>CP136057.1:258907928-259487928 GCA_032464435.1 Aegilops umbellulata
GCTTTGGAGATGGAGATCAAAGGCACAAGATGATGATGGCCATATCATATCACTTATATTGATTGCATGTGATGTTTATCCTTTATGCATCTTATTCTGCTTTGTTTGATGGTAGCATTATAAGATGATCTCTCACTAAATTTCAAGATAAAAGTGTTCTCCCTGAGTATGCACCGCTGCCAAATTTCGTCGTGCCGAGACACCACGTGATGATCGGGTGTGATAAGCTCAACGTTCATCTACAACTGGTCAGAATACTCGGGTTAAACTTGACGAGCCTAGCATATGCAGATATGGCCTCGGAACACTAGAGACCGAAAGGTCGAGCGTGAATCATATAGAAGATATGATCAACATAGTGATGTTCACAATTGAAAACTACTCCATCTCACGTGATGATCGGACATGGTTTAGTTGATATGGATCACGTGCTCACTTAGATGATTAGAGGGATGTCTATCTAAGTGGGAGTTCTTAAGTAATATGATAAATTGAACTTTAATTTATCATGAACTTAGTCCTGGTAGTATTAGCATATCTATGTTGTAGATCAATAGCTCGCTTTTAGCTCCCCTATTTTATTTTTGATATGTTCCTAGAGAAAACTAAGTTGAAAGATGTTAGTAGCAATGATGCGGATTGGATCCGTTGCGGGATTATGTATTACGAAACGAGTAAAGAGACTTGCCGGTAACGAGATTGAACTAGGTATTGAGATACCGACGATCGAACCTCGGGCAAGTAACATACTGATGACAAAGGGAACAACGTATGTTGTTATGCGGTTCGACCGATAAAGATCTTCGTAGAATATGTAGGAGCCAATATGGGCATCCAGGTTCCGCTATTGGTTATTGACCAGAGAGGTGTATCGGTCATGTCTACATAGTTCTCGAACCAGTAGGGTCCGCACGCTTAAACGTTCGTTGACGATATAGTATTATATGAGTTATGTATGTTGGTGACCGAAAGTTGTTTGGAGTCCCGGATGAGATCACGAACATTATGAGGAGCTCCGGAATGGTCCGGAGGTAAAGATTCATATATTGGATGATATGGTTAGGCCAAGGAGTTAGGCCCACAGGGCTATAAGTCGGTGCAAAAGGAGTTTTGCAGGGGCCAGGGGGCCAAACGCCGGAGACCCTGGCGTCTGGCCCTGGGCCAGACGCCAAGGATTGTGGCATTTGGTCCTGGAGTCCGAGTGGGACTCTTGCCTTGCGGGCAAAACCGACTTTGAGGAGGCTTTTGCTCCAAGTTTCGACCCCGAGGCTCAACATATAAATAGAGGGGCAGGGCTAGCACCAAAGACACATCAAGAAACACCAAGCCGTGTGCCGGCAACCCCGTCCCCTCTAGTTTATCCTCCATCATAGTTTTCGTAGTGCTTAGGCAAAGCCCTGCGGAGATTGCTCTTCACCAACACCTTCACCACGCTGTCGTGCTGCCGGGACTCATCTACTACTTCGCCCCTCTTGCTGGATCAAGAAGGCGAGGGCGTCATCGAGCTGAACGTGTGCTGAACGCGGAGGTGCCGTACGTTCGGTACTTGATCGGGATGGATTGTGAAGGTGTACGACTACATCAACCGCGTTGATAAAACGCTTCTTCTTATGGTCTACGAGGGTACGTAGACAACACTCTCCCCTCTCGTTGCTATGCATCACCATGATCTTGCATGTGCGTAGTTTTTTTTTTGAAATTACTACATTCCCCAACAGCGGCATCCGAGCCAGGTTTGATGCGTAGATGTTATATGCACGAGTAGAACGCAAGTGAGTTTGTGGGCGATACAAGTCATACTGCTTACCAGCATGTCATACTTTAGTTCGGCGGTATTGTTGGATGAAGCAGCCCGGGCCGACATTACGTGTACGCTTATGCGAGACTGGTTCTACCGACGTGCTTTGCACATAGGTGGCTGGCGGGTGTCAGTTTCTGCAACTTTAGTTGAACCGAGTGTGACTATGCCAGGTCCTTGAGAAGGTTAAAACAACACTAACTTGACGAACTATCGTTGTGGTTTTGATGCGTACGTAAGAACGGTTCTTGCTCAGCCTGTAGCAGCCACGTAAAACTTGAAACAACAAAGTAGAGGACGTCTAACTTGTTTTTGCAAGGCATGTTGTGATGTGATATGGTCAAGACATGATGCTATATTTTATTGTATGAGATGATCATGTTTTGTAACGGAGTTATCGGCAACTGGCAGGAGCCATATGGTTGAAGCTTTATCGTATGAAATGCAAGCGCCCTGTAATTGCTTTACTTTATCACTAAGCGGTAGCGATAGTCGTAGAAGCAATAGTTGGCGAGACGACAACAATGCTACGATGGAGATCAAGGTGTCGCGCCGGTGACGATGGTGATCATGACGGTGCTTTGGAGATGGAGATCAAAGGCACAAGATGATGATGGCCATATCATATCACTTATATTGATTGCATGTGATGTTTATCCTTTATGCATCTTATTCTGCTTTGTTTGATGGTAGCATTATAAGATGATCTCTCACTAAATTTCAAGATAAAAGTGTTCTCCCTGAGTATGCACCGCTGCCAAATTTCGTCGTGCCGAGACACCACGTGATGATCGGGTGTGATAAGCTCAACGTTCATCTACAACTGGTCAGAATACTCGGGTTAAACTTGACGAGCCTAGCATATGCAGATATGGCCTCGGAACACTAGAGACCGAAAGGTCGAGCGTGAATCATATAGAAGATATGATCAACATAGTGATGTTCACAATTGAAAACTACTCCATCTCACGTGATGATCGGACATGGTTTAGTTGATATGGATCACGTGCTCACTTAGATGATTAGAGGGATGTCTATCTAAGTGGGAGTTCTTAAGTAATATGATAAATTGAACTTTAATTTATCATGAACTTAGTCCTGGTAGTATTAGCATATCTATGTTGTAGATCAATAGCTCGCTTGTAGCTCCCCTATTTTATTTTTGATATGTTCCTAGAGAAAACTAAGTTGAAAGATGTTAGTAGCAATGATGCGGATTGGATCCGTTGCGGGATTATGTATTACGAAACGAGTAAAGAGACTTGCCGGTAACGAGATTGAACTAGGTATTGAGATACCGACGATCGAACCTCGGGCAAGTAACATACTGATGACAAAGGGAACAACGTATGTTGTTATGCGGTTCGACCGATAAAGATCTTCGTAGAATATGTAGGAGCCAATATGGGCATCCAGGTTCCGCTATTGGTTATTGACCAGAGAGGTGTATCGGTCATGTCTACATAGTTCTCGAACCAGTAGGGTCCGCACGCTTAAACGTTCGTTGACGATATAGTATTATATGAGTTATGTATGTTGGTGACCGAAAGTTGTTTGGAGTCCCGGATGAGATCACGAACATTATGAGGAGCTCCGGAATGGTCCGGAGGTAAAAATTCATATATTGGATGATATGGTTAGGCCAAGGAGTCAGGCCCACAGGGCTATAAGTCGGTGCAAAAGGAGTTTTGCAGGGGCCAGGGGGCCAAACGCCGGAGACCCTGGCGTCTGGCCCTGGGCCAGACGCCAAGGATTGTGGCATTTGGTCCTGGAGTCCGAGTGGGACTCTTGCCTTGCGGGCAAAACCGACTTTGAGGAGGCTTTTGCTCCAAGTTTCGACCCCGAGGCTCAACATATAAATAGAGGGGCAGGGCTAGCACCAAAGACACATCAAGAAACACCAAGCCGTGTGCCGGCAACCCCGTCCCCTCTAGTTTATCCTCCATCATAGTTTTCGTAGTGCTTAGGCAAAGCCCTGCGGAGATTGCTCTTCACCAACACCTTCACCACGCTGTCGTGCTGCCGGGACTCATCTACTACTTCGCCCCTCTTGCTGGATCAAGAAGGCGAGGGCGTCATCGAGCTGAACGTGTGCTGAACGCGGAGGTGCCGTACGTTCGGTACTTGATCGGGATGGATTGTGAAGGTGTACGACTACATCAACCGCGTTGATAAAACGCTTCTTCTTATGGTCTACGAGGGTACGTAGACAACACTCTCCCCTCTCGTTGCTATGCATCACCATGATCTTGCGTGTGCGTAGTTTTTTTTTTGAAATTACTACATTCCCCAACAGCGGCATCCGAGCCAGGTTTGATGCGTAGATGTTATATGCACGAGTAGAACGCAAGTGAGTTTGTGGGCGATACAAGTCATACTGCTTACCAGCATGTCATACTTTAGTTCGGCGGTATTGTTGGATGAAGCAGCCCGGGCCGACATTACGTGTACGCTTATGCGAGACTGGTTCTACCGACGTGCTTTGCACATAGGTGGCTGGCGGGTGTCAGTTTCTCCAACTTTAGTTGAACCGAGTGTGACTACGCCAGGTCCTTGAGAAGGTTAAAACAGCACTAACTTGACGAACTATCGTTGTGGTTTTGATGCGTACGTAAGAACGGTTCTTGCTCAGCCTGTAGCAGCCACGTAAAACTTGAAACAACAAAGTAGAGGACGTCTAACTTGTTTTTGCAAGGCATGTTGTGATGTGATATGGTCAAGACATGATGCTATATTTTATTGTATGAGATGATCATGTTTTGTAACGGAGTTATCGGCAACTGGCAGGAGCCATATGGTTGAAGCTTTATCGTATGAAATGCAAGCGCCCTGTAATTGCTTTACTTTATCACTAAGCGGTAGCGATAGTCGTAGAAGCAATAGTTGGCGAGACGACAACAATGCTACGATGGAGATCAAGGTGTCGCGCCGGTGACGATGGTGATCATGACGGTGCTTTGGAGATGGAGATCAAAGGCACAAGATGATGATGGCCATATCATATCACTTATATTGATTGCATGTGATATTTATCCTTTATGCATCTTATTCTGCTTTGTTTGATGGTAGCATTATAAGATGATCTCTCACTAAATTTCAAGATAAAAGTGTTCTCCCTGAGTATGCACCGCTGCCAAATTTCGTCGTGCCGAGACACCACGTGATGATCGGGTGTGATAAGCTCAACGTTCATCTACAACTGGTCAGAATACTCGGGTTAAACTTGACGAGCCTAGCATATGCAGATATGGCCTCGGAACACTAGAGACCGAAAGGTCGAGCGTGAATCATATAGAAGATATGATCAACATAGTGATGTTCACAATTGAAAACTACTCCATCTCACGTGATGATCGGACATGGTTTAGTTGATATGGATCACGTGCTCACTTAGATGATTAGAGGGATGTCTATCTAAGTGGGAGTTCTTAAGTAATATGATAAATTGAACTTTAATTTATCATGAACTTAGTCCTGGTAGTATTAGCATATCTATGTTGTAGATCAATAGCTCGCTTTTAGCTCCCCTATTTTATTTTTGATATGTTCCTAGAGAAAACTAAGTTGAAAGATGTTAGTAGCAATGATGCGGATTGGATCCGTGATCCGAGGATTATCCTCATTGCTGCACAGAAGAATTATGTCCATGATGCACCGCTAGGTGACAGAACTATTACATTAGCAGATGCAGACGTTATGAACGTTTTGACAAGCTCGGTATGATGACTACTTGATAGTTTAGTGCACCATGCTTTACGCTTAGAACCGGGACTTCAAAAATGTTTTGAACGCCACGGAGCATATAAGATGTTCCAATAGTTGAAATTAGTATTTCATACTCATGCCCGTGTCAAGAGGTATGAGACCTCTGACAGTACTTTGCCTATAAGATGCAGGAGAATAGCTCAACCAGTGAGCATGTGCTCAGATTGTCTGAGTACTACAATTGCTTGAATCAAGTGGGAGTTAATCTTCCAGATAAAATAGTGATTGACAGAATTCTCTAGTCACTATCACCAAGTTACTAGAACTTCGTGATGAACTATAATATGCAAGGGATGACGAAAGTAATTCCCGAGCTCTTCACGATGCTGAAATCGACGAAGGTAGAAATCAAGAAAGAGCATCAAGTGTTGATGGTTGACAAGACCACCAGTTTCAAGAAAAGGGAAAAGGGAAGAAGGGGAACTTCAAGAAGAACGGCAATCAAGTTGCTGCTCAAGTGAAGAAACCCAAGTCTGGACCTAAGCCTGAGACCAAGTGCTTCTACTGCAAAGGGACTGGTCACTGGAAGCGGAACTACCCCAAGTATTTGGCGGATAAGAAGGATGGCAAAGTGAACAAGCTATATTTGATATACATGTTATTGATGTGTACTTTACTAGTGTTTATAGCAACCCCTCAGTATTTGATACTGGTTCAGTTGCTAAGAGAAGTAACTCGAAATGGGAGTTGCAGAATGAACAGAGACTAGTTAAGGGTGAAGTGACGATGTGTGTTGGAAGTGGTTCCAAGATTGATATAATCATCATCGCACACTCCCTATACTTTCGGGATTAGTGTTAAACCTAAATAAATGTTACTTGGCGTTTGCGTTGAGCATGAATATGATTTGATCATGTTTATTGCAATACAGTTATTCATTTAAAGTCAAAGAATAATTGTTGTTCTGTTTACATGAATAAAACCTTCGATGATCATACACCCAATGAAAATAGTTTGTTGGATCTCGATCGTAGTGATACACATATTCATAATATTGAAGCCAAAAGATGCAAAGTTAATAATGATAGTGCAACTTATTTGTGGCACTGCCGTTTAGGTCATATTGGTGTAAAGCGCATGAAGAAACTCCATGGTGATGGGATTTTGGAATCACTTGATTATGAATCACTTGATGCTTGCGAACCATGCCTCATGAGCAAGATGACTAAGACTCCGTTCTCCGAACAATGGAGCAAGCAACTGACTTATTGGAAATAATACATACTGATGTATGTGATCCGATGAGTGTTGAGGCTCGCGGCGGGTATCATTATTTTCTGACCTTCATAGATGATTTGAGTAGATATGGGTATATCTACTTGATGAAACATAAGTATGAAACATTTGAAAAGTTCAAAGAATTTCAGAGTGAAGTGGAAAATCATCGTAACAAGAAAATGAAGTTTCTATGATCTGATCACGGAGACGAATATTTGAGTTACGAGTTTGGTCTTCAATTAAAACAATGTGGAATAAGTTTCACAAACTCATGCCACCTGGAACACCACAGCATAATGGTGTGTCCGAACGTCATAACTGTACTTTATTGGATATAGTGCAATCTATGATGTCTCTTATAGATTTGCCACCATCATTTTGGGGTTATGCATTAGAGACAGATGCATTCACGTTAAATAGGGCACCGTCTAATCCGTTGAGACGACACCGTATAAACTATGATTTAGCAAGAAGCCTAAGTTGTCGTTTCTTAAAGTTTGGGGATACAATACTTATGTGCAAAAGTTTCAACCTGATAAGCTCGAACCCAAATCGGGGAAGTGTGTCTTCATAGGATACCCAAAAGAAAATGTTGGGTACACCTTCTATCACAGATCCGAAAGGCAAGACATTCGTTGTTAAGAATGGATCCTTTCTAGAGAAGGAGTTTCTCTCGAAATAAGTGAGTGGGAGGAAAGTAGAACTTGATGGGGTAATTGTACCTTCTCCCGAATTGGAAAGTATTTCATCACAGAAATCAGTTCCACTGATGCCTACACCAATTAGTGAGGAAGCTAATGATGATGATCATGAAACTTCTGATCAGGTTACTACCGAACCTCGTAGGTACACCAGAGTAAGATCCGCACTAGAGTGGTACGGTAATCCTGTTCTGGAGGTCATGTTACTTGACCATGACGAACCTACAAACTATGAGGAAGCGATGATGAGCCGAGATTCCCCAAAATGGCTTGAGGCCATGAAATCTAAGATGGGATCCATGTATGAAAACAAAGTGTGGACTTTGGTTGACTTGCCCGATGATCGGCGAGCCATAGAAATAAATGTATCTTCAAGAGGAAGATGGACGCTGATAGTAGTGTTATTATTTACAAACCTAGACTTGTAGAAAAGGTTTTTGACAAAGTTCAAGGTGTTGACTACAATGAGATTTTCTCACTCGTAGCGATGCTTAAGTCTGTCCGAATCATGTTAGCAATTGCCGCATTTTTTGAAATCTGGCAAATGGATAAACAAAACTGTTGGGGAACATAGTAATTTCAAAAACAAATCCTACGCACACACAAGATCATGGTGATGCATATCAACGAGAGGGGAGAGTGTGTCCATGTACCCTCGTAGACCGAAAGCATAAGCGTTAGCACAACGCGGTTGATGTAGTCGTACGTCTTCAGGATCCGACCGATCAAGTACCGAACGTACGACACCTCTGAGTTCAGCACACGTTCAGCTCGATGACGTCCCTTGAACTCCGATCCATCCGAGCTTTGAGGGAGAGTTCCGTCAGCATGACGGCGTGCTGACGATGATGATGTTCTACCGACGCAGGGCTTCACCTAAGCACCGCTACAATATTATCGAGGTGGATTATGGCGGAGGGGGGCACCGCACATGGCTAAGAGATCAAGAGATCAATTGTTGTGTCTATGGGGTGCCCCCCTGCCCCCGTATATAAAGGAGGGAGGGAGAGGCTGGCCCTAGAAGGGGCGCGCCAACTATGGGGAGTCCTACTAGGACTCCCAAGTCCTAGTAGGATTCCCCTTTTCTTTCCGGAGTAGGAGAGAAGGAAAGAGGGGGAGAGGGAGAAGGAAAAGGGGTCTGCACCCCTTGTCCAATTCGAACCAGAGGGGGGGCGCGCGCCTCCTTCCTTTTGGCCTCTTTCCTCTATTCCCGTATGGCCCAATAAAGCCCATACACTTCCCCCGTATTTCGTAACTCCCCGGTACTCCGAAAAATACTCGAACCACTCGGAACCTTTCCGATGTTCGAATATAGTCGTCCAATATATCAATCTTTACGTCTCGACCATTTCGAGACTCCTCGTCATGTCCCCGATCTCATCCGGGACTCCAAACTACCTTCGATACATCAAATCACATAAACTCATAATAAATATCATCATCGAACGTTAAGCGTGCGGACCCTACGGGTTCGAGAACTATGTAAACATGACCGAGACACATCTCCGGTCAATAACCAATAGCGGAACCTGGATGCTCATATTGGCTCCCACATATTCTACGAAGATCTTTATCGGTCAAACCGCATAACAACATATGTTGTTCCCTTTGTAATCGGTATGTTACTTGCCCGAGATTCGATCATCGATATCTCAATACCTAGTTCAATCTCGTTACCGGCAAGTCTCTTTACTCGTTCCGTAATACATCATCCCGCAACTAACTCAATAGTTACAATGCTTTCAAGGCTTATAGTGATGTGCATTACCGAGTGGGCCTAGAGATACCTCTCCGATAATCGGAGTGACAAATCCTAATCTCGAAATACGCCAACTCAACAAGTACCTTCGGAGACACCTGTAGAGCACCTTTATAATCACCCAGTTACGTTGTGACGTTTGGTAGCACACAAAGTGTTCCTCAGGTAAACGGGAGTTGCATAATCTCATAGTCATAGGAACATGTATAAGTCATGAAGAAAGCAATAGCAGCATACTAAACGATCAAGTGCTAAGCTAACAGAATGGATCAAGTCAATCACATCATTCTCCTAATGATCTGATCCCGTTAATCAAATGACAACTTGTGTCTATGGCTAGGAAACATAACCATCTTTGATCAACGAGCTAGTCAAGTAGAGGCATACTAGGGACACTCTGTTTGTCTATGTATTCAGACATGTATCATGTTTCCGGTTAATACAATTCTAGAATGAATAATAAACATTTATCATGAAATAAGGAAATAAATAATAACTTTATTATTGCCTCTAGGGCATATTTCCTTCAGTCTCCCACTTGCAATAGAGTCAATAATCTAGATCACATCGCCATGTGATTCAACATCAATAGTTCACATCACCATGTGATTAACTCCCATATTTCACATCATCATGTGACCAACACCCAAGGGTTTACTAGAGTCAATAATCTAGTTCACATCGCTATGTGATTAACACCCAAAGAGTACTAAGGTGTGATCATGTTTTGCTTGTGAGATAATTTTAGTCAACGGCTCTGTCACATTCAGATCTATATGTATTTCGAAAATATCTATGTCTACAATGCTCTGCACAGAGCTACTCTAGCTAATTGCTCCCACTTTCAATATGTATCCAGATCGAGACTTAGAGTCATCTAGATGGATGTAAAAAGCTTGTATCGACGTAACTCTTTACGACGAACTCTTTTATCACATCCATAACCGAGAAATATTTCCTTTGTCCTCTAAGGATAATTTTGACCATTGTCCAGTGATCACTCCCTTGCCAGAATCATGCAAAGGTATACAACAGGGCTGGTAAACAGCATAGCATACTTTATAGAACCTATGACTGAGGCATAGGGAATGACTTTCATTCTCTTTCTATGTTCTGCCGTGGTCGGGCTTTGATTCTTACTCAATTTCACACCTTGTAACACAGGCAAGAACTCTTTCTTTGACTGTTCCATTTTGAACTACTTCAAAATCTTGTCAAGGTATGTACTCATTGAAAAAACTTATCAAGCACCTTGACCTATCTTTATATATCTTGATGCTCAATATGTAAGCAGCTTCACCGAGGTCTTTCTTTGAAAAACTCCTTTCAAATACTCCTTTATGCTTTCCAAAAAATTCTACATTATTTCCGGTCAACAATATGTCATTCACATATACTTATCAGAAATGTTGTAGTGCTCCCACTCACTTTCTTGTAAATACAGTCTTCACCGCAAGTCTGTATAAAACTATATGCTTTGATCAACTCATCAAAGCATATATTCCAACTCCGAGATGCTTGCACCAGTCCATAGATGGATCGCTGGAGCTTGCACATTTTGTTAGTACCTTTAGGATCGACAAAACCTTCTTGTTGCATCATATACAACTCTTCTTTAAGAAATCCATTAAGGAATGTAGTTTTGACATCCATTTGCCAGATTTCATAAAATGTGGCAATTTGCTAACATGATTCTGACAGACTTAAGCATCGCTACGAGTGAGAAAATCTCATTGTAGTCAACACCTTGAACTTTGTCAAAAACCTTTTTTCGACAAGTCTAGCTTTGTAGATAGTAACACTACTATCAGCGCCCGTCTTCCTCTTGAAGATCCATTTATTTTCAATGGCTTGCCGATCATCGGGCAAGTCAACCAAAGTCCATACTTTGTTCTCATACATGGATCCCATCTAAGATTTCATGGCCTCAAGCCATTTTTGCGGAATCTGGGCTCATCATCGCTTCCTCATAGTTCGTAGGTTCGTCATGGTCAAGTAACGTGACCTCCAGAATAGGATTACCATACCACTCTGGTGCGGATCTTACTCTGGTTGACCTACGAGGTTCGGTAGTAACTTGATCTGAAGTTACATGATCATCATCATTAGCTTCCTCACTAGTTGGTGTAGTAGTCACAGAAACAGATTTCTGTGATGAACTACTTTCCAATAAGGGAGCAGGTACAGTTACCTCATCAAGTTCTACTTTCCTCCCACTCACTTCTTTCGAGAGAAACTCCTTCTCTAGAAAGGATCCATTCTTAGCAATGAATATCTTGCCTTTGGATCTGTGATAGAAGGTGTACCCAACTGTCTCCTTTGGGTATCCTATGAAGACACATTTCTCCGATTTGGGTTTCAGCTTATCAGGATGAAACTTTTTCTTATAAGCATCGCAACCCCAAACTTTAAGAAATGACAACTTTGGTTTCTTGCCAAACCACAGTTCATAAGGTGTCATCTCAATGGATTTAGATGGCGCCCTATTTAACGTGAATGCAGTTGTCCCTAATGCATAACCCCAAAACGATAGTGGTAAGTCGGTAAGAGACATCATAGATTGCAGTATATCCAATAAAGTACGGTTATGACATTCGGACACACCATTATGCTGTGGTGTTCCAGGTGGCATGAGTTTGTGAAACTATTCCACATTGTTTTAATTGAAGGCCAAACTCGTAACTCAAATATTTGCCTCTGCGATCATATCGTAGAACTTTTATTTTCTTGTTATGATGATTCTTCACTTCACTATGAAATTCTTTGAACTTTTCAAATGTTTCATACTTATGTTTCATCAAGTAGATATACCCATATCTGCTCAAATCATCTGTGAAGGTCAGAAAATAATGATACCCGTCGCGAGCCTCAACACTCATCGGACCGCATACATCAGTATGTATTATTTCCAATAAATCAGTTGCTCGCTCCATTGTTCTGGAGAACGGAGTCTTAGTCATCTTGCCCATGAGGCATGGTTTGCAAGCATCAAGTGATTCATAATCAAGTGATTACAAAAGCCCATCAGCATGGAGTTTCTTCATGCGCTTTACACCAATATGACCTAAACGGCAGTGCCACAAATAAGTTGCACTATCATTATTAACTTTTCATCTTTTGGCTTCAATATTATGAATATGTGTATCACTACGATCGAGATCCAACAAACCATTTTCATTGGGTGTATGACCATAGAAGGTTTTATTCATGTAAACAGAACAACAATTATTCTCTAACTTAAATGAATAACCGTATTGCAATAAACATGATCAAAACATATTCATGCTTAATGCAAACACCAAATAACATTTATTTAGGTTCAACACTAATCCCGAAAGTATAGGGAGAGTGCGATGATGATCATATCAATCTTGAAATTACTTCCAACACACATCGTCACTTCACCCTTAACTAGTTTTTGTTCATTCTGCAACTCCCGTTTCGAGTTACTACTCTTAGCAACCGAACCAGTATCAAATTCCGAGGGATTGCTATAAACACTAGTAAAGTACACATCAATAACGTGTATATCAAATATACCTTTGTTCACTTTGCCATCCTTCTTATCCACCAAATACTTGGGGCATTTCCGCTTCCAGTGACCAGTCCCTTTGCAGTAGAAGCACTTGGTCTCAGGCTTAGGTCCAGACTTGGGCTTCTTCACTTGAGCAGCAACTTGCTTGCCGTTCTTCTTGAAGTTACCCTTCTTCCCTTTGCCCTTTTCTTGAAACTAGTGGTCTTGTCAACCATCAACACTTGATGTTTTTCTTGATTTCTACCTTCGTCGATTTCAGCATCACGAAGAGGTTGGGAATCTTTTCCGTTATCCCTTGCATATTATAGTTCATCACGAAGTTCTAGCAACTTGGTGATAGTGACTAGAGAACTCCGTCAATCACTATCTTATCTGTAAGATTAACTCCCACTTGATTCAAGTGATTGTAGTACTCAGACAATCTGAGCACATGCTCACTGGTTGAGCTATTCTCCTCCATCTTGTAGGCAAAGTAATGTCAGAGGTCTCATACCTCCCGACACGGGCATGAGTATGAAATACCAATTTCAACTCCTGGAACATCTTATATGCTCCATGGCGTTCAAAACATTTTGAAGTCCCAGTTCTAAGCCGTAAAGCATGGTGCACTAAACTATTCAAGTAGTCATCATACCGAGCTAGCCAAACATTCATAACGTCTGCATCTGCTCCTGCAATAGGTCTATCACCTAGCGGTGCATCAAGGACATAATTTTTCTGTGCAGCAATGAGGATAATCCTCAGATCACGAATCCAATCCGCATAATTGCTACTAACATCTTTCAACTTAGTTTTCTCTAGGAACATGTCAAAAATAAAACAGGGGAGCTAAACGCGAGCTATTGATCTACAACATATATATGCTAATACTACCAGGACTAAGTTCATGATAAATTAAAGTTCAATTAATCATATTACTTAAGAACTCCCACTTAGATAGACATCCCTCTAATCATCTAAGTGATCATGTGATCCAAATCAACTAAACCATTTCCGATCATCACGTGAGATGGAGTAGTTTCAATGGTGAACATCACTATGTTGATCATATCTACTATATGATTCACGCTTGACCTTTCGGTCTCAGTGTTCCGAGGCCATATCTGCATATGCTAGGCTCGTCAAGTTTAACCTGAGTATTCCACATGTGCAACTGTTTTGCACCCGTTGTACTTGAACGTAGAGCCTATCACACCCGATCATCACGTGGTTTCTCAGCATGAAGAACTTTCGCAACGGTGCATACTCTGGGAGAACACTTATACCTTGATAATTTAGTGATATAATGCTACCGTCAATCAAAGCAAGATAAGATGCATAAAAGATAAAAATCACATGCAATCAATATAAGTGATATGATATGGCCATCATCATCTTGTGCTTGTGATCTCCATCTCCGAAGCACCGTCATGATCACCATTGTCATCGGCGCGACAACTTGATCTCCATCGTAGCATAGCTGTCGTCTCGCCAACTTATGCTTCTACGACTATCACTATCGCTTAGTGATAAAGTAAAGCATTATAGGGCGTTTGCATTGCATATAATAAAGCGACAACCATATGGCTCCTGCCAGTTGCTGATAACTCGGTTACAAAACATGATCATCTCATACAATAAAATATAGCATCATGCCTTGACCATATCACATCACAAAATGCCCTGCAAAAACAAGTTGGACGTCCTCTACTTTGTTGGTGCAAGTTTTACGTGGCTGCTACGGGCTGAGCAAGAACCGTTCTTACCTACGCATCAAAACCACAACAATAGTTTGTCAAGTTAGTGATGTTTTAACCTTATCAAGGACCGGGCGTAGCCACACTCGGTTCAACTAAAGTTGGAGAAACTGACACCCGCCAGCCACCTGTGTGCAAAGCACGTCGGTAGAACCAGTCTCGCGTAAGCGTAAGGGTAATGTCGGTCCGGGCCGCTTCATCCAACAATACCGCCGAACCAAAGTATGACATGCTGGTAAGCAGTATAACTTATATCGCCCACAACTCACTTGTGTTCTACTCGTGCATATAACATCTACGCATAAAACCTAGCTCGGATGCCACTGTTGGGGAACGTAGTAATTTTTAAAAAAATCCTACGCACACACAAGATCATGGTGATGCATAGCAACGAGAGGGGAGAGTGTGTCCACGTACCCTCGTAGACCGAAAGCGGAAGTGTTAGAACAACACGGTTGATGTAGTCGTATGTATTCACGATCCGACCGATCAAGTACCGAACGTACGGCACCTCCGAGTTCAGCACACGTTCAGCTCGATGACGTCCCTCGAACTCCAATCCAGCCGAGCTTTGAGGGAGAGTTCCGTCAGCACGACGGCATGGTGACGATGATGATGTTCTACCAACGCAGGGCTTCGCCTAAGCACCGCTACGATATTATCGAGGTGGATTATGGTGGAGGGGGGCACCGCACACGGGTAAGAGATCAAGAGATCAATTGTTGTGTATATGGGGTGCCCCCTTGCCCCTATATATAAAGGAGGGAGGGAGAGGCCGGTCCTAGAGGGGGCGCGCCAAGTGTGAGGAGTCCTATTAGGACTCCCAAGTCCTAGTAGGATTCCCCTTTTCTTTCCGGAGTAGGAGAGAAGGAAAGAGGGGGAGAGGGAGAAGGAAAAGGGGGCTGCACCTCTTGTCCAGTTCGGACTAGAGGGGGGCGCGCCTTCTTCCTTTTGGCCTCTATCCTCTATTCCCGTATGGCCCAATAAGGCCCATACACTTCTTCCCCCGTATTCCCGTAATTCCTCGGTACTCCAAAAAATAACCGAACCACTCGGAACTTTTATGATGTTCAAATATAGTCGTCCAATATATCGATCTTTACGTCTCGACCATTTCGAGACTCCTTGTCATATGCCCGATCTCATCCGGGACTCCGAACTAACTTCGGTACATCAAATCACACAAACTCATAATACAAATCGTCACCGAACGTTAAGCGTGCGGACCCTACGGGTTCGAGAACTATGTAGACATGACCGAGACACGCCTCTGGTCAATAACCAATAGCGGAACCTGGATGCTCATATTGTCTCCCACTTATTCTACGAAGATCTTTATCGGTCAAACCGCATAACAACATATGTTGTTCCCTTTGTCATCGGTATGTTACTTGCCCGAGATACGATCGTCGGTATCTCATTACCTAGTTCAATCTCGTTACCGGCAAGTCTCTTTACTCGTTCCGTAATACATCATCCCGCAACTAACTCAATAGTTACAATGCTTGCAAGGCTTATAGTGATGTGCATTACCGAGGGGGCCCAGAGATACCTCTCCAACAATCGGAGTGACAAATCCTAATCTCGAAATACGCTAACCCAACAAGTACCTTCGGAGACACTTATAGAGCACCTTTATAATCACCCTGTTATGTTGTGACATTTGGTAGCACACAAAGTGTTCCTCCGGTAAACGGGAGTTGCATAATCTCATAGTCATAGGAACATGTATAAGTCATGAAGAAAGCAATGGCAACATACTAAACGATCAAGTGCTAAGCTAACGGAATGGGTCAAGTCAATCACATCATTCTCC
Organism: Aegilops umbellulata; assembly: GCA_032464435.1. Taxonomy (NCBI): domain Eukaryota; kingdom Viridiplantae; phylum Streptophyta; class Magnoliopsida; order Poales; family Poaceae; genus Aegilops; species Aegilops umbellulata. The sequence continues at coordinate 258,924,257 of CP136057.1, forward strand.
TAATGATGTGATCCCATTAATCAAATGACAACTCATGTCTATGGTTAGGAAACTTAACCATCTTTGATCAACGAGCTAGTCAAGTAGACGCATACTAGTGACACTCTGTTTGTCTATGTATTCACACATGTATTATGTTTCCGGTTAATACAATTCTAGCATGAATAATAAACATCTATCATGAAATAAGGAAATAAATAATAACTTTATTATTGCCTCTAGGGCATATTTCCTTCAAAAACTGCATTCCTTAATGGATTTATTAAAAAAGAGTTGTATATGATGAAACCAGAAGGTTCTGTCAATCCTAAAGGTGCTAACAAAATATGCAAGCTCCATCGATCCATCTATGGACTGGTGCAAACATCTCGGAGTTGGAATATACGCTTTGATAAGTTGATCAAAGCATATAGTTTTATACAGACTTGCGGTGAAGCCTGTATTTACAAGAAATTGAGTGGGAGTACTACAGCCTTTCTGATAAGTATATGTGAATGACATATGGTTGAACAGAAATGATGTAGAATTTTCTGGAAAGCATAAAGGAGTGTTTGAAAGGAGTTTTTCAATGAAAGACCTCGGTGAAGCTGCTTACACATTGAGCATCAAGATCTATAGAGATAGATCAAGAATGCTTGATGAGTTTTTTCAATGAGTACATACCTTGACAAGTTCTTTTGAAGTAGTTCAAAATGGAACAGTCAAAGAAAGAGTTCTTGCCTGTGTTACAAGGTGTGAAGTTGAGTAAGACTCAAAGCCCGACCACGGCAGAAGATAGAAAGAGAATGAAAGTCATTCCCTATGCCTCAGCCATAGGTTCTATAAAGTATGCCATGCTGTGTACTAGATCTATTGTATACCCTACACTGAGTTTAGCAAGGGAGTACAATAGTGATCTAGGAGTAGATCACTGGACAGCGGTAAAAAATTATCCTTAGTGGAATAAGGACATGTTTCTCGATTATGGAGGTGAAAAAAGGTTCGTCGTAAAGGGTTACGTCAATGCAAGTTTTGACACTGATCCAGATGACTCTAAGTCTCAATCTGGATACATATTGAAAGTGGAAGCAATTAGCTAGAGTAGCTCCGTGCAGAGCATTGTTGACATAGAAATTTGCAAAATACATACGGATCTGAATGTGGCAGACTCGTTGACTAGACTTCTCTCACAAGCAAAACATGATCACACCTTGTTACTCTTTGGGTGTTAACCACATAGCGATGTGAACTAGATTATTGACTCTAGTAAACCCTTTGGATGTTAATCACATGGTGATGTGAACTATTGGTGTTAAATCACATGGTGATGTGAACTAGATTATTGACTCTAGTGCAAGTGGGAGACTGAAGGAAATATGCCCTAGAGGCAATAATAAAGTTATTATTTATTTCCTTATTACATGATAAATGTTTATTATTCATGCTAGAATTGTATTAACCGGAAACATGATACATGTGTGAATACATAGACAAACATAGTGTCACTAGTATGCCTCTACTTGACTAGCTCGTTGATCAAAGATGGTTATGTTTCCAAGCCATAGACACAAGTTGTCATTTGATTAACGGGATCACATCATTAGGAGAATGATGTGATTGACTTGACCCATTTCGTTAGCTTAACACTTGATCTTTTAGTATGTTGCTATTGCTTTCTTCATGACTTATACTTGTTCCTATGACTATGAGATTATGCAACTCCCGCTTACCGGAGGAACACTTTGTGTGCTACCAAACGTCACAATGTAACTGGGTGCTTATAAAGGTGCTCTACAGGTGTCTCCAAAGGTACTTGTTGAGTTGGCGTATTTTGAGATTAGGATTTGTCACTCCGATTGTCGGAGAGGTGTCTCTGGGCCCACTCGGTAATACACATCACTATAAGCCTTGCACGCATTATAACTAATGAGTTAGTTGCAGGATGATGTATTACGAAACGAGTAAAGAGACTTGTCGATAACGATATTGAACTAGGTATTGAGATACCGACGATCGAACCTCGGGCAAGTAACATACCGATGACAAAAGGAACAACGTATGTTGTTACGCGGTTCGACCGATAAAGATCTTCGTAGAATATGTAGGAGCCAATATGGGCATCCAAGTTCCGCTATTGGTTATTGACCAGAGAGGTGTCTCGGTCATGTCTACATAGTTCTCGAAACCGTAGGGTCCGCACGCTTAAACGTTCGTTTACGATATAGTATTATATGAGTTATGTATGTTGGTGATTGAATGTTGTTTGGAGTCCCGGATGAGATCACATACATGACGAGGAGCTCCGGAACGGTCCGGAGGTAAAGATTCATATCTTGTATGATATGGTTAGGCCAAGGGGTCAGGCCCACGGGGCTATAGTCAGTGCAAAAGGAGTTTTGCGGGGGCCAGGGCGCCAAACGCCGGAGACCCTGGCGTCGGGCCCTGGGCCAGATGCCGAGGCCCATGGCGTCTGGGCCAGACGCCAAGGATTGTGGCGTTCGGTCCTGGAGTCCGAGTGGGACTTTTGCCTTTCGGAACAAACCGACTTTGAGGAGGCTTTTGCTCCAAGTTTCGACCCCAGGCTCAACATATAAATAGAGGGGCAGGGCTAGCACCAAAGACACATCAAGAAACACCAAGCCGTGTGCCGGCAACCCCGTCCCCTCTAGTTTATCCTCTGTCATAGTTTTCATAGTGCTTAGGCGAAGCCCTGCGGAGATTGTTCTTCACCAACACCGTCACCACGTCGTCGTGTTGCCGGGACTCATCTACTACTTCGCCCTTCTTGCTGGATCAAGAAGGCAAGGACGTCATCGAGCTGAACGTGTGCTGAACGCGGAGGTGCCGTACGTTCGGTACTTGATCGGGACGGATCGTGAAGGTGTACGACTACATCAACCGCATTGATAAAATGCTTCCGCTTACGGTCTACGAGGGTACGTAGACAACACTCTCCCCTCTCGTTGCTATGCATCACCATGATCTTGCGTGTGCGTAGGAATTTTTTTGAAATTACTATGTTCCCCAACATTAAAAAGTTACAACATTTAAAACAAGGTAGTGACACCGTGACAAAATATTATGATGATTTAGAAACTACCTTGTTGCATTCCTCTTTAGAAGAAAGTGAATAAGACTTTATCGATAGATTTTGGGGAGGATTAAACCGTGACATTCAGGATATACTAATTCATGAAAAGTGTTATCACATGGACCACTTGACTCGTCTTGCTTGCAAAACTGAACATGAGATAACAAGACGTGTTACCCAGAAGACAAACAAGTGGAAGGTGCAAATCCCATTGCGACGTTTGTTCCTTCCATCACTACGCCTACTATGGCAACAACATCTGCTGTTGTGAGCACTACATCACCTACACCACGTGGCCTGTCGCCACCTGGAGTGCCTACATCATTTGAGTTAACCATAAGAGGTAATGAAAAAGGTATTGATCTTCCACCTCCACATGAGTATGATGAATGCCTTGTCAATTTAAATGCACCATGTGATGAGCTACCCACTACTTTGATCACACCACCTATTTTAGAGGACTATGTTCATGTTTAACTTCACCATGTGATCACTCATTGAATTAACTGTTGATGTGAAAGAACCATGTGAATCAGGGAATAATTCCGATTTGGATCAAATACATTTGAAAAAAAATGTGCCAATGTTCAATCATTTTGATATGACCTCAATCTTGGTGATGATTCTATTTCAAATGACTTGTTGCATGTTTGCTTATTTAAGCATGTTGTATAATGTAATTTTGAAACAATTAAATTTTATTCACCAATGTTGGGATGGTTTAATGATAAGCATTGTCAATTTTTTGATATGAATAAGAGCGTCACTTATATGTGTGATCTGAGTTGCAATATTTTCATGCCTTTCACTTCTTGTGGTAATATATTGGCTTTATGTTTCACAACTTTTGAAGGGTGCTCTCGTATAACCGTGTCACTTGTGCCACAACTGAGATTAGTAAAAATGGATGACATATACATATACAACATGTACACCTTATCGCTTTTGTTAGCCACATTACAGATTAAGCAACGCCGAGGACGACTTTGTTTTCAAGAAGAGGAGGATGATGAGGACATGGCTACCACAGTTACACCCACAACCACTGCTACTATACCTATTGGACCAATTACTAGAGCTCGTGCACTCCAGTTAAATTATCAGGTACTTACCTTTCTTGGTAATGTTTCTAATGTTCATGAGAATGTGATGCTGCCTACCTTGGATGCATTTGTGTTGATGACAGTTGAAGGGCCTAGCATGGGCCAGAAGGATGAACATTGGACTTGCTAGAGTTCTAATCACAAGTGCATATGATCCAAGTAGGTAAAGCATGCTATCTCATGCCTCTCCCTCATATGGAGATGAAGGCATGCACGAAGGGAACAAGAACAGAGTTTCCAGTGAAGATTTCCCCACTTTGAAGCCACCGTCTGGACGCTTGCTAGAGTTCTAATCACAAGTGCATATGATCCAAGTAGAAACGCATGTTATCTCATGCCTCTCTCTCATATAAAATTGCAATAGTGATTACCGGTCTAGTTATCGATTGCCCAGGGACAAATAGCTTTCTTGTGACAAAAAGTTCTCTACTAAAACTAACTTAATTGTTTCTTTATCTAAACAGACCCTATCTTTTATTTACGTGTTCTTTATTATCTTGCGAACCTATCCTATCATACCTACAAAGTACTTATAGTTTCATACTTGTTTTACGTAAAGCAAACGTTAAGTGTGCGTAGAGTTGTATCGGTGGTCAATATAACTTGAGGGAATATTTGTTCTACCTTTAGCTACTCGTTGGATTCGACACTCTTATTTATCGAGAAAGGCTACAAACGATCCCCTACACTTGTGGGTTATCAGGAGGCGGTAGGGCTCGACGTAGGAGGCGGAGGTCGGCTGGGCGAAGGAGACGATGACAACATGGGGTTGACAGCCGGAGAGTGGAGGAGGAGCAAGTGAGGTGCATGGGCGCGGCTAGGGTCTCCCCGCTCTATCGGCTGCGGTACCAACAAAGTGAAGTGATGAAGCTGCCCCAATGGTAGCAAGGAATTTACATTTAGATGCAATTGAAATTATATCCAACGGCTCAGGACGATCACGGTTAAAATCCTACGGCTCACAACAAATCAGATAGAAATCTGACGCCCTATATCACATAGATTTTGATCGGACCATCTAGAATGCCTAATCACCGTGAGGCTCTCATTCCCTCTGGATCTTTACTCATGGTGATGAGGACATGGCTACCACAGTTACACCCATACCCCCCCTGCTATTTTACCTCTTGGAATAGTTGCTAGAGCTCAGATACACCAATTAGATTATCGGGTACTTCCGTTTCTTGGTAATGTTTCTAGTGTTCATGAGAATATGATGTTGCCTAACTTAGATACATTTGTGTTGCTTACAATTGAAGGGCCTAGCACGGATAAGAAGGTTGAGCATTGGAGCATGGTCAAGCACGGAGATGAAGGTGCGTGCGAAGAGAACAAGAACGAAGGTTCAAGTGGAGATTTCCGGACTTTGAAGCCACCATGATGACATACAAGAAGATGGACGAAATATACAAGATGGCCTTTCATAAATTGCGTCCATAGCTTATGATGAGGGCATCAATACCATTATTACACCCACAACCCCTGCTACTATACATACTGGACCGATTACTAGAGCTCGCGCACACCAATTAAATTACCAGGTACTTTTGTTTCTTGGTAATGATTCTAATGTTCATGAGAATATGATGCTGCCTAAATTGGATACATTTGTTTTGCTTACAAATGAAGGGCCTAGCTTGGAGAAGGATGAACATTGGAGCAAGAACAAGCATGGAGTTGATGGCATGCGCAAGGGAGACAAGAACAGAGTTTCAAGTGATGATTTCAGGACTTTGAAGCCACCATAATGAGTGCATGAAGCCTAGGACAAAATATACAAGATGCCACTTCATAATTTTCGTCCAAAGGCTATTCTAGGTGTTGCGTCACCTTATTTTTGGGCCAGGCCCATGTAATTTCGAAATACTTCAATATAGGATGTTTTTAGAGTCCGTATGTGTGGGGAAACAAGAGTTAGGGTGGGTTTCGGACCCCTCCTCCAAGGGCCACGAAATCCCCCCCCTCTTCCTCCATATATACAGCCCCTAGGGCATCGTTTAGACTTTGGGTTTTGTTTAGATTAAAAGTTCGCCATAGCTACAACTTCAGTACTTCGTTTGTGTTCAACGACCAGACAAAGGCGTCAAAGAACCCCACCTTCATTAATAAAGCTTTCCTCTTTTATTCGCAATATCCAGATTGCAATCTCAGTTTCTTGCTTGTTCTTCGTTTGCTCGTAGGAAATAGACCCTCGTGGTCAGGTTGATCGGGCTCCGGCGTGGTGAATAACCCCTCGAAAGTTGGTTTAGCGATTGCTAAGGCGCGGCGTCTTCGCACGTTCGTAGTCGGATCGTCAAAGTCGACTCCCACAAAAAAACAATTGCTATCTCATCGAAACACCGGGACACCTTTGCCTCTATCAAGTGGTATCAGATTTCCAGGTTGCTCGGTGAGATTTTACAGTTTTTCGTAGTTTAGATCGAGTATGTTCTTCATACCTATAGTCAATGAAAAAGCCAAAAAAATTAGGGTTAGTTCATCCTATCCGAACCAATCTGAGCCTTTGCATAATCTTTTCTGTATTTGCTTTGTTGAATTTGCAGTTGCATCGTCGTGTCAAGTTGCTGGTCTTAGCGTCTAGTCCTTTAGAGTTTCGAGTTCTGTTCACAGGTTGTCACGTTGCCGCTGCCATATATCACCACCGCATCAACGTCATCGTTGCTGCCATATACCACCACCGCACCAACTTCATTCCCGCTGCCATATACCACCGCCACATCTTCACCGCCAATCCGAGTCCATATACGCCACCACATATCCGCCGCCATCACGCTAGTCCGAGTTCCACCAGATTCATCTCTGCCACCAGTCCGAGTTCCACCAGATTCATCTCCGCCACCAGTCCTATTATGAGTCTAGTATTTTGTTACTCTGTTTTGGATTTCCAGATCACGCCATACTCCGAGTCGTGACAGAGAAGGACTCCCAAACTTCCGTGTTACCCGCAGTGGAAAATTCTGGCTAGGCAGTTTTTAGGCCGTTTGTAGACTTTTTCGAAAAAAAATTGTTGCAGAGCAAAAAAAAAACAAAAAGAGGAAAAAAGTGCAGTAAAAAAAGAAAAAAAAGAGAAAAAAAATTCAAAGTGTGCTCCTCCCTTGTTTACGTGCAGCGCCGTGATTTTGTTAGTGTTCTAGGCTCGCGTCTCTAGCACGGTCTAGCCTAGGACCAGGACAGTACCATCGTTGAGCATTTATTCAACTCTGCATCTCTGAATTGATTATTGCTGACCCTTTTTGCTACCATATTATACGCCTTCCCAGCTCCACATACATCTACATCGTGCGTTTGACTCTCCCTGGTAATCGCTCTATCCAAGCTTTGAGAGTTTTGACTACATCGGCTGCCGATCACCGCCTGCTGCTGGGTAAGAACTGGTAAGAATTTGAGATTTGCTTGACGGATTTGTGACACCCACCAACACCACCACTTGTTAGTAGTCTATAGGATCATATTCTTGTGTGTTTTTATTGCTGCTAACCATGCCAGGATCACAAGCCGACGAGATTGACTGGGAGAACTTAACGAACAAGGAGCTTCATGATAAGTTTCAGCAAATGATGACTGAACAGGTGCAAGATGTGCTGAACAATTTTGAAGAGGCCATGGAGAAGATCACTGGCCTTGAGAAGACGTTCGAAACAAAGCTCGATAACAGATTTAATGAACTGCTTGCGCGTCTTCCACCACCGGCTGTGCCTGCCGCACCTCTGCAACAACAACAACAACGATGGCAATGTTAGGGCTCCCCCTCAGGTACGAGATCATGACCAGCTCCCTAAAGTGAAATTGAATATTCCACCATTTGATGGTAGATATGTTCCTGATATATATATCTTACTTGGGAGTTAGAAACTGAACAACGATTTACATGTTTACAATATCCTGAGGAGAGACGTGTTCCTGCTGCTGTTTGTGCTTTCACGAGCTTTGCATGTGTTTGGTGGTCTGAACATTGTAGATTATATCCTGTTCCAGCTACTTGGGCTGCTTTGAAAACTGCTATGCGTACTCGTAGGGTTCCACCATATTATCAACGTGAATTAATTCAACAATTGCAGCGCATAAGACAAGGGAAAAATTCGGTAGAAGAATATTATCAGGAATTACAAACTGGCTTGATTAGATGTGGTATTGTTGAGGAGAATGAAGCTATGCTTGCATGTTTTATGGGTGGATTAAATAGAGAGATTCAGACAATTCTAGAGTATAAGGATTATAATAATATCACTTGTTTATTCCATCCCTGCTTGTAAAGCTGAACGTGAAGTGCAGGATCGACAGGCATTGGCGCGAACTAACTTTTCTGCAGGTCAGCCTTCATCATGGACACCACGTGCATCATCTACTTCCACTGCACCATCACCTCCTTCAGGTGCCACCTCTAACCGTGATACAAGAAAGCAGGCACAACCACCACTATCTGCCAAGAGCACACCTGTCGGGCCTGCACAGAGCTCTTTTTCTTCCATGGCGTCAACAGGGCACATAAGTGATATTATTTGACGTCGTTTTAAGGGAAGAGGACATTTTGCAAGAGAATGCAAATCTCAGCGTGTGATGATTGCTACTGAGGATGGTGGGTATGAGTCCGCTAGTGACTATGATGAGGAGACTTTGGCTCTTATTACACATGAAGAACACGGTGGAGATGATTCTGATCATGAGACGCAATATATGGCTGCCAAAGATGATGACAAGTATGAATGTTTAGTTGCTCAACGTGTTTTGAGTGTGCAGGTTACACAAGCTGAGCAAAATAAGAGGCATAATTTGTTCCATACAAAGGGAGTTGTGAAGGAACGTTCTATTCGCACCATCATAGATGGAGGGAGCTGCAACAACTTGGCTAGCATGGAGATGGTGGAGAAGCTATCTCTCACCACAAGTCCACATCCACATCCTTACTACATCCAATGGTTCAACAACAGCGGCAAGGTTAAGGTAATACGTACTGTTCGGGTGCATTTTAGTATCTCCACATATGCTGATTATGTTGATTGTGATGTGGTACCTATGCAAGCATGTTCCTTATTACTTGGTAGACCATGGAAATTTGATAAAAATTCTGTACACCATGGTAGAAACAATAAGTATACTCTTGTTCATAAGGATACAAATATTACTTTGCTTCCTATGACTCCTGATTCCATTTTGAAAGATGATATTCATAGAGCTAATAAAGCAAAACAGGAGAAAAATAAGAGTGAAAATCAGATTGTGGCAAAAGAATTTGAGCAACAAATGAAGCCCACTAATAAACCATCTAGTGTTGCTTCTGAAATTTAATTGAAAAGTGCATGTTTACTTGCCACCAAATCTGATATTGATGAGCTAGTTTTTAGCAAATCTGTTTGCCATGCTTTTGTGTGCAAATAGGCATTATTTTCATTCGAGGGTGTGTCTTCCTATTTGCCCCCTGCAGTCACTAACATTTTGCAGGAGTTCGCTGACGTCTTCCCACAAGACGTGCCACCGGGATTACCACCTATTTGAGGGATTGAGCATCAAATTGACTTAATTCCCGGTGCATCGCTACCCAAATGTGCACCATACCGTACCAATCCAGAGGAGACGAAGGAGATTATGCGTCAAGTACAGGACCTGCTCGACAAAGGTTATATTCGCGAATCCTTTAGTCCTTGTGCTATTCCTATTATTCTAGTGCCGAAAAAGGATGGTACGTCGCATATGTGTGTTGATTGTAGAGGCATTAATAATATTACTATTTGTTATCGTCATCCTATTCCTGGGCTAGATGATATGCCTGATGAATTGAGTGGCTCTACAATATTCTCCAAAGTTGATTTGCGTAGTGGATACCATCAAGTTCGTATGAAATTGGGACATGAATGGAAAACAGCATTTAAAACTAAGTTTGGTTTATATGAGTGGTTAGTCATGCCTTTTGGGTTAACTAATGCACCTAATACTTTCATGAGACTAATGAACGAAGTTTTACATGCTTTCATTGGATGATTTGTGGTAGTCTATTTTGATGATATACTGATTTATAGCAAATCTTTGGAAGAACATTTGGAACATTTACGTGTTGTTTTTATTGCTCTATGTGATGCACGTTTGTTTTGTAACCTTGGGTGTAACATCCCAAAATTCTAAATTTTGGAATGTTATATTAATTAAATAATTATGATTGTTTGTTTTATTGTTGTGTGATTGATTGACTGAAAGTGGGTGAAATTTGAAACTTTTGAAAGTTGAATGAGAGGGAATAAAAGGACTTTCCCAAAACTTTCATCTTTACTTATGATCTCCATGAGTTCAAATTCATTTCATCACAAAACCCAAGTGTGAAGATGATATGACTTCTTCCATTTAAATAAAAAGGGTTTTGAAAGATTTGAATTCCATTTGGAAATATTTCAAATTCAGAAACTTTATGCAACTCAATGATTTTCATGAGAGATGATAAAATGACTTCTCCAAATTATATGAAATATGAGTTGGAAGTTTAAAAGAACTAATTTGAAAATTCCTTTGAAGGTATTTTGAAACCCACTTTCAATTTGGAGTTATTTGGTTTTTATTCAAATTATTTTTTCTCCAAAAATAAACTATATGGAGAATAGGGTAAAATGATTCCCTGCAATGGAGAAATGTAGAAAAAATAATTTGAAATCATTTTGGTATTTTAAAATATTTATTTGATTTTAAAATGCAACAGTAGCACTGCTTGCTTTATTTTAATTTCTGTGCAGTTTGTCTGTACATGAAAATATGTTCATGTTTTAGGATTTCTTTTTCTGAAACTATTGATATATAATATTTCTATATTAATTATTTCTCCTTTATTTGGTTTCCTTTTCTGTTTTAATATAAAAAATGGCCGAAGCCAACTGGCCCAACAGTGCCCAGCACCGCGGCCCATCTCTCTCTCTCTCCCTCGGCCCACCTACCTCGCCCCGCGCCTTCTTCCTCCTCACGCCAAGCCAAGGCCACGCCGAGCTCACTCAACCGCCGCCGTATACCGGATTGCTCGGGATCTTCTCCCGGTCTGCCCCCTCCTCCAAGTCGATCTCCCCCTATATATACCCCTCCCCTCACCCCGTTCCGCCCCTTCCTGACCCCCGAACCCCTCTCCCTCGCCGTCTATTGCTTGCTGGAGCCGAGCACCGCCACCGCACCATTATCGCTCTACCGCATCGCCCAGACCACGTCACTCCTCCCCGAGACCACCCCCGACCCCCCTTGCTCCCCCGCATCGCCTGAACACCACCACTGCCGCCTACAACCACCAGGATCATCACCCCCTTCATCACCGAGCATCACCGCCGCCGTCGATCTCGCCCTGCTCGACTACGTCGTCCCCAAGCTCGCCGCCTACCACCCCCGTGATCTCCGTCGTCCTCTACGTCACCTGGTGTTGTCACCGTCGCCGGAGGATCATCGGAGCCGCCACACCGTCGACACCGGAAGCTGCCGACCACGCCGGAGCTCCCCTCCCTCACTGTAAGCACCAGGAACACCCTCAGTCGTCGGATCTGTAGTCAACACATTAGATTAGATTAGATCGAACAGTTTGGTTTGTTTTGTTAGATCGGTTTGGTGCGGTTCATTTACGGTTTAGTTAGACCGGTAGATCGGTTTTTCTTTTTTATTAAACGTGCATTAGCAGTTTAGTTATATATCGGCCGACCGCAGTTTAGCGCCAGATCGCTCACCTCTCTAGCCCATTAGCAGTAGGCCACGGAGCACTTGCTCGTTTTTTTTTCTCGTTTCTGTTTTAAAAAACAGAATAGTTCTGTTTTTAGATTGCTTATAACTTTTATGTTTTAGATCCACATTGAGTGATTCTTTTTGCATTGTGTCACAAATTTTTTTAAGTTTATGTTTGTGCACTTAGGTTTCAAATTTGAGTAGTTTAAACTTCAGTTTGATGAAGTTTGTTCAAATCACTGTTTCGGTCGTATCTTGAGTTTAATAAAATATTTTTGAGTGATTCTTTTTGCTACGGTTTTGTTATTGTTTTGTCTATCCAGTAGCATGTAGTGAATTATTTTTAGTCTATTTTAAATTAAGTTTTAAGCAAAACAGTATTGTTTTAGTTATAGTTTTGTTTTAGTCTTTTCGTTATTGTTTTTATTAGTTTTAAAATTATTTCTTTTTGTCATTTTTTTGACAAATTTAGTTTTGTTTCTGTTAGTAAACCAAAGAAAATTTTATTTTTTATTTTAAAAATTTATTTAGTTTTGTATGAAAACTTGTTTAGGTCATAGTTAGTGTTTCATACAAGCTTTTTATTTGTTTCTTTTTTGCAAATAAAATTTTATGAAAAATACTTTCTGTAACTTACTTGATTAAAATTTTATTTTTTGCTAAAATTATTAATTTAGTATTTTCTTTGTTAAGTTTTACTTAGGACAAAACTATTTTTGTAGTTAAGGCGAAAGGTTTCCCTAGTAGGTTCTTTATAGTTCTTTCGATGTGTTATTTGTTTTGTATTGGGTTTTCTTATTGTGTTTTTTTATTGTTAGATTTGCTTGCTAGAATGCTTGCTTATGTGAATGTCATGTTTGTTATCATAGATTTCATCGGAGAGTTGCGTATAGTCCTATCAAGTTATTTTCGAGAGCGTTGTTATCTTCATCAACTTACCAGGCAAGTTCACTTTGACCATATTTTTTATACCTATGTTTTATTTGCATGTAGTAGTGCCCTTTTAGCAATCCCTCCAGTAGTGTTATTGAATCTTGTACTTGAGTAGAACGCATGAGGTAGGAACCCATCTACCTGTTACCAAGCCTGGGACGTTGTTTAGTTTCAGTGCTACGCTATAGTAGATGGGGTTGGTATGAGTGTTCGGGAGTGGTGTGAGAATGGAGGACTCTACGTCAATGATGACAAATTCATGGTGGCATCGGCAAGGACTGCATCTTCAGGACTTTCAAGACTTCAAGATTTCGAGACTCGAGACAAGAATTCAATACACACTACTGGGTGAAGGACGGTTGACGGGCACCCTGGAGCAACCAGTGGATGGCCGGGATGCATGGAGAAGCGCCATGACATCTTGCGGAAAGCTTCACCCAGACTCAAAGAGACAGAAGAATACTTCATGTCCAGAAGCTTACCTGTGCAACCGCAAGTCACTATGGGCTCTGGCTTGGTTGACCTTAGTGGTGACTCTGGTTGGGACGGTGCTAGCAGATGTAGAACTACGGTAGGATTGGATGAGCACCGGACAGTGGTCAGGGGAACTCTTCGGAAGACCATGTTTTGGTCATCTTGTTCTCAAACACCCTGAAGTGTGAGAACATAAAGAGAGGGATCGAATCTTGCGGTAAAGTGTACAAACCTCTGCAGAGTGTTAAAACCTAATCGATTAGCCGTGTCCCTGGTTACGGACAATTTGAGCATCTAGACTTGGATCTATCTCGGAACTCTCAACACCGGACTGATAATTTAATTGTGGGCAACTTATGATGATTTGGGTGATGAGACATCGGTTGGCGGAACCATGTCATGATAGGAAATTCTGTAGTACAAACTCCTGATATTCCTTTGATGTAGGGAAAATAAAACCAACTTTTATGGAATCAAAACTCAGATACAGAGCCACAAAGCCATATTGCATATAATATAGTTTATCATCTGTTTTTCTTACAGTGATCTTGCCGGTACATTCAATGTACTAACCTACACGGATGCAACATCTCATGTTGTAGATATGTTTCTTCCGACGAGTAAGAGTACGGTACAGGGTTACGGTCTACACTCAACCTGCCGATGGCGTTGATGGGACTCCACACCCGTTGATTGTTTCCGTTGAGACTTATAAGGTATATATTAGTTTTACGTTATTTATACATGTGATTGCACTTTGATATATACACTGATGTACTGTGTGTGCCAGCATACTGATCCTGGGATGGCATAGAAACACAGAGGCTTGACCGTCTGAGGTCGGGTCGCTACATTGGGAAGTGCACCTTTTGCATCGACCGAGTATCTTTTCTTGGCTATGTTGTTACGCCACAGGGAATTGAAGTTGGTAAAGCCAAGATTGAGGCTACTGAGAGTTGGCCGCAGCCCAAAACTGTCACACAAGTGAGGAGTTTTCTTGGACTCGCTGGTTTCTATAGGCGTTTTGTGCGAGATTTTAGCACCATTGTTGCACCTCTCAATGAGCTTACAAAGAAGGATGTGCCTATTGTTTGGGGTACCGCATAGGAAGAAGCCTTCACGATATTGAAAGATAAGTTGACACATGCGTCTTTACTCCAACTTCCAGATTTTAATAAGACTTTTGAGCTTGAATGTGATGCTAGTGGAATTGGATTAGGAGGTGTGTTATTACAGGATGGCAAACCTGTTGCATACTTTTTTGAAAAATCGAGTGGGCCTAGTCTGAATTATTCTACTTATGATAAAGAATTATATGCTCTTGTTCAGAGCTTAGAAACATGGAAACATTATTTATGGCCCAAAGAATTTTTTATACATTCTAATCATGAATCTTTGAAACACATTAAAAGTCAAGCTAAACTGAACCATAGACATGCTAAATGGGTTGAATTCATTGAGACTTTCCCTTATGTCATTAAACACAAGAAGGGTAAAGAAAATGTTATTGCTAATGCATTCTCTCGTCGTTATACTATGCTTTCACAACTTGACTTTAAAATATTTGGTTTGGAGACCATCAAAGATCAATATGTGCATGATGCTGAATTTAAAGATGTATTGCAGAATTGTAAAGAAGGTAGAACATAGAACAAGTTCGTCGTTAACGATGGATTTATGTTTCGTGCTAACAAGCTATGCATTCCAGATAGCTCCGTTCGTCTTTTGTTGTTGAAGGAGGCGCATGGAGGAGGACTAATGGGACACTTTGGCGTGAAGAAGACGGAGCATGTACTTGCTACACATTTCTTTTGGCCAAAGATGAGACAGGATGTTGAGCATTTTGTTGCTCACTACACTACATGTCAAAAAGCTAAGTCACGACTCAATCCTCATGGTTTATATATGCCTTTGCTTGTACCTAGTGTTTCTTGGGAGGATATATATATGGACTTTGTTTTAGGTTTACCTCAAACAAAGAAGGGGAGGGATAGCATATTTGTTGTCGTGGATAGGTTCTCGAAAATGGCACATTTTATACCATGTCATAAAAGCGATGATGCTGTTAATGTTGCTGATTTATTCTTTCGTGAAATTATTCGCTTGCATGGTGTGCCAAATACTATTGTTTCAGATCGTGATACTAAATTTCTTAGCCACTTTTGGAGATGTTTATGGGCTAAGTTGGGGACTAAACTGCTTTTTAGTACTACTTGTCACCCCCAAACTGATGGTCAAACTGAAGTAGTTAATAGAACATTGTCTACTATGCTTAGGGCTGTTTTGAAGAATAATAAGAAAATGTGGGAAGAATGCTTGCCTCATATTGAATTTGCTTATAATCGTTCGTTGCATTCTACTACTAAGATGTGCCCTTTTGAAATTGTGTATGGTTTCCTACCTCGTGCACCCATTGATTTGTTGCCTCTTCCATCTTCGGAGAAGGTTAATTTTGATGCTAAACAACGTGCTGAATTGATCTTAAAAATGCATGAGTTAACTAAGGAAAACATTGAGCGTATGAATGCTAAATATAAACTTGCTGGAGATAAGGGTAGAAAACATGTTGTCTTTGCACCTGGAGATCCTGTTTGGTTACATTTGCGTAATTATAGGTTTCCTAATTTGCGCAAATCAAAGCTAATGCCACGTGCTGATGGTCCTTTTAAGGTGTTAGAGAAAATAAATGATAATGCATATAAACTAGAGCTGCGTGTAGATTTTGGGGTTAGTCCCACTTTTAACATTGCAAATTTGAAGCCTTATTTGGGTGAGGAAGATGAGCTTCCATCGAGGACGACTTCATTTCAAGAAGGGGAGGATGATGAGGACATCAATACCATTGTTACACCCACAACCCCTGCTACTATACATATTGGACCGATTACTAGAGCTCGCGCACGCCAATTAAATTACTAGGTACTTCCGTTTCTTGGTAATGATTCTAATGTTCATGAGAATATGATGTTGCCTAAATTGGATACATTTTTTTGCTTACAAATGAAGGGCCTAGCTTGGAGAAGGATGAACATTGGAGCAAGAACAAGCATGGAGTTGATGGCATGCGCAAGGGAGACAAGAACAGAGTTTCAAGTGATGATTTGAGGACTTTGAAGCCACCATAATGAGTGCATGAAGCTTTGGACGAAATATACAAGATGCCACTTCATAATTTTCGTCCAGAGGCTATTCTAGGTGCTGCGTCACCTTATTTTTGGGCCAGGCCCATATAATTTCAAAATACTTCAATATAGGATGTTTTTAGAGTCCGTATGTATGGGGAAACAAGAGTTAGGGTTGGTTTCGGGCCCCTTCCTCAAGGGCCACGAAATTCCCCCCCTCTTCCTCCATATATACAGCCCTTAGGGCGTCGTTCAGACTTTGAGTTTTGTTTAGATTAAAAGTTCACCATAGCTGCAACTTCACGTACTTTATTTGTGTTCAACGACCAGACAAAGGCGTCACAGAACCCCACCTTCATTAATAAAGCTTTCCTTTTTTATTCGCAATATCCAGATTGCAATCTCAGTTTCTTGCTTGTTCTTCGTTTGCTCGCAAGAAATAGACCCTCGTGGTTAGGTTGATCGTGCTTCGGCGTGGTCAATAACCCCTCGGAAGTTGGTTTAGCGATTGCTAAGGCGCGACGTCTTCGCACGTTCGTAGTCGGATCGTCAAAGTCGACTCCCACAGAAAACGATTGCTATCTCATCGAAACATCGGGACACCTTTGCCTCTATCAGCTTATTATTGGTGTTGCGCCACTTTATTTCGGGCCGGACACATGTAATCTATTTTTAGAGTCCAGATTGTAGAGAAAATGACTTAGGAGGTGTTTTAGTCCCACCTTGCCAAGGGTGGACAAAATCCCCTCTCTTTTTCCTATAAATATAGCCCTTAAGGCATCGTTTAGACTTGGGATTTGTTTACTTAAAAGTTAGCTATTGCAACTTCGTGTACTTTGTTTGTGTCCAACGACCAGACCAAGACCGCTTAGGGATCCCCACCATTATCAATACTTCATATATATTCGCAATATTAAGATTGATTTATCATATTCTTGCTTGTTCTTTGATTGCGTGCAGGAATAGACCTTCGTGGTCAGGTTGATTGTGCTCCGTCGTGGTCAATAACCTCTCGAAGTTGGTTTAGCGATTGCTAAAGCGCAACGTCGTGCACGTTTGTAGTCGGATCGTCAAAGTCGACTCCACCAAATCGATAGTTATCATCTCATCGAAAGATCAGGACACCCTCGCCTCTAGCAAGTGGTATCAGTTTTTAGGTTGCTCGGTGAGATTTTTAAGGTTTTCATAGTCTAGATTGCATATGTTCTTCATACCTAGAGTCCAAGAAAAAGCCACAAAAAAGTTAGATTAGTTCATCCGTGTCCCAGACAGCTGAGCATTTCGCTTTTATCACTTAGTTTTTGCATTGTTGAATTTTCGGTTGCATCGTGTGTCGAGTTGCTGGTTTAGGTCTAGTCTTTTAGAGTTTTGAGTTCTTAGCACGTTTTGTTGACGTCGCATCCACATACACCATCATCCACTTCATTGTCATCATCCGCTGCCACTCTTTTGTTCAGCGCCATCATCACCATCCAGTCACTTTCGTCGTTTGTTGCCATCCTCGTCTTTTGGTTATGGAGAGAGAGATAATGAAAATTTCCTAATCGGTTGTGCATGCATATTTGGAAGTTGAGATCGCAGTAGAAAAAGAGTAAAAAAAAGGGGTTTGGTGGAATCTGTGCTGGGTTTGTTTTTGTTGGAAACCGTGAGGTGTACTACTACCAGATTCGATTTTGGCAAATTTTGGTCAGACAAAAAAAAGTGCAGCTCCGAATCTGGTCTGTGGAAGGAAATAACGTTAGTTGTTACACGAGTAACAATAAAAAAGAAAGAGATCCCTTTGATGTTTGGAAAGAGGAGAAGAATATAGGGCGCTGATTTCGTTTCCTACAGATCCACGATTCTGTGATCCACCCCAGATTGGTTGTTCGACTTTGGAAGAGAATCAAAGGGAGAGATATAAAGGGGAACTCTGATCGGTCAGAAAAAAGGGAAAAAATTGCACGTGGATTTGTTGCCTTGGATCCTCATGTTGGAGATAAAAAAAGGAAGTTACTTGGCTGATTCGGTTTGGGATTCTTTTAAAAAAACTGACCGGTCATTGGTTTTGGAATTATCCGAATAGCATTGAACTCGTGCAATACTAGTTGTCTCGAAGTTGTGTCCTGTTTGACATGTTCGGTTTTGAAGAAAATAAAGTGCTGCCTAGATTTAAGTTGGATCTGGACCGAATTAGAAAGAAAAAAGGCATATGGCGTTTGGCAACTACCAGATCCGTGGCAAGATCTGATCGGCCAAAAAAACGTGAAAAAAAGTGTTGTCACGTGAGTACTAGTAGACCAGATCCAAGTTGTTTCCTTAATTTCATTTTCGTGCATATATGGTGCAGCAAGGAAACTACTAGTATTTGGTACTTTTGGAAGTAATCCCACGCTAGTTGTTTGCTTTTGGAAGGAGATAAACAGTTAGAAACAAATCTGCACGTCAATTAAGGATAGTTGGCTATTTCCACGTTTGGACTTGGATAAAATAAAGAAATAGACATACAGTTTGGAAATAATCTTTAAGGAGAAAGAAAGGAAAGTGTTGATCTGTTGTTGGTTCCTACCACGTTTGGAGGCCGAGGGTTTTTGACAACGTGTGGTCAGCAAAAAAAAGATTTGTTTCCCACGGATTGGAGCAGTATTTGATTCGGTTTCCAAGGCATATATATTATTTGATTCTTTCCTAGTCTGCCACGTTGGACTTTGGATAGAGAAAAAAAAGAGCAGTTGTTTGGAAGGGAACAGTGCTGATATTTTTGGTTTGGTTGGAGAGTGGAATTTGAGAAGAAAAAAAAGAACAAGTGGCTAATGGTGCTACTACTTGGATCATTGTGAGGCAAAAAGGAGAGATAGAGAAACAATTAAAGTGGCTTGCTTACTACTTTGTATATCATCTTTTGATCTAGCACTTAGTATTTCCACTTTTGTTACGGCCGTGAATTCGTCTGTGTTTTAGGCTCGCGTCTCTAATCTAGTCTAGCCTAGGACCAGCACTCGACTACTTTGAATAAATTTTCAGCTTGCATTAATTAACGTGGTTGTAGCATTTTTTTCCACATATATAAAGCCAACCCAGCTCCACATATTTCTACATCGTGCATACATACGTTCACCTGGCAATCGCTTTACCCAACTCTTGGAGTTATTTGACACCGCTGGTTGCCGGTCACCACCTGCTGCATGGTAAGAACTTGTAAGATTTGATTTGCTATATTGTGAGCGTTTTACCATCACTTCCAAGTAGTTCATAGGAACATTAATTTTGGATTTTGTTTCTAGTTTCTACTAATCATGACAGGATTTATAGTCAATTCATGGGGTTTGTCGATCGTGGGAGACGTGCCATCACCTATGCAAATACTACAACTGTCACGAGAGGTGCACAAACATCCAAATGCACATGATCAGGTTAATGTTTCTATACCACCATTTAATGGCCGTTTTAGACCTGCTTTATATATTGAATGGGAGTTTGACATAAATAAATATTTGCTTCAAATAATTTCGATGAACGTAACAAAGTTAAGGTTGTGGTTGGTTCTTTAACTGGTTATGCTATAGTTTGGTGGAGTGAATATTGCCAGTTACACTCTAATGATATACCTACTACTTGGATGATTTGAAACTTGCCATGCGACATACATTCGTTCCCGCTTATTATACTCGTGACATGATTAAAAAGTTGCAACATTTAAAACAAGGTAGTGACACCGTAATGACATATTATGATACTTTACAAACTACCTTGCTGCATTCCTCTTTGGTAGAAAGTGAAGAAGATTTTATGAATAGATTTTGGGGAGGATTAAATCGTGACATTCAGGAGATACTAATTCATGAAGAGTGTTATCCTATGGACCATTTGTTTCATCTTGCTCGCAAAGCTGAACAGGAAATAAAAAGACGTGTTGCCCACAAGGAGAACAAGCGCGAGATGCACATTCCAAGAGTTGATACGGTTGTCCCTTCAACTACTAGGCATACTATGACAACCACATCCGTTGTTGTGAGGACTACATCACCTCCACCATGTGACACATCATCACCGAGAGCGCCTACATCATATGAGTTGATCATAAGAGGTAATGACAAAGGTACTGATCTTCCCCCTCCACATGAGTATGATGAATGTCTTGTCAATTTAAATGCACCATGCGGTGAGCTACCCACTACTTTGATCACACCAGCTATTTTAGAGGACTATGTTGATGATTTGACCTTGCCATGTGATCAAACAATTTTGAGTGAACCCATTGAATTAACTATTGATGCAAAAGAATCAAGTGAATCAGGGAATAAATCAGATTTGGATCAAATATGTTTGAAAATAATTATGCCAATGTGTAATCATTTTGATATGACCTCTAATCTTGGTGATGGTTCATCAATGTTGGGATGGTTTAATGATAAGCATTGTAAATCTTTTGATATGAATAAAAGCTTCACTTATATGTGCAAACTGAGTTGCAATATTTTCATGCCTTTGACTTCTTGTGATAATATATTGGATTTATATTTCACGACTTTTGAAGGGTGCTCTTGTATAACTGTGTCACATGTGGCCCAACTAGGATCAGTAAAAATGGATGATATATACATATACAACGTGTACATCTTGTCTCTTTTGTTAGCCAGATTTCATATTAAGCAACGCCGAGGACGGCTTTGTTTTCAAGAAGGGGAGGATGATGAGAACATGGCTACCACAGTTACACCCATACCCCCTACTGTTTTACCTCTTGAAACAGTTGCTAGAGCTCAGATACGCCAATTAGATTATCAGGTACTTTCGTTTCTTGGTAATGTTTCTAGTGTTCATGAGAATATGATGCTGCCTAACTTAGATACATTTGTGTTGCTTGCAATTGAAAGGCCTATCACGGATAAGAAGGTTGAGCATTGGAGCATGGTCAAGCACGGAGATGAAGGTGCGTGCGAAGAGAACAAGAACGGAGGTTCAAGTGGAGATTTCCGGACTTTGAAGCCACCATGATGACATAAAAGAAGATGGACGAAATATACAAGATGGATTTTTATAAAATTCGTCCATAGCTTATTATTGGTGTTGTGCCGCCTTATTTTGGGCCAGACCCATGTAATCTACTTTTAGAGTCCATATTGTAGGAGAAACGACTTAGGTGGTGTTTTAGTCCCACCTTGCCAAGGGTGGACAAAATCCCCTCTCTTTTCCCTATAAATATAGCCCTTAAGGCCTCGTTTAGACTTGGGATTTGTTTAGTTAAAAGTTAGCCATTGCAACTTCGTGTACTTCGTTTGTGTCCAACGACCAAACCAAGACCGCTTACGGATCCCCACCATTATCAATACTTCATATATATTCGCAATATTCAGATTGCTTTATCATATTCTTACTTGTTCTTCGATTGCGTGCAAGAATAGACCTTCGTGGTCAGGTTGATCGTGCTCCGGCATGGTCAATAACCTCTCGAAGTTGGTTTAGCGATTGCTAAGGCGCAACATTGTGCATGTTTGTAGTCGGATCGTCAAAGTCGACTCCACCAAATCGATAGTTATCATCTCATCGAAAGATCAGGACACCCTCGCCTCTAGCACATGGGATGGCAAATGGTTTTAGAAACACACATATTTGTTATCACCAATAATGTGTAGAAACCTAAAACATAGGAGTAGAATTTTCGTCGTGTAGCTGACATATTTGTATTGTCCAAAAAAATCTTAAAAAGCTAAATTTGCCATGTTGTAGATAGCCACTTGTTCAGGATTAAAAATAAAAATGGATAAAAACACCGAAGACTGGATCGAGACCGAACTTCTCCCCCTCGCGTCTTGTGGGTCGCTCCTGCGACTCACGAGGCGACCGCTGCCGCCCTCCCAAACCTTCCCGCCTCCTTGCTCCTCTCCCTCGCCGTCGTCGCCGGCGTCCTCCGGCCGACCCCCGGCGGCGGCGGGGCGCTCCCCCCATCTCTTTCTCCCCTTCCCTGCCCCTAGGGCGCTCTCCTTCTCCCCGTCCGGCGAATCAGGCCAGATCTCGTCCCGGCGTCCTTCCCCTGCCCTGGTCGGCCGTGCCCTTGCTTGGTGGCGGCGCGACCCTTGGCAGGCTGCGGGCATGGGGTGGCGCGGGCTGCTGCCGTTGGAGCCTGGAGGCACGGATCCACGCATTTGGCGGGCGGTCTTGGGTGGGTGTCCACATCATCGCCGGTTGCCGGATCCACCAGCTCCGGTGAGCTGCCTCCGATCTGATGAAGTCTGTGGGCATGGCCCTTGTCCTGTTGGTAGCCCTTGTGGTTGCTTATCTGGGATGCCCAGGAGGCCAGATCTAGGGTTTGTCTTCCTACGGGTGAAAGGTGGCGGCTTTGGGTGTTGTGGGTGGCGGAGATGCCCCGGTGCGGCAGCCGTGGTGGCTTGCTGCGTGCCTGCGGTCCATCACCATGTGTGTGGTGGGTGAGGATGGATCCTTTTGGTTTCCAGAGCGGCGGCTCCGAACGGTGGGCACGGCGGCACCTTTCCGGCGGGCCGGTGTCGCTGTGTGGGTGCTCGTGTGTTGCCTTGGCCGTGTGGCCGGTGAGGTGGTTCATTCTAGGGGCGTCCATCACGTGGGTGTGGTCTTCATTGCCACACGTCCTGTTTCGGGCGTTGTCTACAACTTTCCTTAGTCGGCCATGGCTATTGGATCTGGGTGGGGGTTGAGTCCCGAGCGAAAGCTCTGCCCGACTACGTCGGTGCTGGTGATATCGACGCCGTTGTGTGCCGTTTTCCTCCTTAGAGATGTCATTGAGGGTGACCCCATTCACCACGAGCTCTGGGTGAAAACCATTGGTCTGGCTGGTTCCAGACCGGACGATGGCGACGTTGTGGCGTCGTGTCCTCCTTGGAGGCTCCGTGTTGTGAGCAGGGTCCTAGGTTGCTGGTTGTTGGGAGTTTTGTGAACAACAGCTTCTTCTCGTCATGTGTCGGGTCCTTGCCTCGACGGTGGTGCTCTCGTGCAGAGCTAGGTTCGACGAGACGGTTGTGCAAGAAGACCTCCCTTGGTGTCCTGGCCCTGGTCCCCATCCGCGTTCTAGGGCGGTGAACATTCCATCGTCCGACGTTGTGGCGCCTCTCGAGCCGGTGCGAGGAGTTGGGGCTCCTTCTGGCGATGGAACTGGATGGCGCTAGTCTGCTGGGCGCCCAGGCGATGGCATTGTCATAACTTTCTCCGCCAGCTGATCTTCTTCTCGAGTCGGCTCCATTCGTAGCATTGGTGTTTCGAGCATGTATGAGGGCTCCAGTGTCTTCCGTATTATTTTTGAGCTTTGTTGCTGCCTATCGGCACCATGTATCTTGCCGAGGCTCTTTTCTTTGCTTTCTTCTTCTGTGTTGTTTTGTATTGTTGATTGGTTCATTAATTTAAAACCGGGCGACAGCCTTTTTTCTAAAATAAAAACACAGAAATTTGAGGCGTTCGCCCTGAGGTGCGGTATGATCGAACATTTTTGAGCCCACACGAAATCCGACGGAGTACCTGAGAGGGTTCGCGCGGAGCATCTAGGAAAGGGAATGCCAGCGGCGAGTGACGTAACGCAGCCGACTCTTATCCATACTTGTCCCCGCCCCGTGTATAAACTTCATATCCTTTCTCTTCTTCCTCCCGAAGCCGCCCCCCTCCCTCCCATGGTTTGCCCCTCCTCGCACGCAAGGTATCAGATCGCTCAACTCATTGCTTCTCCGTATCTTGTCCCTTGGCGTGCTCTGGCGATTCGCTGACGATGTTTCCATAAGAGTTATTCTTTTTCTTTCTCTCTTTTCCTCGAATTTCCTTCCTGGTATTTTGGTTCTGCACCAACTATTTTCGCCATTTCTGTACTAGTAGGAGCTCCATTTAGCTCGCCAGCTTATGCTTGTAATGGTAGGGCGGCCTATTGCCCTTGTGGTTGGGATTGGATTGGCTATTGGGCACCTTGGCTGTGCTGTGCTAGTCTTCGGTATTAGGGTTTGGGAACAATTTTGTCAGTGGATTTGAAGTGCATCATTATCCCTAGTGCTTGTATATAAGACTAAATTTCATTGATATCCGTGGGAGAAACTGCGATGTTTTTCTTCTATATATATGCAATTCTGCTGCTGATTCAGTTTCGGCTTGCTTCAGAGTGGCTTGGGATACGTATCAGACCTTCTTGCCTTGCGGGGTGCCGTTTAATAAAGTGTCTGTCTTAGCTGCACCGATGACCATCATGGCATTTTGTCTATGCTCACCATTTTCAGCAGTACATTTTCAGGTCTTGGTAGAAGGGTAGCTTCAAGTTTCCTTTAGACATACAGGCATGGAGGGGGCTCTGGTCCAGTCAGCAATTGTTCCTACTGTATATAACAGCTGCGCTCAGGTCCGTGGGCGTGCCAGGGCGACATCGTTCCGTAGTATGGAGACACAAACCATTACCCTTGGAGGTTTTCAAGGACTGAGGAGGGCAAACTTTCTTGATACGAAATCTGTGGTCAGGCATGATTTCGGCTCTATTGTGGCAAGTCAGCTTGCACGTCCAAGAGGGAAGGGGTCTAGAATGGTTGTCCGTGCCATGTTTGAGCGCTTCACAGAGAAAGCAATCAAGGTGATTATGCTTGCTCAAGAGGAAGCGAGACGTCTAGGCCACAATTTTGTTGGGACAGAGCAGATCCTGCTTGGCCTTATTGGTGAGGGTACAGGTATTGCAGCTAAGGTTCTTAAGTCAATGGGCATCAATCTTAAGGATGCTCGTGTAGAAGTTGAGAAGATCATTGGGCGAGGCAGTGGTTTTGTGGCCGTTGAGATTCCTTTCACACCCCGTGCAAAGCGTGTGTTGGAGCTGTCGCTTGAAGAAGCTCGTCAACTTGGTATTGACATTTTAAGACCCATCAACTTTAGCTCATATTATTTCTCATGCTTTATGCAGACAATTTAAGGTCATGCTGCTCCCTCTGTCCTAATTACATGGCGCCCATGTATGTCAGTGTTAATTTTTGACCATCAGTTTGACCAATGAATGTAGATCATGTGCCACAAAAATTATACAGTTTGTACTCGAAAAAGTTGCTCATGGTATGATTTAAGGTCATGATGGAAGGGGGTATGTGTATTTAATGGGCTTTTGGGCCTACGGAAGTAATGGGCTGAATGCATATGCCCATATATTGACAATTTGTCCCTTATGTATCTGTTCTCAGTGTAGATTTGATAGTTAACCTACCCATGGTACTTCAATGGTCAGGTCATAATTACATAGGATCTGAACACTTGCTGCTGGGCTTGCTTCGTGAAGGTGAAGGTGTGGCTGCCCGAGTGCTAGAAAGTCTCGGCGCTGATCCAAACAACATCCGCACACAGGCAATCCTCTTTCTTCGCCTTTCAGTTCACATGTTTCCGTACACAGACAATATTCTTACCTTTGCCTTCCAGTTTACATTTTTTAAGTTGCACTATATAAGACATAATAAATGACTTGCTATGCAGGTCATAAGAATGGTTGGTGAAAGCACAGAAGCTGTTGGTGCTGGTGTTGGTGGTGGAAGCAGTGGTCAAAAAATGCCCACACTTGAAGAATATGGTACTAATTTGACGAAGCTAGCTGAAGAGGTAATTTCATTTCCCATTGCTGCGCTTCTTTGCTGCATTACATTGGATGTGAATCTGTTATGTTTTGCAGGGTAAACTAGATCCAGTTGTTGGCAGGCAGAACCAAATTGAGCGTGTCACCCAAATATTAGGCAGGCGAACAAAGAACAACCCTTGCCTAATTGGAGAGCCAGGTGTTGGCAAGACTGCTATTGCAGAGGGACTTGCACAGCGTATTACCAACGGGGATGTTCCAGAAACAATTGAAGGAAAAAAGGTTAGTGTAAAACTCTTAGTTGCGTATTTTTCTTCTGCTGTCTACACAAGTTTTCTGCCCAAAAAGCATCATGCTCCTTACCTGACAGGTATTCTCGAGGATGATGCATTAAAAACATATGTTTCCATGTAGTATATCTTTAGTGCTCTTCCAAGATATTAATTATTTTGTGTTGTTTTGACTACCTAGGTTATTACACTTGACATGGGGCTGCTTGTTGCTGGCACCAAGTATCGTGGAGAGTTTGAAGAAAGGCTGAAGAAGCTTATGGAGGAAATTAAGCAAAGTGATGATATCATTCTCTTCATTGATGAAGTGCACACTTTGATTGGAGCTGGTGCAGCTGAGGGTGCAATCGATGCAGCCAACATCTTGAAACCTGCTCTTGCAAGAGGTGAATTGCAGGTAATGACAAGAAAAAGTTGTAAGCCGTTTCTGTTTATCTTGCTCCCTTCTTTTGGTTCTGTGCATTAGATGTCATCAAAACCCGTGTCCAGTAGGTGACTTGATATATTTATGCAACTTGTATTTAAGTTGACAGTCAACCACGATAGATATAATCGCTTCATGTTGAATCGTGAGAAGTACCTCTCTCGTGTGTGTAACGGCGCACCAGACCATACAGCGTCTGGCTCTTCCTTATCAGCCTCCCCCCCACATGGGCTTGGGCCGTATGGACCAGAGTGGAGCTGGGCCAGGCCAAGGCTCATACTGGCTCAACGCTCCCCCTCAAGATGGGTGGTAGATATCTATCATCCCCATCTTGTCACATGCCAAGTTACGGTCCTTTGTTCCCGGTCCCTTCAAGCAATCTGCGAACTGCTGCCCAGAGCTGACATGAGTAAGGCTGATGATCCCAACATCAAGTTTCTCCTTAATGAAGAAGTGATCAATTTTCACATGTTTTGTCCTATCATGTTGAACTGGGTTATTAGCAATGCGTATAGCTGACTGATTGTCACACCACACCCTCAATGGTCCCGTCCTCAGAAGTTTCAACTTGCCCAGTAGGTGCTTCACCCAGAGCATCTCACTCAACCCTTGAGATAAGGCTCTATACTCAGCTTCTGCTGTTGATCTAGACACAACAGTCTGTTTCCTCCCACAAACCCACAGTAGCCAGAAGTTGATCTTCTATCATCTTGACAACTAAGCCCAATCAGAGTCACTATAGCCATCCACCTCAAGATGTTCACTCTTCGCAAACCACAACCCTTTACCCGGTGTGCCCTTCAAGTATCTCAGCCCCTGGGATCTCTCCACTCCATGTGCTCGGTGACTACAAACATCGAAGTAGGCACAACCTTCACGTCTGCTTGTTCAAGAGAAAGCCGCACCTCTTCTTAAGTCATCGCTGCAATAGCCTCATCAATAGTAGGCACAAGAGAGTTTGGTATAGTAGGTATGCTTTCCTGCCAAACAACCTTTGAGGCCATCCAAAAGTTACAACACACGCCTGCGTGCCATCCACTTGTGCCCTGACTCGATTGAAGCCGCATCATAGAGTTCCAGAGGATCACAGTTATCCTGGTCTGCCACAAAGCCTGCAACTCTGCCACATATGCCATCACTAACATGTCACCTTGGCGCATCTGATTAATCTTCCCCTCAGCCTAAGCAATGAGCACGACATTGCCCTTGCCAGAGTATTGGGTGGACTGAATCTTCCGTATCTCAACAGATGTGGTTAGTCCCTCCACATAGCGTCCAATGGAGGGCACCACTGAGTTCAACAACCACCCAATAAGCAAAGAGTTGATGGTCTTCCACTTCTTTCCCTCCACATTAGACTCGTCTCCTGGTTCTTCAACAGTGCCCAACAGGTATTCATCAAGGTCTTTCTGCTCCACAGCCAGCATTGCCTCGCGAAGACCAGTTGGTAGCACCCGCTAGCTTGATGTCAGTGGGCGACATCTCGATCTTCTGAGCCACTTCCTGTCAAGTAAGGATGGCCCTAGAGTTCGAGCCCGCGAGGAACCGAGAGATCTGCTCGAGAATCTTAGTAAGGCCTTTTGGTTCACCCATCGTCACTTGGGAGGATCAACAACAACAACACTGATGTAGGGGAAAGCCCTAGGTGGCCCAATCTTGCACAATTTGGAGGTGGAAGAGAAGAACTTAAGGGTTCTCGTGGGAGATGGCCTCGCGTTCGGCTGGGCGAGCTAGCTTCTCGCGGGAGAAAATGGTTCGAGCGTCAGTCGCGAGAGAAAACGGTTCGAGCGTCCACTTTGGGAGGGCAATCGAGTGTAATTTCCTACAACTCCTGCTTCTTGTTTTTTCGAAGTTGGGCCGGGGCTGCTCCCAAAAATTGCAACTGCCTGCTGCTTGTTCTCCAGGAGCCAGATTCTCGTAGCGCTTCCGTTCGGCTGGCTTCTCGTGGGCTTCTCAGGAAGTTGGAAGCCAGCGGACATCCGAACGGGCCAACACAAGGATAAACACCAAGGCAAGATCCAAATCATACATCGACTCTCAAAGCAAACCACACAAGTTTCAAGATCCAATCACAACAAAGGGAAGGTAACAAGGGTAGGTTCTTCTCAATCCACTAGGGAGATGGGGGCTTGAATCCAAGATGGATCTTTCCCACAAGGGCGGTCTTGATAATCCCTTGGGATTCTTCTCCAATTGGAGAGGTAGATGAGCAGGGCCCTCTTTGTTTTGTCTAATATACTTTGCTAACTCTAATTCGAAATCTAGGCATGGAATATATAGTCTAGGGAGGTAGAGAGGGGTGATAGATCCATGGGATCGTGTAGGGTAGGATTTCCGGTAGCCCTACCTTCTGCCTGGCCTGACGAGCTCGAGCCGGAGGCCATGGTGGTGCTGTGTCGCACGGTGGTGATGGCAGAGATGGCGAGGTGGTGGCGGAGCTTCCCGTCAGCACTGCACTAACCCTAGATCGGTAGGGATGTAGGTGGGGTGTTCGGCGTCGCGACGAACCTCGTGATGCGAGCCGCCGGCCCCCACCTCTTTATATATAGTGCAGGTGACAGGGGCCCGTCACCCATAGTGGGTTGAGCGCCCTCGATCAAGGTGCGGATCTAAGGGCCCGGTGGCCCGTTGGGCCCACACGGTGGAGATCATCCTAACAAGGGGTACATAGGCCGTGGCCCAACTC
Source organism: Aegilops umbellulata (assembly GCA_032464435.1). Lineage (NCBI taxonomy): Eukaryota > Viridiplantae > Streptophyta > Magnoliopsida > Poales > Poaceae > Aegilops > Aegilops umbellulata. The sequence goes on from CP136057.1 coordinate 258,953,559, forward strand.
ACTGCGCGCAGGCAGGCCAGTAGTACCGGTTTGGTGGCCGGTAGTTCCGGGGTCATGGTTGGTAGTTCCATGTGGCCTGAAGTTTGCACAGCCGGAGTAGGGCCGGAAGTACCAGCGCCTGGGCACTGGTGCCGTCCAGGCCTGTAGTTCTGGTGTCGGAGCCGGTAGTTCCGGGCTGGTGCCGGTGAAGTGCCGGCCCAAAATAGTAGCTTGGCACCGCGGGGGTCGTCGAGGCCAGTAGTAGGCCTGGAAGTACCATGGGGCCGGTAGTACCGGGGTGGTGCCCGGTAGTACTGGGTTCTTAAGGATCCTTCTCCTTCTCTTCTTCTCGGTGCTCCTCTTCCGCAATGGCTTTGGTTGCTTCCTTGGTACCTGAGTATGCATAGGGTCTCCGCTTGAGGTAGTAGCCATGTCTCATAGAAATGAAGGGTAGTTTCAAGAGGAGTGAGTTAACCTTGTTTTCAATAGCACGTGCGCATGCTCTAGTCGTCGGTTCACTTCGCGCTTGCGGTGTTGGTGTAGAGTCCATGGTGATGTCCATGGGGTGCTCCACACCAAACACTCAGTAGCAGCAGCAGAGCAGCCCAGTCACAGCCTTCTCTGCAAACAGCAGCAGGAACAAGGAGCCTCCACGGCCTTCTCCTCTGCAAACAGCCTCCAACAGCATGAAGCAGCATAGCACTCCAGCTGCACGGTCCCCTCCCCCCTGGCTAGCAGCTGCACACAGCAACAACAGAAGCAGCTCCAGCAGCGCGACACCAGCCACCCCTGCGTGCTCACCCATGCAGCTCAGCACGCCGCCTCCTTGCCTCCCTCGCCCGCACACAGCCGCGGGCGCACTCCAACTGGAGAGGCGAGCCGCCGCACAGCCTTGAGAGGGAGAAAGGAGGGAATAATGGGGAGAAGGAGTCCTCGCCGAGATGAGCCCTGCCGTCGCCGCACTCCCATCGGGCCCCGCTGCCTAGGTCTGATACCATGTTAAGTCGCGAGAAGTGCCTCACTCGTGTCTGTAGCCGCGCACCATACCAGACAGCATCTGGCTCCTCCTTATCTAGGTCAGCCTTCCCCCTACATGGGCTTAGGCCTTCTGGACCAGAGTGGATTGGGCCAGGCCAATACCAGTTCAACACTTCACATATCTATGTTTTCCATATGGTTGATGACTTGATGTTTTCTTTCGTCAGTGTATTGGTGCCACAACGCTGGACGAGTACAGAAAGCATATTGAGAAAGATCCGGCACTGGAGAGAAGATTTCAGCCAGTCAAGGTTCCAGAACCGACTGTTGATGAAACCATACAAATTTTGAGAGGCCTTCGTGAGAGATATGAGCTTCACCATAAGCTGCAATATACAGATGATGCTCTTGTTGCTGCTGCGAAATTGTCATACCAGTATATCAGGTTTGCACTAGTATAAGATCTGGTTTGTCCTATTAGTTCTTAAAATGTTTGCAGAGTTGAAGTTTGTCCAGTCTTGCGGTAGCTTGATTTGAAGTTGCACATGTTCTGTTTAACGTCAATGGTTCCTGAACATTTAGGAAAATTTAGTTCTACACCAATTTTTTGGCCAATTACCAGATGTTTTAGTAAATTTTTCAGTGTTGATTTCTACAATTTTTAAAGCCAGGCTTGTTTTATTAGTTTATCCATAACTTAAGATAGTGAAAATTAAGAAGTTCAGAGAATGGAAGTCAGTAGAACAATGTTGTGTATCATAATTGTGGAGAAAGGTGTATTGCAGTCAGCACCTAACCAAACATCAACCAACTCATTTAATTTGTTAATTATTGTGCTATTTCTTAGTTGTTCTGATATCCATGAGCAGTTGCTAGATAGAATTGAAAATATTAATCTTAATAATAAGCGACAAACTAACTTAGGCACTGCAGATGTTCATTTCTATGTGCTGGCTTCTCCATGTCACTAATACTGTCTAGTTAATTCCTGATGCAGAAAAGAAATAATGTTAGTGCGAGGTGGATATTGAGGCTGATATTAGGTTCAGCCTAGTGATTACGATGAGATTTGTAGTTTCGTTGTTACAAACTTAGATATATGTTGTCTTTGAGTAGAACTAGAGATCTACACAGTAGCTACAAACATTCTAATTTTTGGTAAGTGTGTAAAGTTTTATTATTGTCATACAGTGATCGTTTCCTGCCTGACAAAGCTATAGACCTGATTGATGAAGCTGGATCACGCGTCAGACTGAGGCATGCTCAGGTATCAGTACACAGCTTATTGTTACCCAGTTTACATATGGTGATACTTTTCTAAGTATGAAACTGTGTCGCAGCTCCCTGATGAAGCCAAAGAATTGGACAAAGAACTCCGCCAGGTTACCAAGGATAAGAACGAGGCAGTACGTGGCCAAGATTTTGAGAAGGTACCTTTCTTGCAAATGTGCTCTGAGTTAATGTGCTGTCTTTTAAAGAATGCATGTATTAGTAGCAACTCGTGTTACTTTTTTTTAGAATTTTTTTTGAAGCTTTTATTGCCCCTGGCCTCTGCATCCTTAGATGCATATAGCCAACCTTATTAGTACAATGTTTATCAGAAATAAAAAACTTGATCTCGCCAAAAGGAGGGCAAAATCAAAAACATGGAATAACTACACCTCATGCCAATCAAAACTATCCTAAACATGAAGAGGCCTATCAGTGGCATGGCATCCAAACCGGGACATAAATTCCCTGGTATCTACTCAAGCTTCTTTGCGCCAAGCTCCATCAGCACCTTGTGTTATGCCTTCTGTAATAACGCTGATAACCACAACCAACTGGTACATGAGAGTAGCACCTGCATGAAGGAATGCACTTTTTTCTTGTAGAAGACATCATTTCTGCATAGCCAGATGGGCCAAAACACTGCTGCTGCCCCAACTAGAATAAGAGATCTTAAAGATTTATCAACCCCCAAAAATATGTGAAATACTATGGGGTGGGGTGATATTAAAGGCTAAAAACAAAGCATGCCATGCGATACGTGCCAAACAACAATAGAAAAAGAGACGTTGAATGGTTTCTTGTTCATAACAGAAGCTACAACGAGTTTCCCCTTGCCACATCCATTTGACTATATTATCCTTAGTATAATTTCTTGGCAGAGAAACCTAAGTAATACTTTTATCTTCAACGGTAATTTAAGACGCCATAATCTTCTAGACCTAAACCTGGCCCGTATATCCATTAATGCCGAATACATCGAGTGCATGGAAAAAAGGCCAGGAGTATACCAGGAGGGCCCTTGGCACCAAAATTGCCATCCTTCCTAGCATTATCAATGTTGTGCTGATCATTGTCCTTCCTAGGATCCAAAGGTAAGCTATCAGGCTCACCATCATCTGCCTCCTTTTCAACTGGACGATCCTCAATATCAAAATTTGAATAATACATGCACCCATCCGACTTAAGCTCACTATCAGGTGGGATCTTAGATGGGTTTATGCATGAAGCATGCATACGTCAGAATCTTGTGCTTACGTGTGTATCCACACACATTGTCTCACCAATTGACAACTCGAGTTACTATACCTCTATTTCAAGCAGTTGATGCTTTTAGAATGAGACCATGAGGGGGAGGAGCCCATATGACTTCTAAGAGCACTCTAACCACACTCTGCCTAATTTGATGCCCTATATGTTCGTGGACGCGTCTGCGGGCAAGAGCCTGTTAGATTTGTGTCGAATATTGTGTACAATGTAGGTTACAGTTGGACTCTTAAGTTGTATTGTGCTTACAGGGTATGGAGTCTGTGTCCTAGTAGGACACTTGTATCCTAGGCCTCTCATATATAGTCAAGCCCCGGGGATGTAGCCATATCGGTGTCGTGCCTTGTGTGATTGCTTGGTCCTCGGATGATCGACTATGCGCCTTGGATTTATTGTAACAAGTGGTATAGCAAGGTTGCGTGGGGTTTGCGGATTGTTGATATAAGAGGAAGTATCGAGTTTGAGATGCAGTCGGCTGCGGCGTGGTTCTCGACGAGAGTGGAAGAAGCAATTGGAAGCAGGTAGAAGTTCTCGGCGGCGATGCGATGTATCGCGCAAGCAGTGGTCAGATCAGATGGATCGATCCGATCGAAACCAGGAGCGGCAACAGTGTGCGAGGCGCGAAGGCCCAACCCATGGTGTAGCGCGGGATGCAGGTCCGGTAGCGGCCGAGGCAGGAGCAGCAGCGCAGGCGGATGGCAGCCGGCCGGCCCAAGGCATGGGCTGGCGTGAGGCGTGCGGTCGCATGCAAGTGGAGCAGTTGCGTGGTCGCGAGGGCACTGGCAGTTTGTGATTTGTGGTGTGCAGGCGTGCACGTGCGTTGTGCAAGGGTGCTATGCGCCTTCGTTGGTTGTTGCGTTGTGCTATGAGTAGGGAGCAGAAGGAATCAAGACCGAGAGATTTGTTTGGACAAAAAAAATCTGCATTATATATGGTATTGACGTGGCATGGACAACAACACAATAAATAAAGAGTGCTTTGGGGGGTATGGGAGGCAAAGGCTTGGTGCACCCATGGAGGAGACTACCAGGAAAGTGAAAATTTCATTTGGAAGTGTTGCTAATTGCACACGAGGTTTTACCATGACAATGGCAGATTGGTGATGTGCGTATAAGGCTTGTGGAGTCTCGAGCATATCGTGCAGCCGGACAAGTTCAGCTAGGTCGGGCTTGATAGTCTGACGGATCATCTTGGATGTCGGTCGGAACAGACTATGGTGGTGGGATCAGCAACGATGACATAAGAGCGTGATGCTGATGGTGACCGACTTCTAGGGTGTGGAAACATGTGGCACGTGCCTGAGGGCTTGTGTGGTTTCGACAAGACTATGGTGCGAGGTTGATTCAAGACGGTGCACATGAGAGTTTGAAGTCGACGGGGCGCGAGGGCGGAGTGATCATCTACCATGGAGTCATGTTGAAGGTGAAGCTGGATTGAGGGGCTACGGTGTGGATCCAGAGAATCGAAGCCTATTTCAGCCGGGAAAAAAGCGAGAGGCCCGTAATTCGGACTGGAGCCTAGTGGTTCGATGGAAGCGTGGAACTCGTCATCGGTCGATGATGATTGGTGGTACTCTGCAGTAGGGGTTGAGTGGTGTGGGTTCGCGACCCTTGATACTCGACCAATATAGCAGAGGCTCGACGCGGTAATAGCGGCGAGGCTTGCTGTATGCACGGGACATGGAGATGGGCTAGGGCTCTGGTGGTCATACATGTGGTGAGACAATTGCGAATTTGACTCGGGATGACTACAACCAGCGGTGAAATTCCTTCAAGTTTCAGACAAGTGGTCAAGGAAGAGCGATGATGTTGAGTTCAGGTAACTCTTATGTGTGACACCCAATATGTGAGTTGTTCACTTTCACGCAGGTCAGTGATCAGTGTGTTATGGTGTTGAACGGACACTCTGGAAGTTGGGAGCGCACACTAGAGTGAAGTGGAACTTGATTTCGCTCGAGAGTTGACTATGGTCAAGAAAAGAAGGGACTACAAGTTGCAGGTGGAGTCATATGGGGTCTTTGGAGTAGCAGTTGTACTCACGGGATAAGCTCAAGTCCAATGTACTTGAAAGTTTGACGCATTGACGAATTCATGGTGGTGAAGAATATTCGCCAAGGTGGAGTTTGTTAGAGTTGTGTCGAATATTGTGTACAATGTAGGTTACAGTTGGACTCTGAGCTGTATTGTGTTACAGGGTATGGAGTCATGTCCTAGTAGGACACTTGTATCCTAGGCCTCTCATATAGTGGGGGTAGACACACGATGTAACCTATGCCAACATAATAGCACAGACATGCAAGGGTAGCCAACGGTGTGTGCCGGTGCCCGGGTGGCCAGTGTGCGGTATTGTGACGGTGTCACGGGGAGTAGCGCCCATAGTCAAGCCCCGGGGATGTAGCCATATCAGTGTCGTGTCTCATGTAATTGCTTGGTCCTCGGATGATCGACTATGCGCCTTGGATTTTTTGTAACATAGCCGACAGACCCCCATTTGTCTGCCCGGGCAACCCCATCCTCACATCCAAAACCTCAAATCCATAAGGCATGCACATAGATCATTTGATCAATATAACATACAACCAATTCAACAATCATAGAATTTAGCAATTCAACCCAAGCCAAAATAATCCACGACAAACAAAATCCAACAATTCATACATAGGTGACACACGAATGAATCAATCACCTTTATTGCACTCGTTGATCTCCTTCTTTTGGTTGGTGAACCACTCCTTGGCATGGTCATCCATGAGGCTACTGTCGGCTAACATGATCTTCGACTCCTCCCTGATCCTTGCGAGCCTTATCTTCTCTCCCAAGCTCAATGGTCTCATATGCCTTGGCCTTCTCAAGCTTCATTTCCTCCAATTTCTTCGTCTTCTCCATCTTCATCCTCTGTCTCGATGATCATCCTATCGTGGTCAAACACTATCCTCTCCCTTTGCACATCCAAGAACCTTGTACCTCTCTTCCTTCTCCTCCCTTTCCGGCTGATGGAGCCCGCAAAATTAGCATGGGCGTGAGGAGGCACGAGCAATGGTGCTCCCTGACAAGGTCCACACCATCCTTGATGCGGACTCTCCAGAAGCAAGGCATTGTGGCTCAACTTCACTAGGATTGCCGTCGCTGATGGAAATAGAAGGATGGGCATAATGGGATAGAGAGTGATGGAGGTGGGGGCAAATGACCTGGATGCGGGGAGGAAGCGGCGGTGTAGCAGTGGGGTGGCGACGGCGAAGACCGGGGGAAAGGGGCGAGAGGAGAGGAGGAAGAGGAAAGTGGAGACGTGCATGCACTTTCTCTTTCTCTCAGTTGGACCGGTCGCAGGAGCAACATGCCAGGCACAAATTACCGATGAATAGGCCCAACCGTCCAGCCAACTTGAATCACCCCTGTCAAAAGGGCCCATGCAATGTCCACAACCTTGATTCACCAGGGAGCCCCGTTCCTAGGGAGCTTAGTATCTAGTGATTCAAGAAATGAAGCAAACAAGAAAAATGGGCAAACACAGCTTACATGGCCTTGGACTCCAATGCCACTTTGGTTCCTATTCACCACTTGAGCAAAGGCATCGCAAAACTTGCTCACAGACTCTTGGATGGCGGTCCGTCTATGTTGGAGAGAGCTCTTATTGTGGTCGGTATGGATTGGATGCGGTTCCATGTAGTGCTTGTGTTCATGGTACCGTGGGTGATTTTCCCCCAATACTCCGAGCCATTTTGCTCAATTCCACGTATAAGATCCATGCTTGTGGCCAACCAAACTTTACACAACAAGATATCTTCATGGGTTAAGTATGCATTTCCTCTTGTCTTGGTCTTTTTTTGTGTGCCCGATGATTGCCCAATATCAAACGAAAGGCGAATTTTGATCGCCCATCTTTTGGACGCTCTTGATCGTCATTTATCATATCCATCACGGACTCCTAAACCTGCCCCGCAAGAAACTACGATCCTAAAATTGGTCCAATAATGCAAATGTGCAAAAATTACCTGTGGGTTTGGTTGTGACATATCGTTGAATAGTCCATGGGCATGTGCCATGCCAACTCATAAGTCGGGTCTTGTCGCGTGAAGTCATCCGGGATGCCCGCCCATTGCGGAGCCAGAATGCCGTACGACGCGGGAGTGCCCGAGGGCATGGGCGTGGCAGACGGATGTGATGCGACGAACTCTAAGTCGAGGACGTCCTCCGCTGCAGCCTGCTTCTCGGCCTTCTCGCAGGCCCACTGCTGGATAGGCTGGTCCTTGCGGGTGATGGTCTCTGCTTTATTCCCAATGGTCGGGACCTCCACAGACTCGGTCAACCCATCGTCCATGTCAGCGGGCGGACGGTGGAGCGGGCGTTGGGCAACTAGGACGGAGGAGGTCGGTGGCGCGGACGTGGAACAAGATCGGAGAGGGCGACGGTGCGGATGCAGGAAAGGGAGGGCTGACGCAAGGGAGAGGGCGGTCAATTTGGGTGATTTGGGGTGGGTCCGCCCTGTCGGGTCTGACGTGGCGGACGTGTCTGGGCGGTTTGAGGTGTGCCGAACAGCCCAAATATATGGGCTGGGTATGGGGGCTCCGGCAGGGTTGCGTTTTTCTATCCGGGCAGTGTTTGGGCTGTCCCCCGGGACAAATGGGGCGGAATAGGGGGTCTAGTTGGAGATGCGCTAATTAAGAGAAGGTTTGAGACACATGTTCTCATGAAATTAACCAATGTGATTAAATCTCATCCACAGGGTTCGAAACTTGTGCCGGTGGGGAGACACCATTGTGCTGGCCAAGAGCCCATCCACGAGGCTTTTGAAAGTGTGCAGTCAAAATTTTCTCTATCAGTCTATTCTTAAACAACTAATAGAATCTATTGAGGTTGCTTAGGTGCAATTTGTATCGTTAGATTTCCTGCAAAGTAGTTTCACAATATAATTTCTTAATGTTTATCGACATATTCATATACAAAAAGAGTCAAAGTTGCATGTTGGTGGTTGTGCAAAGTGAAGATCATTTATTTTGGAATGAGAGTACTAATATTGTGCATGGCGAAACCCCTCCCAGATTGGTCATATTTTTTTCCTCTGCTATTGCAGCACTGAAGTGTACCACTCCCTGGTATTGCCTTTTGATCTTTCCCTACCAACTTATTGTTTGACAGGCTGGGGAACTAAGAGACAGAGAAATGGAACTGAAGGCACAGATTACGGCCATCATTGACAAGAGCAAGGAAGTGGTTAAGGCAGAGAGCGAGTCTGGTGAAGTTGGTCCTTTGGTCACGGAGGCAGATATCCAGCATATTGTCTCCTCTTGGACTGGAATACCTGTCGAGAAGGTTTCCGCTGATGAATCTGACCGTCTCCTGAAGATGGAGGAAACACTGCATCAACGTATCATTGGCCAGGACGAGGCTGTGAAAGCTATTAGCCGTGCAATCCGTCGAGCCCGTGTTGGCCTCAAGAACCCAAACAGACCTATTGCTAGTTTTATATTCTCTGGACCAACCGGTGTTGGTAAATCAGAACTTGCTAAAGCTTTGGCATCGTACTACTTTGGCTCTGAGGAAGCCATGATCAGGCTTGATATGAGTGAGTTCATGGAGAGACATACTGTTTCAAAACTAATTGGGTCGCCACCCGGATATGTTGGCTATACTGAGGGTGGTCAATTAACTGAAGCAGTTCGTCGTCGCCCTTACACAGTAGTTCTTTTTGATGAGATCGAAAAGGCACATCCAGACGTCTTCAACATGATGCTTCAAATACTGGAAGATGGAAGATTGACTGACAGCAAGGGGCGGACTGTTGATTTCAAGAATACGCTGTTGATCATGACATCTAATGTTGGAAGCAGTGTCATTGAGAAGGGAGGCCGCAAGATCGGATTTGACCTTGACTATGATGAGAAGGACACCAGCTACAACAGGATTAAGAGCCTGGTGACTGAGGAGCTAAAGCAGTACTTCCGGCCTGAGTTCTTGAACAGATTGGATGAGATGATTGTTTTCCGCCAGCTGACAAAGCTGGAGGTGAAGGAAATTGCAGACATTATGCTGAAAGAAGTGTTTGACAGGCTGAAGGTAAAGGAAATCGACCTTCAAGTGACTGAAAGATTCAGAGATAGGGTGGTCGACGACGGCTACAACCCAAGCTACGGTGCCAGGCCACTGCGGCGCGCTATCATGAGGCTGTTGGAAGACAGCCTGGCAGAAAAGATGCTGGCTGGCGAGGTCAAAGAAGGTGATTCCGCTATCGTAGATGTTGATTCAGAAGGCAAAGTTATAGTTCTCAATGGTGGCAACGGTGTCCTGGAGCCGCTGACACCTATTTTGAGCACCTAATCATACGGAGCACATGATTACGGAATCCATTGTTTCAGCACAAGCTGTGGCGTGGAGCTGACACCAATTCTCTTTCATTAGGTGGTGTTGTGTCGTTAGATATTGCTTGCAAGCGAGGCACTAAAAATTCCGTATAGCTCACCGGCACGCCTAGATTTTCTGTTTTTGCTTTTGAAAGGAATCTGGAGGCACGAGGACCCCCAGACCAAACTCCCGTCCTCATCAGTACACATTACGCCATGTCACCGCATGCATGTATAAATGACGAAACTGATGATGTCAGTGAAAATCTTCTGGAATGACAAAACTAATGATGTCAATAGGAATCTTTCGGGTTTTTATTTTTATTTTTTATCTTTTAAACGAAAAGTCTGATTAAAAAATCATTTTCAACATTAAATCCGTCGCGACGAGATCCTTGAAACTAGATTTCATATTGATATGCTTTGATGATTTTTTGGGTTGAAAGTTGCCATGTTCATTGCATATAAATTGCCAGGATGTTTACATTAAAGTTGTCATGATATGTTTTAATTAATTTTTATTCTACGTTTAAAATAAATTTGGACATGTTATAGAAAAGGGAATTAAGAAACTAAACTTGTGATGGTGAATTACTAAAATTTCTCATGATTCATGAAATAATTTTGACATGGTTCACAACTAAAAAGAAATCCATTGTTAATTACTTTAAAAATGCAAGGTCGATGACTTAAATTTGCCATGGAGCAGAAAGTAAAATTGCTACGATGAATTACTTAAATTTACCACGATACATGCACTACAATTTGTCGTGGTTCATACAAAAATAATTTTCATGGTCAAAATGCTAGAATTGCCATGGTGAAAATACTATTTGTGGTGCATTATTCGGTGTTAGTTATGCTTAATGTTCGTTTATGTGATTTTTCGTTTTTTGATTGGTTGCTTCTGAATCTATTTGCTAGCCTCCACTTGTACTAAGTAGAAATATTATTTGTGCATTCAAAATCTTTAAACCCAGTTTTGCGTATATTATAGCTACCTATATGCGGTATTTTCATGCCGTTCTAAGCTTCGTATGTGCATCTCTAATTTTCAAAATAAAATTTTCTTTTTGTGTGCTCGTATCGCTCATGAAGCGGTAGGAGGTGACCAATATTTTTCATACTAGATGTGTTATTCTCAAGATAACTATTTATTCACTTGTCATTGCACGAGAGTACGATGGTAATTGGGATGGCTGAGTATGATGGTAATTGGGATGGCTAGTCATGAAATGAAAAAGAAATTTACTTTATATTATCAAACAATAATTTTTTTAAAAAGTGTTGGTATGAAAAACACCCATGGGTACGGCTAACCCATGGATTGTAATGAATGATAGAAAAAGGAATAAATTTATATTTTTTGTTTGGAAATCGTTTATGACATATCTAATATGAAATGACATATCTAATATGAAAAGTATTGAGAATTACTTGGTCATTTTTCCTTGACGGGAAAGTATGCCTCTCAAAAAGTTTTATCTATCAATTTAAGCTTTAAGCTCTCGCACCTCTACAAATCCCTACTCCCCTTTGCAAAGGGCCTATCTATTTACTTCATGCAATTTTTGTTTTTATTTGTGTCTTTATCTTCTCTTATAAAGCACCAATTAAGGGGCAATACGATCGTATTTGAGCATTAAATGTAGCTAATATGCGAGTGTGTTTCATGAATGGATCAATGATTGAGTATGATGGGCTAGGGATAGCTTTCTTTAGTGTTGATATTTTGAAAGTCATGGTTGTTTGTTGGTATGCTTGAGTATTGAAATCTTTATGTCAAAACTAGACCATTGCATTAAACCATATAAAAGCCAAATGTCCATACTACAAAAGAAAAGAATATGTGATGAACATGTTAGACAGCATACCACATCAAAAATTCTGTTTTTATCATTTACCTATTTGAGGACGAGTAGGAATTAATCTTGGGGATACTGATATGTCTCCAACGTATTTATAATTTTTACTTGCTCCATGCTGTTATATTATTATTCTTGGATATTTTACAATAATTTTATAGCAACTTTATATCATTTTTTAGGACTAACCTATTGACATAGTGCCAAGTGCCAGTTGCTATTTTTTGCTTGTTTTTTACTTCACAAAAAACCAATACCAAATGGAGTTCAAACATAGCGAAACATTTTGGAGAATTTTTCTAGACCAGAAGACACCTGATGGGCCAAAGAAGTACTAGAGGGGGCTCCGAGGGGAGCACAACCCACCAGGGTGAGCCCAGGCGCGCCCAGGTGGGTTGTGCCCACCTCGGTGGCCTCCCACACCGCCTCTTCGCCCTATAAACCTTCAAATATTTCAGAAACCATAGGAGAGTCGACGAAACACAATTCCAGCCGTCGCAAATTTCAGAAACACGAGATCCAATCTAAACACCATCATGAAGGGGTTCATCATCCTCATTGATGCGTGAGTAGTTCATCATAGACCTATGGGTCCGTAGGCAGCAGCTAGATGGCTTCCTCTTTTTTTTGATTCTCAATACAATGGTCTCTTCGAGATGTATTTGATGTAACTCTTTTTGCGGTGTGTTTGTTTTGATCCGATGTACTTTGAGTTTATGATCAGATCTATATCCATGAGTATTATTTGAGTCTTCTTTTGATCTCTTATATGCATGATTATTTATAGCCTCGTATTTCTTCTTTGAATCTTTGGTTTAGTTAGGCGAACTAGATTGATTTTTCTTGCCATGGGAAGAGGTGCTTTGTGATGGGTTCGATCGTGCGATGTTCTTTTCTAGTGACAGAAGGGGCAACAAGACACGCATATATCGTTGCTATTGAGGATAACAAGATGGGGGCTATTCCTACATGAATATACCTCGTCTACATCATGTCATCGTACTTATTGCATTACTCTGTTTCTCCATGAACTGAATACACTAGATGCATACTGGATAGCGATCGATGTGTGGAGTAATAGTAGTAGATGCAGGCAGGAGTCGGTCTACTAATCTTGGACTTGATGCCTATATATTGATCATTGCCTTGGATATCGTCATAACTATTCAATTTTCTATCAATTACCCAGCAGTAATTTGTTTACCAATTGTGTGCTATTTCTTGAGAGAAGCCACTAGTGAAATCTACGGCCTCCGGGTCTATTCTTTATCATATTTGCTTTGAGATCTATTTTTATTTGCTTTTATTTTCAGATCTATTATTCTAAAAACTCAAAAAATACCTTGCTACACTTTTTTATTACTTATTTTATTTTGCGTTTTATCGAGAGCTATTTATCTAATCTACCAAGGGATTGACAACCCCTCTTATGCGTCGGGTTGCAAGTATTTGTTCTTTGTCAGGTACCATTTACATATTGTTGCTTGATTCTCCTACTGGATTGATACCTTGGTTTCATAAGTGAGGGAAATATCTACCATAGCCGTGCTGCATTATCCCTTTGGGGAAATACCGACGTAGTTCAAGAAACATTAGGGGCCGAGGCGGTCCTCCCATCTGAGATCAAGCATGGTTCCCCACGAGTCTTGGCATTGGACGAGGCACGCCAGGGTGCCTCGCGGGGAACTGATCTTGTGCTTGGCGAGGAGGCCCACCGCCAGGCCTCCCTCCGCGCCGCGAGGTATCACCAGGCCTTGCGGCGCTACCATAGCCGCAACATCCGCCCCGGAATCTCGAGTTTGAAGACCTCGCCCTGAGGAGGGTCCTCTCTAGGGAGGGCCTCTAGAAGCTCTCGCCCATGTCAGAAGGCTCGTCCAGGGTTGCCCAGTCTCCAGGCCAGGCGCTGCGCACCTGGAGACGGAGGACGGGGTCCCCGTGCAGAACGCCTGGAATATCCAGCACCTCCGCAAGTTCTACCCATGACACTCTCACATAATAATGAGTTGGCCTGTACACGCCCCGGAGTCTTCCTATGCGCCGTTCCACGGCCTTGCGGGAGCTCCAACCCACGCCCAACTGGAAGCCCCATGCTCGGCGCTGGCGGACGGTCAAACAACGACTATGCCCACGCCCAAGTGGAGGCCCCATGCTCCGCGCTGGTGGGAAGACTAGTGTAGGCGCCGGACGTGGCAACTTTTCCCTTTTTTTGCTTGTTAACCGAGTTTGTGATTTCCCTGAATGAAGCTCGAAGTTTTTGTGTATTTGCTCAGAGAAGGGTTGGTGTTTTTTCCTTGCGGTGTTTCCTTTCTTGGATTTCTTTCAAAAAAGCAGCAACGACTGCCCCATGTCCCCCTCCTGAGCGTCCCACGAGTGGGGGCTTGGTATGGTGCTTTCACTTGGGCCAGCCCCAGTGGCATTAAGGACCCAGGCAGCAACGGCCGCGGGTCTACCCCTGTGCACACCACCTCACCAGGACTTTGGTATCTAAGCCCTCGTGTGACACTCATGAGCGAGCCAGCAGGTGTGTGTTGCCCTCTTCCTCTCTCCTCAGGGGTGCTCATCTCTTGGCCTTACCCGGGCATCGCGAGCCGACATACTAGTGACGATCAACCCTTGCTCGGGGCTATGAACACAGAATAAGCATAAAGGAAAAGCAGCCTAGGAAGGCACAAATACGATTCGGTACATCATTAAGTAGTTTCCGTCTACACCCTTTACATCCCCGCGGGGCCATACACAAGTGTCAAAAGGTAAACAGAAGGAAGGTGGCCTAAGGAGACATGTCGTTATCATCGTTGTCGTCAATCCCATGCCCCTCGGCTTCGTGCTGGTCTTCGTGGCTGTCAGGGGCAAACCGCGCAATAAGAGCATCCACATGGTCCTTCACCCTCTCCCCCAGGGTGTCGGAATCACCCTAGGCACGGGGGCTATCACGGCCTCGAAGTCGAAGTCGGGGTCAGAACGAAGGAGATGACTAAAGATGCGCATCGACGCCTGCGCAAGCAGGTCGCGGATTTCCTCTTCCACGAGCTTGCCCACCTTCTTCGCGCCTCCCTCAAGCCGCTCCACGATCCTGGTGAAGAAGGCAACATAGCCTGCGTCATCGGGCACGAGCGGGCTGGAGACGCTCTCCTTGCAGATGGAGTTCAGGGCACGGCGAGCCCTCCGCTCGAGGTTCAGAACATCCCGGAGCGCGTGTGCTGCAGCCCCTGAGCCCGATTCGCCTCGTCAGCTGCCCGCTCCATGAGGGAAGTGACATCCCCCACTTGCTGATAAAGGGATGCCAACTCGGCTTCGGCCGCGGCTTGGGCGTCCAGTGTGGTCTTCTAGAGCTTGTCTGCCTCGGCTAGCTTCTTCTTGAGGTTGTCGATCTCGTCCTTCAATTCTCCACGCCGAGCGCAGAAATGGGTCTCCTGAAGCTTCAGCTTCTGGTGGTGGTCCTTGACGAGTGCCCGACGGGCCCTCACGATCCCCTCTTCGATCTCCGCTTGAATCTTCGCCTCCCAGAGGCCAGGGAGGCACTAACCTCTTCTTCACGCTGGGCAAGTGAAGCTTCGGCGACTATTACTTGGCGCTCCATCACCTCTAGCCGATCGTGCTCCAGGCTTTGCTCGAACGCCACTAGCGCCAATGCATCTTCAAGAGTGCGGAGCCTCAGTTCTCGCGTCGACGTCCCTTCCGCTCTAGGACGGCGATTGAGTCCACGAGCTGACGCTTGCGGATTTCCGCGGCCTCGGCCTCCTCGAAGGCGCAGTCGCGGGCCTCCTTCGCTATGACGGAGGACATCTCGTCCTTCGAGTGAGTAGCTCGTGCTGCAGGCGAATGAGGCTGATGGCGACTTCAAGCTGGTGCCACCCGTGCGCCAGGCGCAAGTGCTCGGCCTCAAGACATGAGTCGACGTCGCGAAGCTCCGTTTCGAGCCGGTTTAGTGCGCTCCTCGCATCCCGGAGAAGGCCGTGCCTGACGACGCCATAGGTGCTTGCGAGCTCCAACGCCCGGTCTAGGCCTCTCCCGCGCTCCCGTCCGTGGTGGAGGCACGGGAAGGTCCGGCCGTGCTTGCTGGGGACCGGGGGCAGGCTGATCCCCTATCCGATTCCCCTGCCCGGGGCGTAGCCTTGCGCGGGCTCGACACCCTACCCTTGGGGGCCGTCGACCCGCAGTGGATCCGGCCACCAGCAGGAGTCGACGGGATGAGCGGTGGCATCGCCCTCGCAAGCTTGATGGACTCGGCCGCAAGGCCCAAGGAACGCGCCACCGCCGCTCGCCCCGCATCCCTAGGAGGTGGCGGCGGGGGCGCCCTCGTTTCTTTGTCCGAAGAAGACCCGAGAAGCAAGGACTTGGAGAAGCTTGCCGGGCAAGAATCAGGGAGAGCAGGGCACTTCCTCGTCTGTGGCGACCCACTTCCTCCTCTTCAGGGCCCGCAATGGCGAGTTGATGCAGTCTTCCGGCCACCCCCTGCTCCGAGAGGGGCGAGGCCTGGGAGTTGGCACCCTTGAGTTCGGCGCGTGGCTCCCCATGTTTGAGGCGGTGGCCGCGCCCCTGGGCGGGACGACGCCACCGTTGTCCGTAAGCGCATGGGCAGGCCGCTACGCAGTGGGCGGTTTGGCACGCCCCTTCGCCATCACCAAGGGCGGTCTAACCACGGAGCCGTTAGGGCCTGGAACTGCCAAGAAGGGATTGTCCCGAGGCGCCCGGTCCTCGGGGACCAGCCCCCACTGGTCAAAGCGCGACATCCTCTCCGCGAGGGCCACCCTGTTGGTGTAGTTGTACAGGGGATGCCCTTTCTCGGGGAGCTTGCCTGGCACTCCACCAGTCAGGACTCGAGATATCTCGTCCAGCGTATCGAGGGACAGGCGGCCTGACCGGAGGCACATCATATCTTCTGAACCAATCAAGGCTCACATGGGGTGAGAATGGCACAGAAGGGGAGTGATGTGCCGATGGAGAAATTCCTTCACCACCATCGCCCTCGTCACTCCTGCCTCCTTCAAGCCGGCCATCCTCACCATGACCTGCTTCAACCTCGGGTCAGTGAGCCTCTCATGTGCCCATCCGGAGCTTACCACCGCCGGAAATGTGGGGATCTGCAGAAGAGGGATGGATTGAGCCGCATCCACATACACCCAGTGCCGCCGGAAGCCCTCGGCTTCATGATTGATCCCCATGTCGATGCCATCGCCCGCCTTCAAGGCCACGGCTTGGAGTGACATGCATCCGGAGCATTGGTCGGCGGCGGTCGACCGCAAGAAGAAGTGGCGGAGAAGATCCACTGAGGGAGTTACACCCACAAAGGCCCCGCACAGGAAGGCGAAGGCCGAGATAAGGAGGATGGACTTTGGTTCTAGATGCAGTGCGTGCACCTAGTAGTGCATGAGCACGACGTTGAAGAAGTCGGAGAATGGGGGGAGCAAGCTGGAGAAGATCGCATGCAAGTGGAGGGCGACTATGGTGGCCTCCAGTTCTGCTCGGGGACGATAAGCAGGCCAGACCCTTGTCCCTTTCCATTCGTTAGAGCTCGACGTGATCATCGGGCGAATCTTGTCGAGCCCCTCGCGATTGAGCAATGTTGATCGGCCTAGGGCTGGCTCCGGCCCCGCTCGAGACTCCATCGCCGCCGTGCGCTTCTTTCTCGTAGGGGCCATGGAGTTACAGGAGGAGAGATCGATTCAGCCGCAACGAGGAAAGAGGCAATCTTGCTCAAGAAGGAGCCGGGAGACGGGCGCACAAGGAAATCAATGATGGCCCCGCGACATGCACCAGGCTTTTTATCAGCCGGAGCGGTTGCCGAGGCGTCGTGGGGAAGTGGGGCGTCCATGCCCCGTCGTGCGCCACACGTTAAGCCTAGCCTGCAGGCGGTTGGGGCCGACATCACTTCGCCCTCCCTTCTTTGCCTTCTCTGCTAAGCAAGGCCGAGCGTGCCGCGGGCCCGATGGCTATTGTCGGGGTTCTGGGACCGGGGTACCCAGACCCGTCTGCCTACGGCCCAACGCGTGGCTTCACCAACGGCCCGACGCGTCCCAACATCGAGACTTCATGAGCAAGACCCTCGCGAGGCCTCCCGCCTCGTGAGGCGAACTACATCAAGACCTCCTAAGGAGAGACCTCTCGAGGCTGCCTCCCGAGGAGAGGACATCTCTAGGCTCACACCCACCTCGCAAGGCACTATGACGTGAGCCATGATGACCGGAGCCAGGAGGCCGCTATCGGGCGCAGGCGAGGACAGTTTCCTCTTTGGTGCTAGAAGGACAAAGCCAACACGTGGGTTCCCAAGGGATACCCAAAGCTAACCTCTTTGATGCAACAAGACTAAGACCACGGGCTCGGCAGGACGGAGGTCTTCACCGAGCCCACCAGCACGTCACGACCAGAAGCTTTGCAGGCAAAGACGACCTTTAGTCAGGATAGGGTGTACTCCTGTCCCCCTTAGAATTTGGCCGTTGTGGTATCCCTTCCCACCTAAGCGACGAGGGAAGAAGACCGGGGCGAGTATAAATATAGGCTAGACTCCACCATAGAGAAGGCCCGATCGGACCCAATCCATTCACTCCTTGATCCCTCCAGAGGCGGCTCTTCCTTGTACTAGTTCATCTTCATCCTCATCGCGAGGCAATCCACCACAAAGCAGGAGTAGGGTTTTACACCACAAGGTGGCCCGAACCTGGGTAAATCTCCATGCCCCATTCCCCTTCCATCTCGCTCGAGCACGACGGAGCATCACCGTGAGATAGTGAGAGGAAAGCAGTAGCGTGGCGAAGTTCTTCGTGCACACACCACAGTTTGAACCTTTCTTTGGGTCTGAGGAGCCCCGATTTCGACATCAGCCGACACCAAAATCATCAATAAATTTTTGGCGCTGCTCGCTGGCAGGTCAAAGGGCTCGCTTCCTGGTGATCTTGCATGGCGGACTGCTCGCACGCATCTCATCGAGCCTGCATAGTGGACAACTCGCATGTGTCCCGTCTAATCAAACAGCTTCCCGCGGTAGTAAATGGTTAGTGGAACACCGATGGTTGGAATAATACAACAGTTTGCGATAATAACGTGGCATCTATTTGTTCCAAAATGCCTAGAAAACTCAAATAATGCATAAAAAGGCCAAATGAACCCTGAATAATTTCATATTTTAGCACGACACTCCTATAGTTGCATGTTGCCTCTATAAAATAAATCAAGGCAGGAAGTGCCAACGTATGTCATTTTGCACACAGAGGTGACACATTCCCTCTCGGAACCATGAGGCGTCTTGAGAGAAGCTACAGTTTGTAAGAAGCTTATGCCAAAGCTTGTCCCTAATCGGATTTTTTTACCACAACACATTGGTGCCATGTCATGACACCATTCCCAGTTTCATGATTTTCACGTGAGTTTTGGATTTACAACAATTTTAAAAACAAATTTCTCAATGTTTCCGGCCGAGCGAGACGTCGAGATGTTTGAAATTCATTCCCATTTCTTACATGGGACCTAAACATTCACCCAAGGAAACATATATGATTTTTCAACCCGTTTTGGTGCACTGGAGCATGTGACTATAGTTTAAATTTGAATTATGCACATTAAATGCTTATAAACTCAAATAATGTATAAAAAGGCCAACAAACGCTAAATAATTCCAAATTGTAACATGACACTCCTATAGTTGCATGTTGTTTCTGTAAAAAAAATCAAGGCGGGAAGAGGCAGCGTATGTCGTTTCGCACACCGAGGTGACATGTTCCCTCTCGGAACCATGAGGCTTCTTGAGAGAAGCTATGGTTTGTAAGAAGCTTATAACAAAACTTGTCCCAAATCGGATAATGTTTTTACCGCAACATGTTTGTGCCACGTCATGACACCATGCCAAGTTTCATGATTTTCAGATGAGTTTTGGATTCACGGGAATTTTGAAACCAAGTTTCACAATGTTTTCGGCTAAGTCACTATGCCCAGATGTTTGAAATTCATTCCCATTTCTTGCACGGGACCTAGACATTCACCCAAGGACACATATATTATTTTTCAACCCATTTTGGTATAATGGAGCATGTGCGTGTAGTCAAATTTGAATTATGCACATTAAATGCCTAGAAACTAAAATGATGTATAAAAGGCCAAACGAACCCTGAATAATTCCATATTTTAACACGACACTCCTGTGGTTGCATGTTTCCTCTGTGAAATAAATCAAGGCGAGAAGAGGCAGCGTATGTCGTTTCACATCTAGAGGTGACATGTTGCCTCTTGAAGCTATGATATTTCTTAGAGAAGCTAGGGTTTGTAAGAAGCTTAATTATACCAAAACTTGTCCCAAATCGGATAATTTTTTTAGCACAACATGTTGGTGCCATGTCATGACACCACGCCAAGTTTCATGATTTTTAGGCGAGTTTTGGATTTACAGGAATTTGAAAAACAAGTTTCTCAATTTTCCGGCTGAGCCACGACACCTAGATGTTTGAAATTCATTCCCATTTCTCGCATGGGACCTAAACATGCACCCAAAGATGCATATATGATTTTTCAACCCATTTTGGTGCACTGAAGCATGTGTCTGTAGGTAAAATCTGAATGATGCACATTAAATGCCTAGAAACTCAAATAATTTATGAAAATGCCAAACGAACCCTGAATAATTCCCAATTGTAACATGACACTCCTATAGTTGCATGTTGCCTCTGCAAAATAAAGCAAAGCGGGAAGAGGCCGTGTATGTCATTTGGCACAGAGAGCTCACACGTTCCCTCTCAGAACCATGAGGCTTCTTGAGAGAAGCTACGGTTTGTAAGAAGCTTATACCAAAACTTATACCAAATCTGATAAATTTTCTACCACAGCACGTAGGTGCCATGTCATGACACCATGCCAAGTTTCATGATTTTCATGTGAGTTTTGGATTTACATGAATTTTAAAACCATTTTTCTCAATTTTCCCAGCCGAGCCACGACGCAGAAATGTTTGAAATTCATTCCCATTTATTGCATGTGACCTAAAAATTCACCCAAGGACACATATATGATTTTCAAGCCGTTTTGGTGCACTTGAGCATGTGCTTGTAGTTCAAAATTGAATTATGCACGTTAAATGCCTAGAAACTCAAATAATGTATAAAGGCCAAACGAACCCTAAATAATCCCAAATTGCAACACAACACTCCTATACTTGCATGTTGCCTCTGTAAAAAGATCAAGGCGGGAAGAGGCAGCGTATGTTGTTTCGCACACCAAGGTGACACGTTCTTTCTCAGAACTATGAGGCTTCTCGAGAGAAGCTACGGTTTGTTAGAAGCTTAGACCAAAACTTGTCCCAAGTCAGATAATTTTTGTACCGCAACATGTTGGTGCCATGTCATGACACGACGCCAAGTTTTATGATTTTCAGGCGAGTTTTGGATTTATAGGAATTTTAAAACCAACTTTCTCAATGTTTTCGGCTGAGCCACGACGCCTAGATGTTTGAAATTCATTCCCATTTCTTGCATCAGACCTAAACATTCACCCAAGGACATACCTATATATGATTTTTCAACCCATTTTTGTGCACTGGAGCATGTGCGTGTCGTTCAAATTTGAATTATGCACATTAAATGCCTAGAAACTCAAATAAAGTATTAAAAGGACAAACGAACCCTGAATAATTCCAAATTGTAACATGACACTCCTATAGTTGCATGTTGGCTCTGTAAAATAAATAATGGTGGGAAGAGGCAGCGTATGTCGTTTCGTAGATAGAGGTGACATGTTCCCTCTTGAAACCATGAGGTTTCTTAAGAGAAGCTACATCTTGTAAGAACCTTATACCAAAACTTGTCCCAAATCGGATATTTTTTTACCACAACATGTTGGTGCCATGTCATGACACCATGCCAGGTTTCATGATTTTCAGGCGATTTTTGGATTTATAGGAATTTGAAAACCAAGTTTCTCAATTTTTCGGCCATGTCACGACGCCCAGATGTTTGAAATTCATTCTCATTTCTTGCATGGGACCTAAACATTCACCCAAGGACACATATATGATTTCTAAACCCGTTTAGGTGCACTAGGTCATCTGCCTGTAGTTCGAATTTGAGTGATCTACATTAAATGCCTAGAAACTCAAATAATGTATAGAAAGGCCAAACGAACCCTGAATAATTCCAAATTGTAACATGACACTCCTATAGTTGCATGTTGCTTGTGTAAAATAAATCAAGGCAGGAAGAAGCAGCATACGTCGTTTCGCGCACATGGGTGACACGTTCCCTCTCGGAACCATGGGGCTTCTTGAGAGAAGCTCCGGTTTGTAACAAGTTTATACCAAAACTTGTCCCAAATCGGACAAATTTTTTACCACAACATGTTGGTGCCATGTCATAACACCATGCCAAGTTTCATGGTTTTTAGACGAGTTTTGGATTTATAGGAATTTTAAAACCAAGTATGTCAATGTTTACAGCCGAGCCACGATGCCCAAATGTTTGAAATCCATTCCCATTCCTTGCATGGGACCTAAACATTCACCCGAGGACACATATATGATTTTTCAACCCATTTTGGTTTACTAGAGCATGTGCCTCTAGTTCAAATTTGAATTATGCACATTAAATGCCTAGAAAC
Organism: Aegilops umbellulata; assembly: GCA_032464435.1. Classification (NCBI taxonomy): domain Eukaryota; kingdom Viridiplantae; phylum Streptophyta; class Magnoliopsida; order Poales; family Poaceae; genus Aegilops; species Aegilops umbellulata. The sequence goes on from CP136057.1 coordinate 258,975,828, forward strand.
TCAATTAGTGTCTAGAAAAGGCCAAACAAACCCTAAATAATTCCAAATTTTAACACGACACTCCTATAGTTGCATGTTCACTTCACATACATGTTCTAGCAATTCAATCCCCGTCATTTCTGATACGTCTCCAACGTATCTATAATTTTTGATGTATTCATGCCATATTTATAATATTCTTTACATGATTTTGGTATGATTTGGTTAGAACTAACCGGGACTGACGCTGTTTTCAGCAGAACTACCGTGGTGTTGTTTTTGTGCAGAAATAAAAGTTATCGGAATGCGTTGAAAATCAACGGAGATTTTTTCTGGAAAATATAAAAAATACTAGAACAAAGACTTACCGGAGGGGAGTCCCATGGGCCCCACGAGGGTGGAGGGCGCGCCCCTGTGCCTCGTGGACTCTCCGTGGGGCCCCCTGTTGTTCTTGACGGCAACCTCTCCTATAAATCCTAAAACCTCCAGAAAATAACCTACATCGGGAGTTCCGCCGCCGCAAGCCTCTGTAGCCACCAAAAACCAATCGGGACCCTGTTCCGACACCCTGCCGGAGGGGGGGGATCCCTCACCGGTGGCCATCTTCATCATCCCGGTGCCCTCCATGACGAGGAGGGAGTCGTTCACCCTCGGGGCTGAGGGTATGTACCAGTAGCTATGTGTTTGATCTCTCTCTCTCTCTCTCTCGTGTTCTTGATTTGGCACGATCTTGATGTATCGCGAGCTTAGCTACTATAGTTGGATCTTATGATGTCTCTCCCCCTCTATCTCCTAGTGATGAATTGATTTTTCCCTCTGAAGTTATCTTATCGGATTGAGTGTTTAAGGAATTGACAACACTTGATGTATGTCTTGCTTGGGATACCTGTGGTGACAATGGGCTATTCTATTGATTCACTTGATGTATGTTTTGGTGATCAACTTGCGGGTTCCTTGACCTTGGGAATCTATGCATAGGGGTTGACACACGTTTTCGTCTTGACTCTCCGATAGAAACTTTGGGGCACTCTTTGAAGTTCTTTGTGTTGGTTGAATAGATGAATCTGAGATTGTGTGATGCATATCGTATAATCATACCCGTGGATACTTGAGGTGACATTGGAGTATCTAGGTGACATTAGGGTTTTGGTTGATTTGTGTCTTAATGTGTTATTTTACTACGAACTCTAGGGCTGTTTGTGACACTTATAGGAATAACCCAATGGATTGATCGGAAAGAATAACTTTGAGGTGGTTTCGTACCCTACAATAATCTGTTCGTTTGTTCTCCGCTATTAGTGACTGTTTGTTGCATGTTAAGGGATAGTTATATGATCTACTCCCTCTGTCCCATAATGTAAGACGTTTTTTGACACTAGTGTAGTGTCAAAAAACATCTTACATTATGGGACGGAGGGAGTAATTATGTTATCCTTGTTGAGAGAACTTGCACTAGTGAAAGTATGAACCCTAGGCCTTGTTTCGAAGCATTGCAATACCGTTTTCGCTCACTTTTATCATTAGTTACCTTGCTGTTTTTATATTTTCAGATTACAAAAACCTATATCTACCATCCATATTGCACCTGTATCACCATCTCTTCGCCGAACTAGTGCACCTATACAATTTACCATTGTATTGGTTGTGTTGGGGACACAAGAGACTCTTTGCTATTTGGTTGCAGGGTTGTTTGAGAGAGACCATCTTCATCCAACGCCTCCCATGGATTGATAAACCTTAGGTCATCCACTTGAGGGAAATTTGCTACTGTCCTACAAACCTCTGCACTTGGAGGCCCAACAATGTCTACAATAAGAAGGTTGTGTAGTAGACATCAAGCTCTTTTCTAGCGCCGTTGCCGGAGAGGCTAGGTAAGCGGCACTAACACCCCGTCAACTAAGCTCTTTTCTGGCGCCGTTACCGGGGAGGTTAGTGCTTGAAGATATATCTTTAGATCTTGCAATCGAATCTATTTGTTTCTTGTTTTATCACTAGTTTAGTCTACAAAACAAAACTACAAAGAAATGGAACTGAGGTTGCCTCATATGCTTCATCTTTTTAATATCTTTCGTGAAAATAAGGATTCCGATAATTGTGCTCAAGTGTTAGAAGAAGAATGCAATAAAATGTTTGGCACTAAATATTTGAATGATGAGCATGATTGCAATGTTGTTAGTATGAATTCCTTGAATATCCATGATGCTAATGATATGCAAAGCCATAAGCTTGGGGATGCTATGTTTGTTGAAGATGATATTTTTTGTCCCCCAAGTTTTGATGAGCAAATTTACTATGATGAAAGCATGCCTCCTATCTATGAAGATTATTGTGATGACATGTATGCTATAAAGAATAATGATAACCATGAAACTTGTCAGATGATTTTGATTTTTAATTGGATTATGCCTCACATGATAGTTATTTTGTTCAGTTTGCTCCCACTACTATTCATGAGAAGAAACTTGCTTATGTGGAGAGTAATAAAAATTCTATGCTTGTAGATCATGAAAAGAATGCTTTATGTGATGGTTATATTGTTGAATTCATTCATGATTCTACTGAAAATTATTATGAGGGAGGAATATATGCTTGTAGGAATTGCAATAATATCAAGTTTCCTCTCTATGTGCTTAAAATCTTGAAGTTATGCTTGTTTTGCTTTCCTATGCTAGTTGATTCTTGTTCCCATAAATTGTTTGTTCACAAAATCTCTATGCATAAGTGTTTTAGACTTAAATGTACTAGTCATATTCTTCATGATGCTCTCTTTATGTTTCAATTCTTATCTTTTATGTGAGCATCATTGAAATCATCATGCCTAGCTAGGGGCGTTAAACTTTAGCGCTTGTTGGGAGGCAACCCAATTTTATTTTTGTTCTTTGCTTTTTGCTCCTGTTTAGTAATAAATAATCTATCTAGCCTCTAGTTATATGTGGTTTTAAGTTTTAATTAGTGTTTGTGCCAAGTAGAACCAATAGGATCTTCTTGGGTGATAGCTATTTGATCTTGCTGAAAAAGACAGAAACTTTGTGCTCACGAAAATAATTGTTAAAATTCACCATAACGTGATAAAATGCTAATTCTTTTTGCAGAAGATCAATATACAAATTATCCAGGTTGTTCCAGTTTTTCAGAATTTTGGAAGTTCCATAAGTATTTGAACAAATCAGATTTCTACAGACTGTTCTGTTTTTGACATATTCTGTTTTCTATGTGTTGTTTGCTTATTTTGATGTATCTATGAGTAGTATCGGAGGGTATGAACTATAGAGAAGTTGGAATACAGTAGATATTACACCAATATGAATTTAGAATGAGTTCACAACAGTACCTAAGTGGTGGTTTTATTTTCTTATACTAACGGAGCTTACCAGTTTTCTATTGAGTTTTGTGTTGTGAAGTTTTCAAGTTTTGGGTAAAGATTCGATGGACTATGGAATAAGGAGTGGCAAGAGCCTAAGCTTGGGGATGCCCAAGGCTCCCCAAGGTAATATTCAAGGACAACCAAGAGCCTAAGCTTGGGGATGCCCCGGAAGGCATCCCCTCTTTCGTCTTCGTTCATCGGTAACTTTACTTGGAGCTATATTTTTATTCACCACATGATATGTGTTTTGCTTGGAGCGTCATTTTATTTTATTTTGTTTTGCTTGCTGTTTGAATAATATCCCAAGATCTGAAATTCTTAAATGTTAGAGAGTCTTCACATAGTTACATAATTATTCAATTACTCATTGATCTTCAGTTATATCTTTTGAGTAGTTTGTCGTTTGCTCTAGTGCTTCACTTATATTATTTTGAGAGTCTTTAGAACAACATGGTAATTTGCTTTGGTTATGAATTTATTCCTAATATGATGGGCATCCAAGATGGATATAATAAAAACTTTCATATAAAATGCATTGAATACTATGTGAAGTTTGATTCCTTATGATTGTTTTGAGATATGCGGATGGTAATATTAGAGTCATGTTAGTGAGTAGTTGTGAATTTGAGAGATACTTGTGTTGAAGTTTGTGATTCCCGTAGCATGCACGTATGGTGAACCGTTATGTGATGAAGTCGGAGCATGATTTATTTTTTGATTGTCTCCCTTATGAGTGGCGGTCGGGGACGAGCGATGGTCTTTTCCTACCAATCTATCCCCCTAGGAGTATGCGCGTAGTACTTCATTTCGATAACTAATAGATTTTTGCAATAAGTATGTGAGTTCTTTACGACTAATATTGATTCCATGGATTATACACACTCTCACCCTTCCACCATTGCTAGCCTCTCTTGTGCCGCGCAACTTTCGCCGGTACCATAACACCCACCATTACCTTCCTCAAAACAGCCACCATACCTACCTATTATGGCATTTCCATAGCCATTCCGAGATATATTTCCATGCAACTTCCACCGTTCTGTTTATTATGACATGCTCCATCATTGCCATATTGCTTTGCATGATCATGTAGTTGACATCGTATTTGTGGCAAAGCCACCGTTCATAATTATTTCATACATGTCTCTCTTGATTCATTGCACATCCCGATACACTGCCGGAGGCATTCACATAGAGTCATATTTTGTTCTAAGTATCGAGTTGTAATCCTTGAGTTGTAAATAAATAGAAGTGTGATGATCATCATTATTAGAACATTGTCCCGTGTGAGGAAATAGAAAAAAAGAGGCCAAAGAAGCCAAAAAAATATATAAAAAAAGAGAGAAAAGAGAGAAGGGGCAATGCTACTATCCTTTTTCCACACTTGTGCTTCAAAGTAGCACCATGATCTTCATGATAGAGAGTCTCTTATTGTGTCACTTTCATATACTAGTGGAAATTTTCGTTATAAAACTTGGCTTGTATATTCCAATAATGGGCTTCCTAAAAATGCTCTAGGTCTTCGTGAGCAAGCAAGTTGGATGCACACCCACTTAGTTTCTTTTGTTGAGCTTTCATACATTTATAGCTCTAGTGCATCCGTTGCATGGCAATACCTACTCACTCACATTGATATCTATTGATGGGGCATCTCCATAGCCCATTAATACGCCTAGTTGATGTGAGACCATCTTCCTCCTTTTTGTCTTCTCCACAACCACCACTCTATTCCACCTATAGTGCTATGTTCATGGCTCACGCTCATGTATTGCGTGAAAGTTACAAAAGTTTGAGAATACTAAAGTATGAAACAATTGCTTGGCTTGTCATCGGGGTTGTGCATGATTAAATACTTCGTGTGATGAAGATAGAGCATAGCCAGACTATATGATTTTATAGGGATAGCTTTCTTTGGCCATGTTATTTTGAGAAGACATGATTGCTTTGTTAGTATGCTTGAAGTATTATTATTTTTATGTCAATACTAAAATTTTGTCTTGAACTTTCGGATCTGAATATTCTTGCCACAATAAAGAAGATTACGTTGATAAATATGTTAGGTAGCATTCCACATCAAAGATTCTGTTTTTATCATTTACCTACTCGAGGATGAGCAGGAATTAAGATTGGGGATGCTGATACGTCTCCAACGTATCTATAATTTTTGATGTATTCATGCCATATTTATAATATTTTTTACATGATTTTGGTATGATGTGGTTAGAACTAACCTGCACTGACGCTGTTTTCAGCAGAACTACCGTGGTGTTGTTTTTGTGCAGAAATAAAAGTTCTCGGAATGCGCTGAAAATCAACGGAGATTTTTTTCTGGAAAATATAAAAAATACTGGAACAAAGAGTTACCGAGGAGGAGTCCCATGGGCCCCACGAGGGTGGAGGGTGCACCCCTGTGCCTCGTGGACTCTTTGTGGGGCCCCCTGACTTGTTATCGACGGAAACCTCTCCTATAAATCCCCAAACCTCCAGAAAATAACCTAGATCGGGAGTTCCGCTACCGCAAGCCTCTGTAGCCACCAAAAACCAACTGGGACCCTGTTCTGGCACCCTGCAGGAGGGTGGATCCCTCACCAGTGGCCATCTTCATCATCCTGACGCCCTCCATGACAAGGAGGGAGTATTTCAACATCGGGGCTGAGGGTATGTACCAGTAGCTATGTGTTTGATCTCTCTCTCTCTCTCTCTCTCTCTCTCTCGTGTTCTTGATTTGGCACGATCTTGATGTATCACGAGCGTTGCTACTATAGTTGGATCTTATGATGTTTCTCCCCCTCTATCTCCTTCTGACGAATTGAGTTTTCCCTTTGAAGTTATCTTACCGGATTGCGTCTTCATGGATTTGAGAACACTTGATGTATGTCTTGTGTGGGATATCTATGGTGAGAATGGGGTATTCTATTGATTCACTTGATGTATGTTTTGGTGATCAACTTGCAGGTTCCGTGACCTTGCGAATTTATGCATAGGGGTTGGCACATGTTTTCGTCTTGACTCTTCGGTAGAAACTTTGGGGCACTCTTTGAAGTTCTTTGTGTTGGTTGAATAGATGAATCTGAGATTGTGTGATGCATACCGTATAATCATATCCGCGGATACTTGAGGTGACATTGGAGTATCTAGGTGACATTAGGATTTTGGTTGATTTGTTTCTTAATGTGTTATTTTACTACAAACTCTAGGGCTGTTTGTGACACTTATAGCAATAGTCCAATGGATTGATCCGAAAGAATAACTTTGAGGTGGTTTCGTACCCTACAATAATCTCTTCGTTTGTTCTCCATTATTACTAAATTTGGAGTGACTCTTTATTGCATGTTGAGGGGTAGTTATATGATCTAATTATGTTATCCTTGTTGAGAGAATTTGCACTAGTGAAAGTATGAACCCTAGGCCTTGTATCGAAGCATTGCAATACTGTTTTCGCTCACTTTTATCATTAGTTACCTTGCTATTTTTATATTTTCAGATTACAAAAACCTATACCTACCATCCATATTGCACCTGTATCACCATCTCTTCGCCAAACTAGTGCACCCATACAATTTACCATTGTATTGGGTGTGTTGGGGACACAAGAGACTCTTTGCTATTTGGTTGCAGGGTTATTTGAGAGAGACCATCTTCATCCTACACCTCCCACAGATTGATAAACCTTAGGTCATCCACTTGAGGAAAATTTGCTACTGTCCTACAAACCTCTGCACTTGGAGGCCCAACAACGTCTACAAGAAGAAGGTTGTGTAGTAGACATCAATTTCCGCCGTAACCCCATTTTGTCTTTCTAATCAGAATGAAATAAATCAAGTACACCACAAATAGTTTATTTACGAGAATCATGTGTGATGGAGTATAAAGTATCTTGGGGCACCCTCATGTATGGCTTACTCTAGAAGCTTCATTGGCTACACTCCACCGCCCGCGCGTCAACCACACTTGCGCGCCAGTTTTTAGTTGCACTAAGACAAATTTTTCAACAACCGCGGAAATATCTAGCTCCCCGCGCCCTCCCCCACCAAAAGCCACATTTTTATAGTTTCTAGCTTTCTTTCCAAGTTCAAACCTTTACTGCTTGCTTTGTAGTGCCTCCTCCTCACCGGCGACACTCCATCCCGTTGCGCGACCTCGTCGATATAGTCACGTAATCCACACCCCACCCCATCCTCAGCCTCCTTCTCCCTCCCACATGCCCCGAACGCTGTCGCGACACCTTCGACCCAAATCACTGCCCCATCCTCCAATAAGCGTCGCCCATAGCTATGGTGCACGCATTATAGCCAGCAACTCAAGGAGAATCTGGCAGCAGAGAAGAAAATCGCGCCTGGACGCATGGATGAGGTCACGATGGCCGCCATGCGTGCCGACCAACAAATCTTCGAGGGGCACCTCGTCGAGGCCACCATCGATGCTTCGTGCGTGGACGCCACCACATGGTTGTCTGCTTTAAACGATATTTAGTGGTGTTTTCTCGAGGCCACCTACGGTTCCTTCTAGTGAATTGTCCTCGGTAATAATAATATGCAATCTAATCTTCTGAAATGCAATTTTCAGTTAACAGTTTGGTTCATTTGTTGTGTTGGTTCAATTCTGAAGTGTGATGTTCAATTTTTGTGGGTACAAATTTGTATTATTATGCATGTGAGAAATAAAATCAAATTTGGATGTACTCTATACATGAGAAACATATACTATTGCTATATTTCCTAGTAGTTCTTAAGCATGCTTGTCTTGGTTAACTGTACGATCTTCTAGTATATTTTATACTCTTCAGTGTGGTGCTCAGTTAACTACTCGGTTCATTTTTTGTGGTGTCCAATTAATTGTTTGGTTGAATTCTGCAATGTGATGTTCATTTGTTGTGGGTACAATTTTTTATTGTTATGCATGTGAGAAATATGTCGAATTGGCCTGTACTAAATACATGAGAACCATATATGATTGCTATACTTCCAAGTTGTTTAGCATGCTTGGTTTGGTTAACTGACTTTTCCATGCGGCTCGAATTACTCTATTGGATATGTAATTTGTTTATTTTTATTAACATATTCTACTAATAGTATGCGAACTCCCACTTAACCTGATGAATATCTGCTTTATATGTGTCGCAGGGAAACAATGGGAGGCACCAAGATTTACCATCGAGGTCTGCACATGCATGATCCTTTGGCTAATAACACATCATTATGCAATTACAGGAATTATTCTAATATTTAGGTTTTTAACAATTTGGTCTTGGACATGTAGGTCCTACTGTCAAAGGTTTAGACCCACTGTTCGACCCATTTTGCATATGGGGAAATGTGATGTCCATGAATATCAGTAAAGTCAAGAAACCCAGAATGATTGTAAGGATAAAGAAACTAGGGATGAATAACAACAAGATTTTTGTTTGCACAATGAAGAAGACATCAGTCGACTATAAGATGGTACTAACTCTTTTACCTTGTTTTTTTTCATTTATGCCATTTCAAAATTTAGAACGAATATTTATGCATATCTTTGTTTTCAGTCCTTTCCAAAGCAGTTCACCGATGATTACCTCTCAAACCACCTGCATGGTCAAGAGGTAAGGAAGGTATTCATTGAAAACCCACGATACAATATTGAAGTTTTCCTCAAGAGGACGAAGGTTGGGCGGGCAATTATCCATAGCCACTAGCCTAAAATTGCTAGGACACTCAACATCACTGAAGGTTCAATATGCACCTTCTGCTTCAGTAGTTTTCCAGATGAGTTTCATCTGTCTATTTACTGTGTATGATGCTACTTTCCAAAAGTTTTAGATGTTGCATGTGAAACTTGGTGCTGTTGTGTAATGGCGTAGCTAGCTATATGCCTATATGGTGTAACTGAGTGCTAAAACTATCTGATGGTGTACTCTGATGTATTTCAAATATGAAATCCTGGTTGCCGTAATACATATATGAAATATATGGTGTGTTTGATATCAAATGTCAGTTTGATTATTAAATGGATTATCAATAATAGGCCAATTAGCTTGCTTATTGTGGTTTTCTATTGCAGACGGTTTCTCAGACAACACCATCGGAGATGAACTCAAACAACCCACATGGTTTCTAGAAACTAGGCGTGTTAGTTCAATGAACAATTACACACGACTTTCGCCCGACAAATGTTTGTGTTAGGCCACCTTGCACAAACGTTTCCACATAAAAATTGTGTGTGATATACATATGAACAGGAACTTTTTTCTGGGATTCACTATGTGGGATGTACATATGAACTAAAATGATTGAGATTTTTATAATTGTCTTTGATGGCTTGCCCGATTGCACACGAGCTCTTTTTGCCCCGCGTGTGTGACCGGAGGACCTAGCACCGACGGTTACTGGGTCATGTGGGAAGGACGCCCTATTGCACACACATGCAAGGCGACGGTTTAAAACTCTGTAGCGGGAAGGGGGTAAAACCGTTTGTATAGCATGTCTTTGCACCAATGAAAGTTGAATAAACACTCAGCGACGGTACTATGCTGGTATTAGGCTAGACTGTACTAGAGACGCGAGCCTAGAATACTAACAAAACCCTAGCGCTGCACGTAAACAAGGAAGAAGCACATCTGAATCTCTTCTTTTTACGCTCTTCTTTTCACCTTTTTTTCAATGTTTTTTCACTTTTTCCTTCTTTTTTGCTCAGCAACAATTTTTTTCCATTTTTTTTACAAATGGTCTAAAAGTTGCCTAGCCAGAATTTTCCACACTTTGTTTTTTATTTTGGAATTATTTCTCTTCTGCGGGAGACACCAAAGTTGGGAGTCCAGCTTAACCATGACACACACTATGGCATGATCTGGAAATCAATAATAGGAAGGGGGATAAGCAACTTAGACTAGTATTGCTGACAGAGATGTTATCTCGTGGAACTCGGACTGGTGGCGCAGATGAATCTGGTGGAACTCAGACTAGTGGCAGGTATGTGTTGAAGGTGGACTCGGTTGACGTGATGGCATCGGATTTGTGGTGGTGTATATGGAATCAGATTGCGGCGGATATATGGTGGTCTATATGGACTCAGATTGGCATGATGGTGGAGGATATGTGGTGGTGCATATGGACTCAGATTGACGGTGGATATGCGATGGTGGTATATGGCAGCGACAATGAAGATGGTGCGGTGGCGGCATGACAACCTGTGAATAGAACTCGAAACACGAAAGGGCTAGACGCTAAGACCAGCAACTTGACATACGATGCCACCACAAATTCAACAAAGCAAAACATTGAAAATATTATGCAAAGGCTCATATTGGTTCAAATATGATGAACTAGCCCTAATTGTTTTTAGCTTTTTCATGGACTAGGTATGAAAACAGATGTGATATAGACTACGAAAAACTAGAAAAATCTCACCAAGCAACCTGGATATCTGATACCACTTGATAGGAGCAAAGTTGTCCCATCGTTCGGTGAGATGGTAGTTATTGTTTTGGTGGAAGTCGACTTTGATGCTGCGACTACGAAAGTGCGAGGACGTCGCGCCCTAGCAGTCGCTAAACCAACTCCGAGAGGTTATTGATCACGCCAGAGCATGATCAACCTGACCATGAGGGTCTATTTCCTGCATGCAAACAAGAACAAGCAAGAAACTGAGATTGCAATCGGGATATTGTGAATTTAAGAGGAAAGCTTTATTGATCAAAGAAGGGTTCTAAAACGTCTTCGCCTGGTCATTGGACACAAAAGAAGTACACGCATTGCAGTATGGCAAACTTTAATCTAAACAAAACCCAAGTCTAAAACGACACCCTAAGGGTTGTATTTATAGGGATACAGAGGGGAATTTCGTCCACCCTTCTTAAGGTGGGACTAAATTCCTTCCTAAGTCATTTTCGCTATTAATATGGACTCCAAAAATAGCCTATTAAGTCTATTTCAAAATTACATGGGCTTGACCCAAAAATAAGGTGGCGCAACATCTATATTAAGCTATGGACGAAATTTATGAAAGGCCATGTTCTATATTTTGTCCATGTCCTCGTATGTCATCATGGTGGCTTCAAAGTGCTGAAAACTCCACCGAAAACTCTGTTCTTGTTCCACTTGTGCGTGCCATCCTCTCCATGCTTGATCATGCTCCAATGTTCATCCTTCTTGTCCTTCTTGGGCCATTCATTTGTAAGAAAAATAAATGTATCCAATTTAGGCAGCATGTAGCGAGCGGACCTCAACCGATCAAGCCTCTATGTATCTGTGCCATCCCTGTATTGGTATGCTGGCACACACAGTACATCAATGTATATATCAAAGTGCAATCACATGTATAAATAACGTAAAACGGATGTATACCTCATAGGTCTCAGCGGAAACAATCGAACAGGTGTGGAGTCCCATCAACGCCAACGTCAAGTTGAGTGTAGACCGTAACCCTACAACGTAACTCTTACTCGTCGTAGAAATTCCTGCAACATAAGACATTGTAGCCCTGTAGGTCAGTACATTGAATGTACTGGCAAGTCACATCATAAGAATAACGAACCTATTTGTACATGTAATTTGGCTGGTGGAAAGCTCTAAGTTTAGTTTTTTTTTGCATAAAGCTAGTTTTTCCCTAGAATAAAAGATTTTATTCTACTACTACAAGATAGCATAGGATGAGTTGGCAAACCCAACTCAATGGATAGGATGAGTTGGCAAACCCAACTCGCACTTCTTGGCGTTTGAGAACATGATGACCGAGACATAGTATTTCGAAAGTATTCCACCCTTAACCCATGGATAGGCCGGTACACCTACTCACTCTACATTTGCTAGCCTATCCCGGAAGAGGTCACACTATCTACTCAACTAAGCCAGAGCCCATATTGGCTTGTGGCTGCACACGGGAGCTTCTAGACATGAAAACACGTTCGATCCCTTTGTTCCTGAGCGGACGGACCACTAGTGGTGCGCCACCATGGATTTCTCATGCATGCCCCACTGTACTTCGCCACCATTCAAACCAGTTTTCGCCCAGGTAGTTCATTAATTATCTCAGGTCTTGTTTACTACATTGTCACTCATACTTTATAATGATCACTCCCCAATCCACGTCTACTTTAGCAAAGCAGTATAATGTAAAACAGTGGTGCCAATGTGGTAAGGTTCAGACCTACCTCAATGAACTACTGGGTGCAAAGCATAACCATTCGGCATAAATTCCTACCATGCAATCCAACCGCAAAGGACTAAGTGCATAAATAAAACATAGGTAATTGAAGAATGGTCAAATGTGAACTTGCCATCTAATAGTTGATGAAGATTATATCGCTCTCAGAATTTTACTTAATAGAACTATTCGTCACTCTCCGATGAAAATCTATAAAGTCAAACATTGCATTCACATAATAAACCATTTGGGAGAACCAAATAACATGCAACATTAAAGCTCGAAAAATCCAAATGAAAAAACAACATACTTAACTATCACAAAAATATTCCAAGTGCAAAACAACATATGACATGGGTTCAAAAAGTGATGTGAACTATAGTGCATAATAGGAATACTAGTGAAAATATTAATGGACAGATCCTAATGTGTGAAAAATATTGTGAGAATGGTCCAAGTGATAGGGTTGGGCTACGGTGACAAAGTGCAAAAAGAATCAACTCAAACTGAGCTACAGTTTAGGAGATATGGCCATTTGAAGTTTGAATTCAAATCTGAATAATTCCAAATTTGAATCCGACAAAATTTTACAAAAATGACTCCACTGGATAGATCTAATCATGACAAAGAATTTGCCGCTGGTTTCATCTAATTTGGATCTACGGTTAAAAAGTTGTGACTACTCGAACTTCAGGGACTAATCTGTGATAAAAGGGACTAAACAATGAAGAAAACATAGCGATCAGGTCCCTGGACACGTGGCGGCTTGCGGGTGGCTGAGCAGCGTTCGCGGCTTAGGCTAAACGACGGATGTCCGACTATTAACATAATAAAACAAATCTACGGCTAACTAAAGAAAACCAACAATCGGTTTAACTAAAAACCGTTCGGTTTAAATGAACCGCGGTTAATCGATCTAATACCAAATAAAAAGACTAGATGAACGAATAGGAGGTTCGCTTACTGTGACGATGATGACGAACAGGGACGGCGACGCTAGCATCAGGCGGCGGACGAGACATCGATTGCGGTGGTCCCCGGCGGCGGGGGAGAAGACGAACGGGACCGGCGTGTCGAGGGCTGTCCAGTGGTGGAGGCGGCTTGCGTAGGGGACGTCGGGGTCATGTTGCGCGGGGACGGTGCCTCCGTGCTCCGGCGAGGACGTAGGTCGTCGGGACGGTGGCTCCAGCGAGACCTAGACACCGAGTAGATGTCAACAAGACGCGCATGGTTACACGTATCCAAATGAAGAAGTTTGGAGGCAAGGGTGTGTCACTGGAGACGTATTTCTCCGACGGAGTTGGCTCGGCCGGCGAGATGCAAATGAACGGGGCGACAACTATGAGCGGTGTGGAGTTGTGCGAGACAGTGAGGAAGAAAGAGGAGGTCAGGGGCCTTTTATAGGCGTAGAGAGGGAGTGCGGGGCTGCGGGATAAGCACTATCCCGAGAGGCCTCGCCGGCGGTTGCAGACGTGCGCGCTCGCGGCTCTGTCCCGTGTGGCTCGGCGGGAGATTGGAGGCGATCGGGAGCGGGGTCCACCAGTCAGTGGCGGCGGCGGGTAGCGAGCGAGACGGGTCGCGGGGCGGTCGACCGACGCGGAGGGTCTCGGGCGCGGGAGCAGGCTGTGACCAAAAGGCCGTCTGGGCCGTGCGGTTCGCTCCTGGGCCGAACTCAGTTTCGGTCGAGGCAGTGCGTGTGTTTTTTAAACAAAACAAAAAATACAACACAGGAAAATAAATGAAATTTACATAGGCATATTATATACCAAAATGTTCAGAAAAATCCAAAGAATAAGATGAACTATTTTTCAGGTTCAACTAAATTCCACAAAAAAATTCATAAAAGTCAAGCAGTGCTATTGTTGCATTTAAAATCAATAAAAGTCCTTTTTAAAATAGCAAAATGATTTCAAATTTATTTTCTCCTATTTTTCTATTGAGGGGAATCATTTTACCCTTATTTCCATTTATTTTTTTAGGATAAAAATAATTTGAATAGAAACCCAATAAACTCCCAATTGAATTTGAATTTGGAATCTCAAACAACTTCAAATGGAAAATGAGTTTCAAATAACTTCAAAGTGACTTGCAAATTATTCCTTCGAAACTCCCAACTCTCTTTCTTCGAATTTGAAGAAGTCATTTATCTTCCCTTATGAACTCATTGAGTTGCTTAAAGTTTCTAAATTTGACATATTTCAAATGGAATTCAAATCATTTTCAAATCCCTTTTTATATTTTAAATGGAAGAAGTCATATTATCTTCACTCTAGGGTGTTGTGATGAGATGGCTTTGAATTCATGGAGATTAAAATGCAAGATGATAGTTTTGGGAAAGTCCTTTTATTCCCTCACATTCAACTTTCAAAAGGTTTAAAATTTTCACCCAATTTCACACAATCTATCATACAAAAATCAAACAAACAATCATAATTATTTATTTAATATAACATTCCAAAATTTAGAATTTTGGGATGTTACAAACTACCACCCTTAAAATGAATCTCATCCTCGATATTCGGAGAGGCTAGAAAGAAGGTTAGGTTTGGGGGGTCTCCTTGAAAATCCATTCATCATGGTGGCCATGAGCTTCATCTCCATCATCTCTGCATGCACCTCCCTCAGGTATTCCTGAGTATAACGAAGCCTGGCTTCAAGTATTTCTCCAATCTGACGTATGGCTTCTGTAACACCCCCAGTGTCATGCTACAGTAATCCCCTGTTAATGGTGCCATGTCATCTTATTACTGTTGCTAATCCTCATTTGAT
This sequence comes from Aegilops umbellulata, assembly GCA_032464435.1. Taxonomy (NCBI): domain Eukaryota; kingdom Viridiplantae; phylum Streptophyta; class Magnoliopsida; order Poales; family Poaceae; genus Aegilops; species Aegilops umbellulata. Next base: position 258,991,060 of record CP136057.1, read on the forward strand.
CCAAGGCCTAATTCAAATTCAAATTCAAATACTAAGTGAAATCCAAAAGTTCATAAACATGAAAACTAAAATGTTGATCATGTGACAAATATTCACTTCTTAATATTGGTGGTGAACCAACATTTTATAAAGTGAGTTAGTGCCCTCAAATAAAACAAAACAGAGGCGATAAAATAAAAAAAAGAATTTGCGAAAGAAAAGAAAAGGCCCCTGAACCCCCTGGGCCTCGGTCCATCTCACCGAGCCGGCCCAGCTTTTCCACCACCCGGGTCGCCCTCCTCCTTTCCTGTTCATCCGACCGGGTCACCTCCCGTGCGTCCCCGCCACACCACATCGCCGGCGATGCCTTGGAGGGGATAAGAACGCTGCGACCCTCCCCCTCGGCCTCGTCAGCCCCCTCGCCCAAATATCTCTCTCGCCCAGATCCACTCCTCCCTATCCCCTCGCCCTTCTCCACCCGAGCACTTTTTCTGCCGCACCGTCGTCGTAGCCATGGCTACCAGCCTCCCCGAGCCTCACAAGAGTGTCTAGGAGGAGCGCCATCGTCGTCTTCGTCAACTACGGGCTCGGGTTCGAGCTTCCCGCACCACACCGTTGCCATCGACTCTTCTTCGACCTTGGATCCGTCGGACGCCATCGTCGATTCCGTCGGCGTCAAGCCTTCCCCGACCTAGCCTTCCTCTCCATGAAAACCATTGTGAGCTCCTCTTTCTTTCCCTCTCTTTCCGTCGTCACGCGCGTCCCCTAGCTTCCGTTGCCACCATGACCGAAGCTCCGTCGCCGCCGCACTTGTCGCTACCTTGGTCAGGGCTTCCACCCTTCGATGCCAAGCACGACGTCGTGCTCCTGGCCTTCCAGGAGGCCAACCACCCCCACTAGCCAGCTCGCTAGCGCCTCGCGGGCTCGCGGCCATGCCCGCTTGCTTCCTGCCACCACATCGGCTCGCCACGGGCGCCGCTCCCGACCACCCCGCCCCATGCCATACCACGCGCATCGCTCCTGCTTGACCTACAGCTGCTGCCGCGGCCTCGCATAGTCGCGTGCGTGCCCTGCCATCGCCCGGTGCCCGCCGGTCAGCCCCGCACCGGTGCCCGCCCTCACTACTCTGCGTTGCTGCAGCTCGCGCTGCTGCCGCTGTCGCTGGACTGCGCGTCCCCGGCCACGCCGACAACCCCGACCGGCCGCGCTCTCCTGGCCCCCTCACGCGGCCTTGCCACGCTCCGCCTGCCGCAACCCACCGCGGCCGCGCCCTCCGTCGCCAGTGCCGCGCCGCCGCCCACTGCGCCTGCGCCCTCCGCCGCCGGCCCTCCCGCGCTGCAGCGCCCGCGCCCCGGCGCCGCCCCGCCGTGGCCTCGCTGTCGCCGGGCACAGCCCCGGTCGGCCTCGCCTCCCCTCGCGTGGTGGGCGCCTGGTGCGCCCCGCGCCCACACGCCCGTAACCGTCGCCCGTTTAGGTCCCGTGGGCCACTGACGTTGGGGCCCCATGCCCTCTTTAAAAAAAGGAGAATTAAAAAATAATTAAATAAAAATATTAATTAATTAACTTAATTAATTGTGTTTAATTAACCTAATCATTTAACTAATCTAATTAACCCTGTTTAGTTAGCCTTAGTCCATGACAGGTGGGTCCCGCTGGACCCACAGGCCAGGTTTGACTCTGGTCAGCTGGGTTTGACCTGCTGACGTCATGGTGATGTCATGCTGAAATCACCTTTCACTATTCTGGATAATGTTCAATTTAATAAATTAGTAATAATTTCATAAAATGGCTAAAACTTTAATAATTCATAGAAATTGAACCGTAACTCCGATGAAAATGTTTTCTATATGAAAGTTGCTCAGAACGACGAGACGAATCCGAATACGCGGTCCGTTCATCTGTCACATTCCCCTAGCATGCTAAACATGGAACATTCCCCCTCCGGTCATCTGTCTGATACAGGTCCAGAACCGGGAATACATTCCCGGTTGATTTCCCCTTCTCCTATATTGTGTAGCCTTACGTTAGGTCACACCCGGCACAGCTTATTGCCACGTTATGCTTTGAGATGCTATGTTTGCTTTATATTTACTGTTTCTTCCCCCTCTTCTCTCCGGTAGACCCCGAGACCGATGCTGCCGCTGTGATCGACTACGTCGACGACGACCCTTCCTTGCCAGAGCAACCAGGCAAGCCCCCCTTTGACCATCCCGATATCGCCCATTCCATTCTCTCATGCTTGCATTAGATTTTGCTACTGTTATTGTTTGCTCCTATTCTGATGCATAGCCTGCTTTTGTATCTACTGTTGTACCTTGCCTGCTAATCCTAAACTGCTTAGTATAGTTTGGTTAGAGACCCATCAGTGACCCCCCACTTGACCCGATTGCCCCGCTGGATTATCAGAAGACCCGATCAACGGGATCGAAGACCAGGCCCCGACACCGCACATCACTTTCCCCTTTTGTTGCTCGACTCTGCAGAGTTACCATCGAGTGCCGAGGGTGGAACCTATACATCACTCCTGATGAGATCTCGGTAGTGTAGCTATTCGGCCATGGTCATCGAGGGTGATTTCCTCCTTAACCACTTCCGATACGGCTCTGTCGTGCAACCCCTCAAGTGTGAACTTCGAGGGTGGTTCCTCTTACGTTCACCTTGATGATTACATCGAGTGGAATCCGCCAAGGGTGATTCCTCAGGTTTTCCCCTTGGTGTTAGACACACAGTTACTATGGTTACTATGACTTACACTGAACCCTGTTACTGAAGACGGGTCGGCCCTGAGGGGTACCCGCGCGAGCTTAATTGCGAGTGATGTGGAGTCGGGCGGACCTGGAAGGTGCCCGCGAGATAATTACGAGGCGTGGCCAGGCATTCCTAGCCCTTGTCGCAAGTCCTCGAGACGGGGCAACGAGGTCACATCTTTCATGAGTCTCTGCTTGTTACCGCGCGATCCCAATCCACTATGATTTGGATATTTGATCCGAGGGGCCTCTGGCCTGATAGCACTAACCATCACGTGGGCATAGTATGGGCGTTCTGCGTCGTATACATCAGCCGAAGCTTAATAGACGTCAGCGACTGAGCGGCGCGCGCCGGGTTGGACTGGTAAGCTCCTGCCTTTTTGGGGAGGTAGCTAGGTCTGCTCACCGGCCGCCCTCGCAATGTGCAGGAGTTCCCGGGGAGATGGCCCATGACCCCTAGGGGCATAGGTTTAGTCCGGCGTGCTGGCCTCTCTATTAAGCCTAGGTCAGGTTGCGGCGTATTGTTTGGCCGAGGCCGGGCATGACCCAGGAAAGTGTGTCCGCCCGGAGTTAATCAAGCGTGGTGGGTAAGTTGGTGCACCCATGCAGGGAAGAAAACATCTATCGATAGCCTGTCCTACGGTAACGGACACTTGGAGTTGTATCCCGATTGATACAACTAGAACTGGATACTTGTGATGAGAACTGGATGGTGATGAGGATTGGATTGTGATGATAACTGGATGGTATGACTCTGGGATGCCTTTCTCGCAGGGAGTCGAGAAAGGATCTCCGGCCGAGGTTGATAACACTTCTACTACTTTACTTTATGCTACTCTACTTCCTCCAGTTGCTGCAAGATGGTGGTTTCCAGAAGATGCTAGTCTTCGATAGGACTAGGCCTTCTCTCTATTCTGGCATTTCTGCAGCCCAATCCACATATACAACCTTCCTTTGATAAGTTGCATATGTAGTGTAGATCCTTGCTTGCGAGTACTTTGGATGAGTACTCATGGTTGCTTTGCTCCCCTTTTTCCCTTCTCTTCTTCTTTCCGGTTGATGCAACTAGATGTCGGAGCCCAGGAGCCAGATGCCACCGTCGATGCTTACTACTACGTGGAGGCCGCCGACGACCAGGAGTAGTTAGGAGGCTCCCAGGCAGGAGGGCTTGCCTTTTCAATCGATGTTGCTTTTGTGCTAGCCTTCTTAAGGCAAACTTGTCTAACTCATGTCTGTACTCAGATATTGTTGCTTCCGCTGACTCTTGTGTTTTCGAGCTTATGTATTCGAGCCCTCGAGGCCCCTGGCTTGTAATATAAAGCTTGTATTATTCTATTTGTGTCTAGAGTTGTGTTGTGATATCTTCCCGTGAGTCCTTGATCTTGATCGTACACATTTGCGTGTATGATTGAATCGAGGGCGTCAGAAGTTGGTATCAGAGCCGACTGCCTGTAGGATCCCCCTTTCCAACTCCTTGGCCGAAGTGGAGTCTAGTCAAAAAAAAACTTTTACTAACATTGGCTGTGTGTCTTACGGGCCCACGTCGCCATTTGGTGGTATTAGGATCTTTTATTCCTCGACTATACTCTGGGACTCTGATCTCTCTTCTATTCGGGTTAAAATTATTTTACTAGCTCTGACATTAGGTTCTCGTACCCACTTCCTCCCGGAGATCCCCGACATTACCAATGATCGCTTGCTTCGCCAGATGATTCTGCAGATACTCCTCGATGTTTCTCGAGACCCTGTGTCAACTGCCTTGCAGTTCCTGACCACCGATAATCCCCTGAATAACACCTTTGCCGCTTGTACCTTCATCCTCAGTTGTTCATATGCCTTCCAAAAATTCTTCAAAATGCTATTGAATCTCCCGAAGATCCTCTGGAGTCTATTGCTCCCGAAAGTCTTGTCAGCCTGCTTTATGGATACATCCATATGTATCGCAATATTCATTGCATTCCTTGTCATTGCCTTTCTGAGTCTACTGATTCAATATGAATAAGAATAATCCCGATCATCCGTTGATTCCTAGAATTCATCTTTTCGGCTCAGACATCATTCTGGATATGAGCTGGTTCTCAGTAAATCAATCCTTGATTGATTGGCCATCTAATTCTAATCAATATACTCATCTTTTTATCAGAGCCTCTGCCTCTGATCCCTGATTTTGGGATCGTAAACCCTTCGTATTCAAGCTTCGGCTTATTCAGATGTTTCCATAAACCGATTCCTTTGCATCCCTTCTTCTTCTGGTTGAGTACCGATACTCACATCAGATCCTTTGCAGACCACCTGATCTTTTGGTGGATTGCTATCCGGCAGCTCCTTCATATTTTAAATCATTGACGACTTTCCCCTGATACAAAATGCCTCTGGCGAATGGTATCATATACTCCGTATCGCCAACCCTTTGCTTTTGGGCGTGTACCCGTCGCTCCTGTTATTGTGTTGTATAGCTTCGAGAAAATGTCCCGATGGGTTGAACCTATGCTTTTCCTATTTTGTGTGAACTCGAAAGTTATGCGAGTCATACTCTTCGGGTGCTTCACTAGATAAATCTTCTGCACTACAATTTCTTTGAAAACGAGGAGTGAATGAAAGGTTATGCATTAAAGAAGTGGGAGTCGACCTTGAACCTTTGTGTTCATGCCCATGGAACCGATGTAGAACTTATCATGGAAGCTGCTCGTAAAAATAATTGCCCCTTGTTATAAGTTCATCTTGTATCGGTGGTTTGATCATTCATAATCGTGGTTCCGACCATAGTTTCTCCTTAATCCCATTTCTCGGACAAGTTAAAATACTTGTCCTCTGCAGATCATTTCATCTGGTCAACCTCTATTTTGATCTACCTCGAGTATTGCCCCTTGTTATCTCGAGGATATGGTGTCATTACACTACCTCTTGTGAATTCTCATTAGAATGATACTCCATCACATCATTCCTAGCCGGATCGGCTATATCATTATCGAGCTAACTTTAACTGTGCTACCCGGTCCTCCTTCCCGCAGCACAACGTCCGACGATGAGCTAAGCTTACGTCGATCTTCCTCATCTTATCATTTCACCTCAAACAACAAGCTTGATTTCGAGCTTGTGTTGCATCCGTGGTTACAATAACCTTTCGCTTCATCATTCCTTTTGCTTGATGTCGTCGCTGTTCGATGGCCTCTTCATAGTACCTCGACAAAATCTGTCGTGATCCCCATCAATATACTGACTTGTCTCAGGCTATCAATCGAATTCGTGATGAGCAATACCATCCTTGCCCCTCGATGATTTATGTTATCATCAACAACATTCTTGCCTTCTCCCCAACACAAATTTGTTCATACAAATTTTGCAAATACATCTTTTTGACATGCCGATGGATTGCTGCTGAACCCATCGGCCATATCCTCATCTTTTCCTGATAGAATTGCACAAGATGTTCTAGCAGTTCCTGTTGGATCCTTGTGTTTCAGAAATCTGACCTTTACCTACTGACCATGTCGATGCTATCCTGAAGCATGACTGTGTTACTCCGAACATCATTAAGGACATTGGAGGCGCAATGCTAAATATTTCTTGATCAATTATCCAAACACCACTGTATGGGTAAACATCATGATTCTCGTTGCCCCATTAACTAAATGGATAAGTACTTGATGTCCTGTCATGTATATCATGCTCTGTTTGTTCTTGGGAAGCATATACTCTAATACTTTTGTATAAGCACCTTTTCCTTTCCATTGGTCTGGTTAAACTAATAACCACATTTTCCTTTCCCTTGTTTTGTTTAACCTTTCTTGTGATCTGTATGATCTAAGAAGTAATAGTTCCCTGCTTATGTAAACACCTCGGTGTACAAGTTATCAGCAAGACCTTGTTATTATTGCTGTTGACATTCCGGTAACCACCGATGGACGAGAACTTTGCCTATTGGTCCGCCTCGTTTCAACGAGCAGGAAAATGGTTCTCTTCGTCCCTCGCCCTTGGTACCAACATTGTTGCCAACATAACTGACATGCTACCTTTTGACCTGCCTTACTATCATGATAGTGCAAGATGTCAGCGCCCTTTCTACTTTTAACTCACATGGTGGGCCCATAACCCACAGTTCCACAAAATCAAAACCTGACTCTCCTGTACATCCCTGTCTTCCAAAATTGATCCTCACGCTTGGCTTGATATGTAATTCACGAGCCACCTTATTGTGATCTGTTCTGCTATCAGATGCAATACGTATTCTCGATGCTCTGAACCCCTTTCACACTCTGTTTCAGACATCGAACGATAGTCCATCCGCTTGAAGCTTCTTATTGCACCTTCTAGCCTTCCTCTCGATGACTTTCTTGAATTTCAACTCGAGAAATGCCTCCTTGCCACGTTCACTAAGATAGTCCCTAGGTAACTATATTGTGTTGATCTCCGTCCTTCCCGAGTCTTTTGCCCTTACTGCATGCCTTAAATCTCGGGACGAAATTTCTTGTAGTGGAGGAGATTTGTAACACCCCCAGTGTCATGCTACAGTAATCCCCTGTTAATGGTGCCATGCCATCTTATTACTATTGCTAATACTCATTTGATCCAAGGCCTAATTCAAATTCAAATTCAAATACTAAGTGAAATCCAAAAGTTCACAAACATGAAAACTAAAATGTTGATCATGTGACAAATATTCACTTCTTAATATTGGTGGTGAACCAACTTTTTATAAAGTGAGTTAGTGCCCTCAAATAAAACAAAACAGAGGCGATAAAATAAAAAAAAAGAATTTGCGAACGAAAAGAAAACGCCCCTGAACCCCCTGGGCCTCTGTCCATCTCATCGAGCCGGCCCAGCTTTTCCACCACCCAGGTAGCCCTCCTCCTTTCCTGTTCATCCGACTGGGTCACCTCCCGTGCGTCCCCGCCACACCACATCGCCGACGATGCCTTGGAGGGGATAAGCACGCCGCAACCCTCCCCCTCGGCCTCGTCAGCCCCCCTCGCCAAAATATCTCTCTCGCCCAGATCCACTCCTCCCTATCCCCTCGCCCTTCTCCACCCGAGCACTTTTGCTGCCGCACCGTCGTCGTAGCCATGGCTACCAGCCTCCCCGAGCCTCACAAGAGTGTTTAGGAGGAGCACCATCGTCGTCTTCGTCAACTACGGGCTCGGGTTCGAGCTGCCCGCGCCACACTGTCGCCATCGGCTCTTCTTCGACCTCGGATCCGTCGGATGCCGTCGTCGATTCCGTCGGCGTCAAGCCTTCCCCGACCTAGCCTTCCTCTCCATGAAAACCATCGTGAGCTCCTCTTTCTTTCCCCTCTCTTTCCGTCGTCACGCGCGTACCCTAACTTCCGTTGCCACCATGACCGAAGCTCCGTCGCCGCCGTACTTGTCGCTACCTTGGTCAGGGTTTCCACCCTTCGATGCCAAGCACGACGTCGTGCTCCTGGCCTTCCAGGAGGCCAACCACCCCCCACTAGCCAGCTCGCTAGCGCCTCGCGGGCTCGCGGCCATGACCGCTTGCTTCCTGCCACCACAACGGCTCGCCACCGGCGCCGCTCCCGACCACCCCGCCCCATGCCATACCGCGCGCGTCGCTCCTGCTCGACCTATTGCTGCTGTCGCGGCCTCGCACAGTCGCGTGCGTGCCCTGCCATCGCCCGGTGCCCGCCGGTCAGCCCCGCGCCGACGCCCGCCCTCACTGCTCTGCGTTGCTGCAGCTCGCGCTGCTGCCGCTGTCGCCGGACTGCGCGTCCCTGGCCACGCCGACAGCCCCGACCGGCCGCGCTCTCCTGGCCCCCTCACGCGGCCTTGCCACGCTCCGCCTGCCGCAGCCCACCGCGGCCGCGCCCTCCGTCGCCAGTGCCGCGCCGCCGCCCACTGCGCCTGCGCCCTCCACCGCCGGCCCCTCCCGCGCTGCAGCGCCCCGGCGCCGCCCCGCCGTGGCCTCGCCGTCGCCGGGCACAGCCCCGGTCGGCCTCGCCTCCCCTCGCGTGGTGGGCGCCTGGTGCGCCGCGCGCCCACACGCCCGTAACCGTCGCCCGTTTAGGCCCCGTGGGCCACTGATGTTGGGGCCCCACGCCCTCTTAAAAAAAGAATTAAAAAATAATTAAATAAAAATATTAATTAATTAACTTAATTAATTGTGTTTAGTTAACCTAATCATTTAACTAATCTAATTAACCATGTTTAGTTAGCCTTAGTCCATGACAGGTGGGTCCCGCTGGACCCAGGTTTGACTCTGGTCAGCTGGGTTTGACCTGCTGACGTCATGGTGATGTCATGCTGACATCACCTTTCACTGTTCTGGATAATGTTCAATTTAAATAATTAGTAATAATTTCAGAAAATGGCTAAAACTTTAATAATCCATAGAAATTAAACCATAACTCCGATGAAAATGTTTTCTATATGAAAGTTGCTCAGAACGACGAGACGAATCTGAATACGCGGTCCGTTCATCTGTCACATGCCACTAGCATGCTGAACAAGGAACATTCCCCCTCCGGTCATCTGTCTGATACAGGTCCAGAACCGGGAATACATTCCCGGTTGAATTTCCCCTTCTCCTATATCGTGTAGCCTTACGTTAGGTCACACCCGGCACAACTTATTGCCACGTTATGCTTTGAGATGCTATGTTTGCTTTATATTTACTATTTCTTCCCCCTCTTCTCTCTGGTAGACCCCGAGACCGATGCTGCCGCTGTGATCGACTACATCGACGATGACCCTTCCTTGCCAGAGCAACCAGGCAAGCCCCCCCTTTGACCATCCCGATATCGCCCATTCCATTCTCTCATGCTTGCATTAGATTTTGCTACTGTTATTGTTTGCTCCTATTCTGATGCATAGCCTGCTTTTGTATGTACTGTTGTACCTTGCCTGCTAATCCTAAACTGCTTAGTATAGTTTGGTTAGAGACTCATTAGTGACCCCACCACTTGAACCGGCTGCCCCGCTGGATTATCAGAAGACCCGATCAACGGGATTGAAGACCAGGCCCCGACACCACACATCACTTTCCCCTTTTGTTGCTCTACTCTTCAGAGTTACCATCGAGTGCCGAGGGTGGAACCTATACATCACTCCTGATGAGATCTCGGTAGTGTAGCTATTCGGTTGTGGTCATCGAGGGTGATTTACTCCTTAACCACTTCCGATACGGCTCTGTCGTGCAACCCCTCAAGTGTGAACTTCGAGGGTGGTTCCTCTTACGTTCACCTTGATGATTACATCGAGTGGAATCCGTCAAGGGTGATTCCTCAGGTTTTCCCCTTGGTGTTAGATACACAGTTACTATGGTTACTATGACTTACACTGAACCCTGTTACTGAAGACGGGTCGACCCTGAGGGGTACCCGCGCGAGCTTAATTGCGAGTGATGTGGAATCAGGCGGACCTGGAAGGTGCCCGCGAGATAATTACGAGGCGTGGCCGGGCATTCCTAGCCCTTGTCGCAAGTCCTCGAGATGGGGCAACGGGGTCACATCTTTCGTGAGTCTCTGCTTGTTACCACGCGATCCCAATCCACTATGATTTGGATATTTGATCTGAGTGGCCTCTGGCCTGATAGCACTAACCATCACGTGGGCATAGTATGGGCGTTCTGCGTCGTATACATCAGCCGAAGCTTAATAGACGTCAGCGACTGAGCGGCGCCGCTGGGTTGGACTGGTAAGCTCCTGCCTTTTTAGGGAGGTAGCTAGGTCTGCTCACCGGCCGCCCTCGCAACGTGCAGGAGTTCCCGGGGAGATGGCCCATGACCCCTGGGGGCATAGGTTTAGTCCGGCGTGCTGGCCTATTTACTAAGCCTAGGTCGGGTGCGACGTATTGTTTGGCCGAGGCCGGGCATAACCCAGGAAAGTGTGTCCGGCCGGAGTTAATCAAGCGTGGTGGGTAAGTTGGTGCACCCCTGCAGGGAAGAAAACATCTATCGATAGCCTGTCCTACGGTAACAGACACTTGGAGTTGTATCCCGATCGATACAACTAGAACTGGATACTTGTGATGAGAACTGGACGGTGATGAGGATTGGATTGTGATGATAACTGGATAATATGGCTCTGGGATGCCTTTCTCGCAGGGAGTCGAGAAAGGATCTCCGTCCGAGGTTGATGACACTTCTACTACTTTACTTTATGCTACTCTACTTCCTCCGGTTGCTGCGAGATGGTGGTTTCCAGAAGATGCTAGTCTTCGATAGGACTTGGCCTTCTCTCTATTCTGGCATTTCTGCAGCCCAATCCACATATACAACCTTCCTTTGATAAGTTGCATATGTAGTGTAGATCCTTGCTTGCGAGTACTTTGGATGAGTACTCACGGTTGCTTTGCTCCCCTTTTTCCCCTTTCTTCTTCTTTCCGGTTGATGCAACCAGATGTCGGAGCCCAGGAGCCAGATGCTACCGCCGATGCTTACTACTACGTGGAGGCCGCCGACGACCAGGAGTAGTTAGGAGGCTCCCAGGCAGGAGGCCTTGCCTTTTCGATCGATGTTGCTTTTGTGCTAGCCTTCTTAAGGCAAACTTGTCTAACTCATGTCTGTACTCAGATATTGTTGCTTCCGCTGACTCTTGTGTTTTCGAGCTTATGTATTCGAGCCCTCGAGGCCCCTGACTTGTAATATAAAGCTTGTATTATTTTATTTGTGTCTAGAGTTGTGTTGTGATATCTTCCCGTGAGTCCTTGATCTTGATCGTACACATTTGCCTGTATGATTAGTGTAAGATTGAATCGAGGGCGTCACAGCTTCCATAGCAGCTTCACGAACAGAGTCGGAGAATGTTGCTCGGGGTACTCGAGAAATGAAAATGTATTGACCCATAGTCTTTGGGCAAATTCCCTTCACACGATGGAGGTGTACCTCCATGTACCAAAGTTCAATTCTATTCTCCATGAAACGATAACCCTTGTAGACTACACCTCTTTCAAGATGAATATGCTTCATCTTGTCCTTTAGGATCTTTGGGTAAACCTGATCACTAGTCAGGGTCATGATCGTTTCCGTGCCCTTGAGAAAAGACTCGTAAAGGGTTGTCATCTGCAAGTATAAGATAGAAGGGGTACTCAGGATACCGTATGTATTTCCTTGGGTGAATTGTGGTTATTTTTTTCGAGAAAGGTTTGGGGCAGCTTGTCCATGGGTTCAAGGTTTAAGTCTGGGTGAGATAGTGAGAGAGGCACTCACAATCAACAAACAAGTCATGATACCTCATATGGGATTCCAGACACATCAACTTATATTGCTTCACGAACTATTACAATTCCCATTTCATAACTCAACTCAACATCCTCAATGAAATTAAAAGTGTGCTCCACATTTATTACATGATTTATTACAATATCAAGATCTCAACTACTCTGCTCAAGCTTTCCTTGGGTCTGAACATTCTCTGGCAAAATGCCCCACTTCCTTGCAGCGTAAACAAATGACACCAGACAAATCCAGTGTTTTCCTGGTGTCTATCTTGGTTCCTTGGTTTCTTGGTTTCCTTGCTGGGCATTTGCTAGCGTAATGACCTAAATTCTTGCACCTGTAACAAGTGATATGACTCATGTCCTTTTCTGCAGAAATTGGGTTGTTCTGGGGATACATGCTCTTTCTCTTCCTGGACTTCTTTTTTCCGATCAATTCTTCTATCTCTTGTCGATCAAACTCCACTTCTTTTGTCGGGAAGTCTCCCAGATACTCTTGGCTTTGCTTCGTTCAATACAGTGAAAAATGTCCTTTTTCTCCACATGAATAGCAGGCATTGGAGTAAAATCTGTTTATGCCTTCCCCATTAGGGTCGTCAACATCTTCCATCATCACAGGTTCTTTTAAACTTTCCCCGAGGGCTTCTTTCATTGCTGCCTTCTGCTGCTTGGTAATTTCTTGTACCTTGGGGTAAATATGACACTGGGCAGGGTAGTGCGTAGTTCCTTCACACAAGAAACAAGTAACCTGCCTAGTTGGGCATTCTTCAGCTCGGTGATTTCCTTCACAATGAGGGCATCCATCCTTGTGTTCTTCATGGGTGTGTCCTATTTCTCCTCATATCTTGCAGGCACAAGGTTTCTTCATCGGGTTATCACCGTGCTTCCGGATAAGACGGGATCCCAACAGAGTCTTCTTCAATTCCTCCCAAGTTTTTGCTCCATTACATCCTTGTATGGCTTGATGCATTTTCCACCAGGTTGCAGCACTTTTGTAAAGTACTGAAGAGCATATTGAACCTCATACTTCCTTGCAACCAAATTGCTCTCGAAGTGATTCTCCATGTTTTGAATCCATAGCTCCGGCTCCAACTGAATGATCGGTCTAGAGAATACAAGCCCATCTTCATCCATCATCTATTGGGTCCAAGGGTTTTGGGATGAGATACGATAAAGAGGTAGAGGGGTACACACAATACAAACAATAGTTTCGAAAATAGGCTTTATTAGTGGCTGTCAAAAAACACACCCAAAAAAGACAGCTCACAAATCATCACATCTAACATGAGTATACTACAGGGGTTTGGTCTGCTAAAGGTCATATAAATCTTGGAATTCTTCAGTGTCTTCAAATCCTTTGAGTCTTTGACTGTTGTAGCTTCAACTCTTCTAATGCATGATGAAATCCTCTTTACTCTAAAGTGGCCATCAGTTGTCTAATATCTTGTCCTTCTTGGAGTGACTTCAGTTCATCCTCCGTATGGTCCAAAGGGAACGAGGTATTGTCTAAAAAGGGAATATTTGATAAAACTCAGAAAAGAAGAGAGGTAAAGGATCTTTTTTGAAAATTAAGTTTTAGAGAGATCCTTTCCTAGGGGCTTTCCAGTTTCTAGGGTGACGTCCTACAGTCAATATGTGCTCTGATACCATCTTGTAGTGAGCCGACCTCAAACGGTTAAGCCTGTGAGTATCCCTGCCATCCCTAGATCGGTATGCTGGCACACACATTACATCAATGTATATATCAAAGTGCAATCACATGTATAAATAAAATACAACTGATGTATACCTCATAGGTCTCAACGGAAACAATCGAACGAGTGTGGAGTCCCATCAATGCCAACGGCAAGTTGAGTGTAGACCGTAACCCTACAACGTAACTCTTACTCGTCGTAGAAATTCCTGCAACATAAGACGTTGTAGCCCTGTAGGACAGTACATTGAATGTACTGGCAAGTCACATCATAAGAATAACGAATCTATTTGTACATGTAATTTGGCTGGTGGAAAGCTCTAAGTTTAGTTTTATTTGCATAAATCTAGTTTTTTCCTAGAATAAAATATTTTATTCTACTACTACAAGATAGCATAGGATGAGTTGGCAAACCCAACTCAATCCATTCCCAAAGTTTCATTTAAAACCCAACTGTTTAAATTAAGGGTGATGATATCTCCCGACATTTCCACTACTAGATGCTCAAGTTGTCCGTAATCAGGGACACGACTAATAGGTTAGGTTTTAACACTCTGCAGAGGTTTGCGCACTTGTCCCCACAAGACTCAATCGCCTCCCTTGAAGTTCTCGCACTTCCTGGCGTTTGAGAATAGGATGACCGAGACATAGTCTTTCGAAAGTATTCCCCCTTAACCCACGGATATGCCGGTACACCTACTCATTCTACATCTGCTAGCCTATCCCGGAAGAGGTCACACTATCTATTCAACTAAGCCAGAGCCCATATTGTCTTGTGGCTGCACACGGAAGCTTCTAGACATGAAAACACGTTCGATCCCTTTGTTCCTGAGCGGACGAGCCACTAGTGGTGCACCACCATGGATTTCCCATGCGTGCCCCACTATACTTCGCCACCATTCAAACCAGTTTCTGCCCATGTAGTTCATTAATTTTCTTAGGTCTTGTTTACTACATTGTCACTCATATTTATAATGATCACTCCCCAATCCACGTCTACTTTAGTGAAGCAGTATAATGTAAAACGGTGGCGACAATGTGGTAAGGTTCAGACCTACCTCAATGAACTATTAGGTGCAAAGCATAGCAATTCGGCATAAATTCCTACCATGCAATCCAACCGCAAATGACTAAGTGCATAAATAAAACATAGGCAATTGAATAATGGTTAAATGTGAACTTTCCTGGTAATAGTTGATGAAGATTTATATCGCTCTCAAAATTTTACTTAATAGAACTATTCGTCACTCTCCGATGAAAATCTATAAAGTCAAACATTGCATTCACATAAGCAACCATTTTAGAGAACCAAATAACATGCAACATTAAAAGACTCGGAAAATCCAAATGAAAACACACCATACTTAACTATCACAAAATATTCCAAGTGCAAAACAACATATGACATGGGTTCAAAAAGTGATACGAACTATAGTGCATAATAGGGATACTAGTCAAAATATTAATGGACAGATCCTAGTGTGTGAAAAATATTGTGAGAATGGTCCAAGTGATAGGGTTGGGTAATGGTGACAAAGTGCAAAAATAATCAACTCAAACTCAGCTACGGTTTTGGAGATATGGCCCTTTGAAGTTTGAATTCAAATCTGAACAATTCCAAATTTGAATCGGACAAAATTTTACAAAAATGACCGCACTGGATAGATCTAACCACGGCGGAGAATTTGCCGCTGGTTTCATCTAATTTGGATCTACGGTTAAAAAGTTGTTTACAAAAATGACCCCACTGGATCGAAGTTCAGGGACTAATCTGTGATACAGGGGACTAAACAGTGAAGAAAACATAGGGATCAGGTCCCTGGCCACATGGCGGCTTGCAGGTGGCTGAGAAGCGTTCGCGGCTTAGGGTAAATGACGGACGCCCGACTACTAACAGAAAAAACAAATCTATGGCTAACTAAAGAAAACCAACAATAGGTTTAACAAAAAACCGTTCGGTTTAAATGAACTGCGATTAACCGATCTAATACCAAATAAAAAGACTAGACGAACGAATAAGAGGTTCGCTTACTGTGACGACGACGATGAACAAGGACGGCGGCGCTAGCGTCAGGCGGCGGACGGGACGGCGGCTGCGGTGGTCCTCGGCGGCGGGGGAGAAGACGAACGGGACCGACACGTCGAGGGCTGTCCGGTGGTAGAGGTGGCTTGCGTCGGGGACGTCGGGGTCGTGTTGCGGGGGATGGTGGCTCCGTGCTCCGACGAGGACGTAGGTTGTCGGGACAGCGGCTCCGGCGAGACCTAGACAGCGAGTAGATGTCAACAAGATGCGCATGGTTACATGTATCCAAATGAAGACGTTTGGAGGCAAGGGTGTGGTCACCGGAGACGTATTTCTCCGGCGGAGTTGGCTTGGCCGGGGAGATGCAAATGAATGGGGCAACGACTATGAGCGGCATGGAGTTGTGCGAGACAGTGAGGAAGAAATAGGAGGTCACGGGCCTTTTATAGGCGTAGAGAGGGAGCGCGGGGCTGCGGGATAAGCATTATCTTGAGAGGCCTCGCCAGCGGTTGCGGACGAGCGTGCTCGCGACTCTGTCCTGTGTGGCTCAGCGGGAGGTTGGAGGCGATGGGGAGCGGGGTCCACCAGTTAGTGGCGGCGGCGGGTAGCGAGCGAGGCGGGGCGCGGGGCGGTCGACCGGCGCAGAGGGTCTTGGGCGCGGGAGCAGGCTGCGGCCATAAGGCCGGCTAGGCTGTGCGGTTCGCTCCTGGGCCGAACCCAGTTTCGGTCCACGCAGTGCGTGTGTTTTTTTAGACAAAACGAAAAACTACAACAAAGGAAAATAAATGAAATTTACATAGGCATATTATATATCGAAATGTTCAAAAAAATCCAAAGAATAAGATGAACGATTTTTCAGGTTCAACTAAATTCCACAAAAAAAAATTCATAAAAGTCAAACAGTGCTATAGTTGCATTTAAAATCAATAAAAGTCATTTTTAAAATAGCAAAGTGATTTCAAATTTATTTTCTCCTATTTTTCTATTGAAGGGAATCATTTAACCCTTATTTCCATTTATTTATTTTTAGGAGAAAAATAATTTGAACAGAAACCCAAATAACTCCTAGTTGGGTTTGAATTTGGAATCTCAAACAACTTCAAATGGAAAATGAGTTTCAAATAACTTCAAAGTGACTTCCAAATTATTCCTTTGAAACTTCCAACTCTCTTTCTTCGAATTTGAAGAAGTCATTTTATCTTCCCTCATGAACTCATTGAGTTGCTTAATGTTTCTAAATTTGACATATTTCAAATGAAATCATTTTCTAATCCCTTTTTATTTCTTTAAATGGAAGAAGTCATATTATCTTCACTCTAGGGCCTTGTGATGAGATGACTTTGAATTCATGGAGATTAAAATGCAAGATGAAAGTTTTGGGAAAGTCCTTTTATCCCCTCTCATTCAACTTTCAAAAGGTTTTAAATTTTCACTCAATTTCAGACAATCAATCACACAACAATCAAACAAACAATTATAATTATTTATTTAATAGAACATTCCAAAATTTAGAATTTTGGGATGCTACACAACATCATATTCTCATGAAAATTAAATCATTATCAAGAAATGGAAGTACCTGGTTATTTAATTGGCATGTGCGAATTCTAGTAACTAGTCCAGTATAGGTAGCTGCAGGGGTTGTGGGTGTAACTGTAGTAGTGATTTTCTCATCAATACCCCTTCCCCCACTTCTGCTAGAACTCTTTGGCAATTTGATGTCAGAATAGGTTAGTTGAGTGCAACTAGAATCTTGTTTGAGAGTTCACATCCGCCCTAGCTCTTGCTCTCTTGCCTCGTGAGAGCATAAACTCACTTTGTGATTTTACAACAGTAGCCGTTGAGGCGGCGACCAGTTCGTGCTTCCAACTTCGTGCGTGGTTGCGTGGATTGGAAACTAAGAGTGTGGTTGGTCGAGTACTTGTTGCTAGTTGTTGCATTTGTAATACTTGGCTTCAGTCTCATCAGGTTGCACTTGTTATCCTTTACCCAACAACATTGTTGGCTGGGATCGAGGGTTTCTGATACGTCTCCAACACATCTATAATTTATGAAGTATTCATGCCATGTTTACAACAATTTATATGGCTTTGGTATGATTTGCATGGAACTAACCCAGACTAATGCTGTTTTCAGCAGAACTACCGTGGTGTTGTTTTTTGTGCAGAAATGAAAATTCTCCAAATGAGCTAAAACTTTTTGATTATTTTTTTGGAACAAAAGAGACCCCCGAAGCTTCATGGGAGGGCCAGAAGAGCCACGAGGAGGGCACAACCCACCCGGGCGCGACTGGTGGGCCTGGCTTGCCCCGGTAGGTTGTGTTCACCTTGAGGCCATCTTAGCGTGAAACCAACGCCAAAAAATCCTATAAATAGATAAAGCATCAGGGGTTAACCTAGACCAGAAGTTCTGCCGCCGAATGCTCTGTAGCCACCGAAAACCAATCTAGACCCCGTTCCGGAATCATCTCGGTGGCCATCTTCATCATCCCGGCGGCCACCATGATGAGGAGGGAGTAGTCCACCCTCGGGGCTGAGGGTTTGTACCAGTAGCTATGTGTTTAATCTCTCTCTCTCTCTCTCTCTCTCTCTCTCTCTCTCTCTCTCGTGTTCTTGAGATGTCATGTTCTTGATGTATCGTGGGCTTTGTTAATATAGTTGGATCATATGGTGTTTTCCCCTCTCTATCTTGTTGTGATGAATTGAGGTTTTCCCTTTGAGATTTTGTTGTTATCGGATTGAACACTTTTATGGACTTGAGAGCACTTGATATATGTCTTGCACTTGAATACTCGTGGTGACAATGGGGTATCATATTGATTCACATGATATATGTTTTGGCACTCAACTCGCGGATTCCCGAGGTGACACTAGGGTAATCTATGCATAGGGGTTGATGCACGTTCTTGTCTTTGTTTCTCCGGTAGAAATCTTGGGGAACTCATTGAAGTTCTTTGTGTTGCATTGAGTATTATGAATTTGCTTTGGTGTTATTTTAGTACGAACTCTAGGATAGATCGAACAGAAAGAATAACTTTGTGTTATTTTAGTACGAACTCTTGAATGGATCGAACGAAATGAATAGCTTTGAGGTGGTTTCGTACCCTACAAATAATTTATTCTTATGTTCTCCGCTAGATAGGAACTTTGGAGTGATTCTTCATCGCACTTTGAGGGATGGTTATATGGTCCAATTATATTAGAATTTTTGAGAGATTGCAGTAGCGAAAGTACGGACCCTAGGCCTCATTTTCAAGCATTGCAATACCGTTTTTGTGCCCGTTTACTATTTGCTACCTTGCTGGTTTTATTTATCCAGATTATAAAAATATATTTCTACCATCCATATTACACTTTTATCACCATCTCTTCGCCGAACTAGTGCACCTATACTATTTTCCATTGTATTGGGTGTGTTGGGGACACAAGAGATTTCCTGTATTTGGTTGCATGGTCGTTTGAGAGAGACCATTTTCATCCTACACCTCTCACGGATTGATAAACCTTAGGTCATCCACTTGAGGGAAAATTGCTACTGTCCTACAAAACTATGCGCTTGGAGGCCCAACACGTGTCTACAAGAATAAAGTTGCGCAGTAGACATCAAGCTCTTTTCTGGCGCCGTTGCCGGGGAGGTGAGTGCATGAAGGTATATATTTAGATATTGCAATTGAATCTTTTAGTTTCTTGTTTTATCACTAGTTTGGTTTATAAAAGAAAACTACAAAAAATGGAACTGAGGTTGCATCATATTATTATTCATCTTTATAATATATTTCTTGAAAATAATGGTTGGGAAAATTGTGCTTAATTGCTAGAAGAAGAAGTCAATAAAGTTTTTGGCACAAAATATTTAAATGATGAGCATGATTGCAATGTTGTTAGTATGAATTCTTTGAATATCCATGATGCTAATGATATGCAAACCCATAAGCTTGGGGATGCTATGTTTGATGAATATGATATTTTTAGTCCCCCAAGTTTTGATGAGAATTTTTTTATCATGAAAGTATGCCTCCTATTTATGATGATTATATTGATGAAAGTAAATTTGGAGAGGTCATGACTTTATTTAATGATGGATCCACTATTTCGAAAGAGGTTTCAATTGACTATGATAACAAAGTTGCTATCTATGATGATTATGGTGATGACATTTATGCTAAAATAATAATGATAACCATGAAACATCTCATCATGATTTTAATTTTCACTCCCATGATAGTTATTTTGTTGAGTTTGCTCCCACTACTATTGATGAGAATCTATTTGGTTATGTGGAGAGTAACAAAATTTCTATGCTTATGCATCATGAGAAGAATGATTTTATGTGATGGTTATATTGTTGAATTCATTCATGATGCTACTGAAAATTATTATGAGAGAGGAACATATGCTTGTATGTATTGCAATAATATCAAGTTTCCTCTCTATGTGTTGAAAATCTTGAAGTTATGCTTGTTTTGCCTTCCTATGCTAGTTGATTCTTGTTCCCATAAGTTGTTTGCTCACAAAATCCATATGCATAGGAAGTGGATTAGACTTAAATGTGCTAGTAATATGCTTCATGATGCTCTCTTTGTGTTTCTTTCTTATCTTTTATGCGAGCATCATTGAAATCATCATGCCAAGCTTAAAAGGCACTAAAGAAAAGCGCTTGTTGGGAGACAACCCAACACTTTTAGCTACTGTTTTTTATGTAATCACATGATTAGGCTACTGTAGTAATCATGTTTTATTGCTTTCGTTTCAATAAAGTGCCAAGTAAGACCTTTGGGATGTCTTACGGTGATAGTTGATTTGATCTTGTTGAAAAACAGAAACTTTTGCGCTCAGGAAAACAATTCTCATTTTTAACAGAAGCGTGATAAATGCTGATTCTTTTTTGCAGAAGATTAACAGACAAATTACCTAGGTTTTCCTATTTTTTCTAGAATTTTTGGAGTAGCAGAAATATGGTTAGAGTACAGATTACTATAGGCTATTCTGTTTTTGACAGATTCTGTTTTCAATGCATAGTTTGCTTGTTTTCTACTTTCTATGGCTTATATTGCTCAGTATAAATTACGGAAATGATATGCTACAGTAGTCAAGATGGGAATGGGCCGACCCGGACCTGGCCTCGCAGCCCCAAGGTCAATATGTGAGGCCATGGGTCGGCCCATTTCATCAAAAAATTGTGGCCTCGCTGACCCGATGTGTACATGAGGCCGACCCAAAATCTAGCAAATTCACTTTTACAGCTCTACTTGCACAAGCAGTACAATGACAAGATCTAATCTTTCCACATATCTAATTCTGTTTGCTCGCTATATGTCTGATCCATCCACTCTGTTAACGTCAAGGAAAAAATTCCAAGGGAAAATGCCAGACCTTGGGCCTATCTGCTCATTTGAGATATACACGGATTACGTACATGTGTGCATGGCAAGGAAAAAAAATGTAAACTAAACAAATGTCGTATGCCAAAACGGCTGGAGATTTTCTCTAGCTGATTGTTTACCAAATATACAAGAGATCATATCAAATACTATAGACATAATTTAACAGTTTACTCTACAGAGTATATACTCCCTCTATCAAACTGGGTCCACCCATCTAACCCATGGGGCAACAAGGTGCCGGCTCTGTTGACCCATATATCATTCAAGGCCAACCCACTTGGCCCATTGGCCTCAACCTTTTGGGTCGGGTCAGTGACCCAGCGGGCCGACCCGGCCCATTCCCATATTGATACAGTAGGCATTGTGTGATAACAATTATGAATCTTGTCTTTGACAGTACCAAAAGTGAAATGGTTTGCTCTTTATCATACTAACCTATCTCACAAAGTTCCGTTAAGTTTTGTGTGATTGAAGTTTTCAAGTTTTGAGTGAGATATCGATATGAGGAGAATAAGGAGTGACAAGACCCAAAGCTTTGGGATTCCCAAGGCACCCCAAGGTAATATTCAAGAAAGATCCAAGCAACTAAGCTTGGGGATGCCCCGGAAGGCATCCCCACTTTCGTCTCCAACATTATCGGTAACCTCACTTGGAGCTATGTTTTCATTCGTCACATGATATGTGTTTTGGTTGGAGCATCAATTTATTTTGTTAGGATTTGCTTGCTATTATTTATAATAGTGTTTTGCATCTTTTATTTCAATAAAAGTGGCATTGATAACCTTTACTATGCTTATTTTACAAGTCTACATGTTGCTATTTGAAAACAGAAAGTTTACCACTGTTGCAAAAATTCCCTATAAAAGTCAGAATGTGATAAAACGTTGAAACTTTTTGCATAATAATCTCTGATAAATGTTCTATAGTGTGGTAGAATTTCATCATGTTTGGAGTTAGGGAAGTATTGATACTCTTGCATTCTTTACATACTATACTGTTTTGGCAGATTGCTATTATGTTTGCATTGTTTGCATATGTTTGCTTGTTTAATGATTCTATTTGAGGATAGGAGTATTAAATATGCAGAGGCATTTAGTATACAATGTTGAATAATAATTTTAGTGATTTTCTACAGTAGAGAATGATAAGGTTTTTGCATTGGTTTATACTAACTTATCTCACGAATTCTTGTTGAGTTTTGTTTGGATGAAGCTTTTGATATTTAGGAAAACCGTGATATGAGAAGAAATAAGGAGACAAAAAAGCTCAAGCTTGGGGATGCCCAAGGCACCCCAAGATAATATTTCAAGAAGTCTCAAGCATCTAAGCTTGGGGATGCCCCAGTAGGCATCCCATCTTTCTTCATCAACAATTATTGGTTAGTATCGGTTGAGCCTAAGTTTTTGCTTCTTCACATGAGTTGTGCTATCCTTGGAATGCCATTTTATTTTGTTTTGCTTGCTTTTTTAATAAAGTACTTAGATCTGAAAGTTTTTAAATAAAATAGAGTCCTCAAATAGTTGCCAGGGAGGCTAGGTAAGCGACACGCACATCCTGTCAACGAAGCTCTTCTCTATGGAATTGTTCTAGTGCTTCACTTATATATTTTTTAGCACGGTGTGCTTTAGTATTTTTGAAAAAATTCTATCTTGATTCACTTAATTTAATTTGAGAGAAAGAAATATTATGCTCATGATCTTCACTTATTTGTTTGAGCTTATCAAAAGCAACACATGAAAATTAGTTCCAAAGTGATAGATATCCAAGAAGGATATAATAAAAAATCTCATGAAAATCATTGGACAATATTGGTGTTAAGTTTTGTGATTCCCTATGCAAGCACGAAAGTCAATAGTTATGCAATGAAATTACATCCTACGTGTGGTGCATTATTCGGTGTTAATTATGCTCAATGCTCGCTTATGAGATTATTCGTTTCTTGGTTGGTCGCTTCTCAATCTTTTGCTAGCCTTCATTTTGCACTAAGTATGATCACTACTTGTGCATCCAAAATCCTTTAAACCACTTTTGCCACATGAGTCCACTATACCTACCTATATGCGGTATTCTTTTGCCATTCTAAGCAAATTTGTATGTGCCATCTCTAATTTTCAAAATAAATTTCTCTTTTGTGTGCTCGTACCGCTCGCGAGGCGGTGAGGGGTGGCCAACATTTTCCATGCTAGATGTGTTATTCTCACGATGAGTGTTTATTCACTTGTCATTGCACGAGAGTAAGGCAAAGGTATTAGGGATGCCTAGTCCCGAAATGAAAAATGAATTTACTTTATGTTGTCAAATAATAAATTCCTTGGAAAGTGTTGGTATGGAGGGCACCCGTGGATATGATTAGCCATGGAAAGTGAAAGTATGGTGGAAAAAGGAATAAACTTTATTTTCTATTTGGGAATCGCCTATGATATATCTAGCATGGAAAGTGTTGGGAGCTTTAAGTCGTTTTTGTTGGTGGGAAAAGTATGCCTCTCAAAATATTTTTATCTCTCAATTTTCACTTTGAGCTCTGGCACATCTACAAATCCCTACTTCCCTCTGCGAAGGGCCTTTCTATTTACTTTATGCTATTTTTATTTTTATTTGAGTCTCCATCTTCTCTTATAAAGCACTGACTAAGGGGCACTATGATCGTACATGAGCATTGGGTGTAGCTAATATGCGAGTGTGTTTCGTGAATGGATCAATGATTGAGCATAATGGGCTAGGGATAACTTGCTTTAGTGTTGATATTTTGAAAGACATGGTTTCTTGTTGATATTCTTGAGTATTGAAATCTTCATGTCAAAACTATACTATTGCTTTGAATCATATAAAAGTCCAAATGTCCATGCTACAAAAGAAAAAGAATATGTGATGAATATGATAGGTAGCTTTCCACAACAAATATTCCATTTTCAACTGATACTTTATCATGATAAGTTTTATGAGAAAGAGTTGCTATTATGATGCTAGGAAAAGTGATTGAAATTATCATTGATCAAACTTATGCACTTTGCTAGCATTCACACTTCATAAATTATTTCTTTTACCATTTACCTACTCGGGGACGAGTAGGAATTAAGCTTGGGGATGCTGATACGTCTCCAACGTATCTATAATTTATGAAGTATTCATGCCATGTTTAAAACAACTTTATATGGTTTTGGTATGATTTGCATGGAACTAACCCGGAGTAACGCTGTTTTCAACAGAACTATCGTGGTGTTGTTTTTTGTGCAGAAATGAAAGTTCTCCAAATGAGCTGAAACTTTTTGACGATTTTTTTTGGAACAAAAGAGACCCCCGAAGGTTCGTGGGAGGGCCAAAAGAGCCACGAGGAGGGCACAACCCACCAGGGCACGCCTGGTGGGCCTGGCTTTCCCCGGTGGGTTGTGCTGAACTTGAGGCCCATCTTAGCGTGAAACCAACGCCAAAAAATCCTATAAAGAGAGAAACCATCAGGGGTTAACCTAGAATAGAAGTTCCGCCGCCGCAAGGCTCTGTTGCCACCGAAAACCAATAGACCCCGTTCCGGCACCCTACCGGAGGGGGGAATCATCTCCGGTGGCCATATTCATCATCCCGGCGGCCACCATGATGAGGAGGGAGTAGTCCACCCTCGGGGCTGAGGGTTTGTACCAGTAGCTATGTGTTTAATCTCTCTCCCTCTCGTGTTCTTGAGATGTCATGTTCTTGATGTATCATGGACTTTGTTAATATAGTCAGATCATATGGTGTTTTCCCCTCTCTATCTTGTTGTGATGAATTGAGTTTTTCCCTTTGAGATTTCGTTGTTATCGGATTGAACACTTCTATGGATTTGAGAGCACTTAATATATGTCTGGCAATTGAATACTCGTGGTGACAATGGGGTATCGTATTGATTCAGTTGATATATGTTTTGGCACTCAACTCGCGGATTCCCAAGGTGACACTAGGGTAATCTATGCATATGGGTTGATGCACGTTCTTGTCTTTCTTTCTCCTGTAGAAAAATTGGGGCACTCTTTGAAGTTCTTTGTGTTGGATTGAGTATTATGAATATGAATTTTCTTTGGTGTTATTTTAGTACGAACTCTAGGATAGTTTGAACGAAAAGAATAGCTTTGTGTTATTTTAGTACGAACTCTTGAATAGATCGAACGGAAGGAATAACTTTGAGGTGGTTTCGTACCATACAAACAATTTATTCTTATGTTCTCCGCTAGATAGGAACTTTGGAGTGATTCTTCATCGCACTTTGAGGGATGGTTATATGATCCAATTATATTAGCATTGTTGAGAGATTGCACTAGCGAAAGTACGGACCCTAGGCCTCATTTTCAAGCATTGCAATACCGTTTTTGTGCCCGTTTACTATTTGCTAACTTTCTGTTTTTATTTATTCCGATTATAAAAATATATTTCTACCATCCATATTACACTTTTTTCACCATCTCTTCGCCGAACTAGTGCACCTATACAATTTTCCATTGTATTGGGTGTGTTGGGGACACAAGAGATTTCTTGTATTTGGTTGCAGGGTCGTTTGAGAGGAACCATCTTCATCCTACATCTCTCACGAATTGATAAACCTTTGGTCATCCACTTGAGGGAAAATGCAACTGTGCTACAAAACTTTGCGCTTGGAGGCCCAACACGTGTCTACAAGAATAAAGTTGCGTAGTAGACATCAGTTTCCTTCGTACCCTTCAGGTGACATTGATTCGGTCGTCAAGCAAATCCTCTGTGAATATCAGGCAACCCCGTATCATCTTGGAATTAGAGCTTCAGTGGACATGTTAGGATTCTTGTAACCCTAGTTTAGTTTGTGTTCTTGTTCATCCTAAAGTCTAGAAAATAGTCCCAGAAAAAATACCTTTACCTAGCCATCTGCAGCCTTTAATTTATTGTTTAGTGAGTTTTATCAAGTTCTTATCCATTATATCTTTTCTTTTTAGTTGCTGAGTTTTCCCCCATTCATTCTTGCGTGTTTTTGTTCATTTTCGTGCACAAATTCCAGATCTGCATCCTCCACCAAATCATGCATATCTTTGTCATCTGGATTCTGTTTTGAGTGTTTTTATACATTTTGGAAAGATCACTCTGTGCTCTTCCCAATCATCCTTGTTAGATATGATTCCCACCATGTTTTCCACCTAGAAAAATCAGATTAGTCCATGTGCCTTTGCTGCCAAAGTTTTAGCTGCATGTTCTTGTTGTTTGAGCTTATCCATTGTAACTTTCATGATTCCACCAAAGTGTGTGTTCAGATCCAAGTCCCTTGTTAAAATTTGGTAAAAAAAAGTAAAAAAAGAGGTAAAGACAAGAGAGAAAGAAAGATATGCCCAAAGAAAAGAAACTGTGCGCAAGAAGCAAAAGAGAGAAATTTGGGACTATTCTTCACTTCTCTTGAGAAATCCATGTTAGTGTTGTGAGATGAAACGTGTCAAGTGTGTAAACTCTTCAATCCTTGCTTCCAACAAATTTGATTCCTCGGTGTCAGTTGCATATACCTCATTTATATCTCATTGAGCAACTAAGGCATTAGAATCTTGTGTGGATGATTACTTGGTTCAACAATATCTAGATTACAGATTAGTGCATCTTTTGTTACATATATACCTTACAAAGCGCCATAAAATATCCCCACATGTGCAACCCTTGACTTCTATTCTTTTGAACATCACTCTTTTTATACCAACCAATGGCACCACGGTTGAGCATGATTCTGCTATCACTTGGAAGTTACATGAGCTTCAGTTGGTAAGTGAAGGTGAGATTTAGTTGGTACACACATATATGCTTCTAGCAGTGTAGGGATTTTGCAAAACTAACCATACCAGGTCATGAGTTTGTGGAACTTCCTTTCTACAGAAGTGCTGATCCGAAGGAGTACCTTGAATGGGTACAATTCATGGAGTTGGAGTTGTAGAAATTTCCATGAACAAAATAAGTGCTTTGAGCAACCATGGAGTTTGAAGAGTATGCTTGCAAGTGGTGGAAGTACCACCACAAAAGGAGGTTTGTATGAACATGGATCGACTTGAAGGAGATCATGAGGAAGGAGTTTGTACCAACACAGTATGAAGAATATTTGTTTTGTCACATGAAGAGCATCAAACATGGTTTAAATTATGTCCAAGCATATTATGATGAGTTAAAGGTTGCAATATGTTGTGCCAATGTTGTGGATACATATGTAGCAAGGGAATATTTTAAAAGTGGTCCGGATTGTGATGTGGCTGCTACCATTCGCTTGAAATATGATAGAAGTATGCAAGACCTTGTGACTTTTATCATAGATGAATAAAGGAGAATTAAGAAACAACATGCACATCCATTCACCTTGGGTATTCAGTCCCCTTTAGGAACTAGTCCTGTGAAGAGGCTAAGCTATGCGGAGAACAACAAGGAGAATGGGTTGTTCGCTGCTAGTAAGCAGATTTTCTATGAGAAAAAGGTGCTTGCAGCAAGCAAAGAGCATCGCTGTTGGTCAAAAATGTGTAGTGACCAATGCACATCAAATACCAAGTGAGAATGAGAGCCACATAGCCAAAATATGTGAGAGTGATATTATAAAAAGTGATCTGTGTGATTCCGCTAAAAGTGGCATTGAGAGTCCCACCACAAAAGGGAGTTCAAGGGATACACCAAAGGAACTATGAGAATTAGCTGATACAAAATGTGAGTATTCTGAAACTAACATAGCTCTTTCTATTCCTTGCAATGTACATGTTTTATTTTAGGAAGAGGAATCCGATGCTGATAGACTTTCCCACAACATTGAGGAATAAGAAGAGAAGCAAACTAGAGTTGATGATTCATCATGTGCTCATGAGGAACGATGGCTTGATCAAGAGGAGCAAGATGGTATTGAAGTAAAATTACAAAAGAACAAGATAATGATTATAAGTAACCGCACTTCAACAATGCTTCTATGGTTGCTTGTTCTACTATGCCTGAACCATTGGATCACATGATTGCCTATCATTTTGGTAATGAGAAATTAGTAAGGCAAGATAAAATGCTTGATGAAATAACTCATGTTCATTCCTTATGTTATGCCACGCTTGCACAATCTATTGATTGAGTTATCCTATCATGAAAATTTCTGAAAACACACATTTGTACTCTCTCTATAAAACCTACACCGACTCTTTTAACTTTAATTTGATTGCAGATGATGGTGTTGGTGGGAAGTTTGTTGTGGACAAAATATGCATTACTTGCAATAGACCTGCAGAACTAAAACATAATCATTCGAACAACCATTCTTATGTGAAAAAGTTTGTGTCACATGATACAAAACTATATGCTTATGGTCAATGTGTCACTCATTTGTTTGTCCCCATATGTTCATGTTTTGGATGCACAAAACTTCTCACAAACCGAGTTGATGAGCGGTCAATACTAATAATTTGTTCTCCAGATTTGCACGACTTTATTATACGAAAATCTAAACTATCATATAAGACATTCTTGCTGGCAAAATATGTTGTGTTGCACATAAATAGTTCTGATTTTGGCTTTGAAATGACCACAACATGTTTTTCATGGAGTAGGAACGATGTTAATGGTTCTACTATGTCCCCAGCTTATATTTGCAAAACAAGCAACAATTTTTACAAACCCATAACTTATGTTGACTTATTGAGTAAGATGGTTTGTTCATATGAATATTACTTTTCTGAAATTTGGAATGTGCAAAATCTCGATAACAACAAAAGGTGTGCCATCCTCATATACCATGCATATATGTTGTTTGTTGCCCTTAGTGCTGCTGCAGGTTATCAAAAACCAAGGATGGGTTTTCTTAAAGGAAGGGAGGATGACGAGGACCATCCTAGGCAATTAAGATTATTTGGTTGTAGCAGAACAGTAAGCTTCATTTATAAACATCATGACAACACGAGAAGCACTTTCCATATTGAGATGCAACAACACCGACATGAGAAATATATCACGACGAGCATTCATGGGATGCAAATACTATTGTGCCATGGTGACGATTAGGTGAACACATATGCTAGTGTTTCCATAACATTTGTTTTAAGGGCGTTAAAGCTACTACTGTCATTACTATTATGCATGCATGTGGATGATGATCTACATAAACCAAAGGTAAATATGAGAAGGAACAGGGAGCCAAGCTATTTTTCACATTCAATATTGTTGGTCAATATCCATGCTTTGATCAAGAGAGTTAAGAGTCGAGGATGACTCCTTTTGAAGAGGGGGAGGATGATGAGGACATCATAGGTTCACCTCATTCATCATCTTCTCCTCATCATAAATCTCAGCTATCAAATGAAGCTTCTACAAAGAAGACCTATTTGGGTCCCATGACAAGGAACCATACCAAACAAATAGAACAAGAGGTGAATGCGATCCTAGCTAATCTAGCTAATTTTACTCAGGTACAATGCTGAGGGCTACCAACAACTTTCAGCACATGAAGAAACAAGTTTAGCTCATGAAGAAACAAGTTCTAAAGCCCATACACCAAGTTTGAAGAGAATAAGTTTCACCTATGATGTAAAGCATGTTTTGGTGACAAGGCCAACTAGTTACATCTCAGAGAAGAATAGTAAGCCATCCTAGCAATCTATTGTTGCATGCGTAGTCCCAGAATTAGTCCCAGAACTTGATGCACCATGCATGCAAATATATGAGTATCCAGGACATGTGGGAGTACAAATTAGACAACATATGAAGCCTACTTTCAGGAAAATCAAATGGTGCAACATTTGGAGTCCCGAATCAAAGGGTATGAGAGTTCCAATGCAAGTTGTCTAGACCATTAATTGTTGTACGAGACTCCATGAGTTTGCTCCCTTGTCGAGCTAGTTAGCATGACTTTGAGCCCCTATTTTGGAGTAGTTTCACACCTAACTATGAGGGTTTTTCCTAGTATAAATACCCTTTTCCCCACTTCAGCCACAACTCTTTGGCAGTTTGGTTTCAGAATAGGTTAACTGAGTGCAACCAGAATCTTGTTTGAGAGTTCACTTCCTCCTTAGCTCTTGTAATGTTGCCTTGTGAGAGGGTAAACTCACTTTGTGATTTTACAATAGTAACTATTGAGGGAGTGACTTGTTCGTGCTTCCGATTTCATGCGAGGTTGTGTGGATTGGAAAGTAAGAGTGGTTGGGCGAATACTTGTTGTTGGTTGTTGCATTTGCAGTACTTGGCTTTGGTCTCGTCAGGTTCCACTAGTTATCCTTTACCGGACAATGTTGTTGGCTAGGATCAAGGGTTTCCTTCGTACCCTTGAGGTGGCATTGATTCATTCGTCAAGTATATCTTCCATGAAGATCGGGTAACCCCGTATCAGTGCCTCTACTTCAGAAGAAAATAAAGAAGAAAAAGGAGCCAAAGAGCCAAAGGAAAAGGGTAAGAAAAAATAAAAAGAAAAAGATGAAAAGAGAGGGAGAGAACAAAATAGAGATGGGGCACACTACTATCCTTTATACACACACATGCTTCAGAGCACCATGTATCACATATAGAGAGTTTTTATATGTTTCATGATTACACTAGTGTGATTTTTAAATGATAGAACTTTGCTTGCATATTCCCGTGACGAGCTTCCTCAAATGCTTTAGGTCTTCATGAGCAAGGAAGTTGGATGCACACTGAAAGCACAAGTGCTCCCTGGGTGATTTTGATAATTAATGTCAACATATCTCTTGTTGGACTAACATTTTTATCTTGTATATTTCAGATGAGTTAAACAGTGGAGTGGCATGGACAAGAGGATGTGGAACCCTTTCTAGAAGCCAAGGACAAATATTGGCAAAATCTCAAGACTCTACATTTTAATTTTAGTGATCAAAGATCACACTGAGTCCATAGGAAAAGCCAATACTATTAAAAGGGGATGAGGTGTTGCTTAATGGCTTGCTTTCTCAAAATGCTTGGTGATATGATCCAAAAGCCCTCAACCACTTTCTCATTTCCACATATGTCCTAAGCCTAAAGTCAAACTCGGCCCCACCAATTCGATCTATCCGACGCCACCGAGTTCACTTGACATAGCCACTGCCATAAACCCTAATCAGTTGAGTCTCACCGATGGGATCCCGGACTCACCGAGATGGGCTTGTAAACTCTCTGTTGCCTGTTGCAATTATTTCGGTCCCACCAAGATGTGCAGTAGGTCCCACCGAGTTTGCTTGACCAACTCTCTGTTTGCTTGTTACCAAAATCAGTCTCACCGAGTTTGTGTAATCGGTCAAACCAAGTTTAGGTTTTACCCTAACCCTAGCACATCGGTCCCACCGAGTTGATCATGTCAGTCCCACCGGAAATTCTAACGTTCACATTTTGAACCATATTGGTCCGACCGAGTTTCACTATTCGGTCCCATCGAGTTTGGTAAATTGTGTGTAACGACTAGATTTTGTGTGGAGGCTATATATACCCCTCCACCCATTCTCCATTTGAGGAGAGAGCCATCAGAATGTGCCTACACTTCCATCATTCATTTTGTGAGAGAGAACCACCTACTCATGTGTTGAGACCAAGACATTACAATCCAACCACAAGAATATTGATCTCTATCCTTCCCCAAGTTGCTTTCCACTCAAATCATCTTTCCACCATAGCCAAATCTGAGAGAGAGAGAGAGAGAGAGAGTTGAGTGTTGGGGAGACTATCACTTGAAGCACAAGAGCTAGGATTTCATTATCAACACACCATCTATTACCTTTTGGAGAGTGGTGTCTCCTAGATTGGTTAGGTGTCACTTGGGAGCCTCCATCAATATTTTGGAGTAGAACCAAGGGGTTTGTAAGGGCAAGGAGATCGCCTACTTCATGAAGATCTACCCAAGTGAGGCAAGTCCTTCGTGGGCGATGGCCATGGTGGGATAGATAAGGTTGCTTCTTCATGGAACCTTCGTGGGTGGAGCCCTCCGTGGACTCGCGCAACCGTTAAGCTTCATGGGTTGAAGTCTCCACCAACGTGGATGTATGATAGCACCACCTAATGGAACCACGCCAAAAACCTCCGTGTCACCAATTGTGTTTGCACACTCCAATCCCATCCCTTTACTTTCTTGCAACTTGCATGCTTTACCTTCCGCTGCTCATATACTCTTGCCACACTTGATTGAAATGTATTGCGAATGTTTGAACTTGTGCTAAAGCTCCACCTTAACTTGAAGAAATTTTAAAATGCTGCTTTTCTTTGTTGAGGGTCTAATCACCCCCTCTAGACACCTCTTCTCGATCCTTTCAATTGGTATCAGAGCATTGGTCTCCGTTGCTTTGGTTTACGCGCCATTGGAGGAAGATGGATGAGTCTATGACGGGGAGTATTAGAGGTAGAGTGCCTATGCTTGATGGGGAGTTCTTTAATGATTGGAAAAATGAGATGCTTGAGATTTTCAATGAATATCATTGGAACAAGTACATTACTAGCCCGTGTGCACCTCTTGTTGACCCCTTGCATCCTACCTCTGATGAGTACATGATCCACAATCTTAGAAGTATCAATCTTACCATTAGAGGATTGCCTAGAAACTTTATTGTTTGCTTGCCTACTCTTGATTGTGCTTACACCATATGGAGATTTCTTGAGGAACGATTTCCAAACTATTCCTTGCAAAATCTAGATGTGATTCGTCAAAAGTCCATTGCTTTAAATAAGATGAATCCTAAAGATCCTAAGTTTGGTGATTGTTTATTTGAGCTTTGTGACCTTATGCGTGCCAAAGGAGATGTCGGAATCATTATTAATATCATCTTGGAAGTCATTAGAATTCATAAAGATGAATATTGCCATGATCATACATCTAATGAATCACTCTCTCTAGGTAATGATCAATCACAAGACGATGTTGAACATGGATACTATGATGAGGATGATGATATTGACTTCGATCTCGATGAGTCTATGAGACACTTTGGTCTTATGGCTAACCTTCGCGGCTATATGGCTGGAGGAAACGAATGGGTTCTTGATAGTGGATGTACCGATCACATGACTAGAGAAAAGGATATGTTTCGTGAGCTTGCTGAAAGTGACGGCCCTCGAAAGTATGTCACTTTTGGTGATAACTCAAAGGGTAAGGCGGTTGGCCTTGGTAAGGTGGCCATCTCACATGACAGCTCCATCCAAAATGTTATGCTCGTTGAATCTCTTGTCTATAATTTACTTTCCGTATCTAGACTAGCTGACTTTGGATTCAATGTACTATTTACTGAAGTAGATTGCCAAGTGTTTCGAAGAGATAATCATAAAATGGTCTTTACCGGTATACGTAGAGGTGATCTATACATTGTTGATTTCACTAAAAAGGCTCAACCTAGAACTTACTTAATTGCTAAATCTTCTAAAGTTTGGTTGTGGCATAGAAGGTTAGGCCATGTGGGCAAGCGAAATCTTGATAAGCTTATTAAAGGTGATCATATCCTTGGAGTAGAAGACGTTATATTTGACAAGGATAGATTGTGCACTGCTTGTCAAGCAGGAAAACAGGTTGGAGGAAGCCACCTCATGAAGAACATCATGACCACGAGAAGACCGCTCGAGCTACTTCATATGGATCTCTTCGGTCCAAACGCCTATAAAAATCTCGGTGGAAACTCATTTGGTTTAGTCATAGTCGATGATTTTTTAAGATTTACATGGGTGTTCTTTCTTGATGATAAATCGCAGGTCCAAAAGATCTTCAAGAACTTCGCTAGGAAGGCCCAATATCAATTTGAAGTGAAGATCAAGAAGGTTCACAACGACAATGGAACGGAGTTGAAGAACGCAAATGTGGACACCTTTCTTGACGAAGAAGGGATTTCACATGAGTTCTCGACTACATACACGCCTCAACAAAATGGAGTTGCTGAGAGGAAGAACCGGACTCTTATTAAGATGGTGAGAACGTTGCTTGATGAGTACAAGACGCCAAAACACGTTTGGGCGAAAGCGGTTGAGATAGCTTATCATGCAACAAATCGTCTATATCTTCACAAGCTACTGGCAAGACGGCATACGAGCTTCTCACCGGTAACAAACCCCAAGTTGGATACTTTAGAGTATTCGGCTCAAAGTGTTATATTCTTGATAAGCATCGTCATTCTAAATTTGCTCCTAAATCTCATGAGGGTTTCCTACTCGGTTATGGCTCAAACTCTCACACTTACCGTGTCTACAACAATTTCACCCGAAAGGTTGAAGAGACAGTAGATGTGAAGTTTGATGAATCTAACGGCTCCCAAGTAGAGCAATTGCCAATTGACATAGGAGACAAAGATCCTTCGGAAGCAATCCAATACTTGTCTATTGGCAAGATACGCCCAATGGAGGTGAAGGAGAGTACCTCGTCCGTCCAAGTGGAAGCTTCTACCTCACGACAAGGTGAACCAAGAGTTGACTCGAAGGCATCCACAAGTGGGACACGCCAAGATGAAGAAAACGAGGATGTACACCAAGATGAACCTCATCAACCTCCCTCTCCACCTCCACAAGAGAATACCAACACCAACAACAAAGAAGGCCAAGAGGAAGAACAAGATGATGAAGAAGATGTTCCACCCCGACCCAAACAAAAGCTCTCACGAGTTAGAGCAAGAGTCTCAAGAGATCATCCCGTCGAACAAATCTTTGATGATATTCAAACCGGGAGAATCACTCGCTCTAAAACTCATTTGGCTAATTTATGTGAACAATATTCATTCATCTCTAGCATTGAACCTATGAAGGTTGAACAAGCGCTTGATGATCCGTATTGGGTGAACGCCATGCACGAAGAGCTACACAACTTTGACAGGAACCAAGTGTGAACATTGGTAGAGAAGCCGGACAACAACCAAAATGTCATTGGTACCGAATGGGTGTTGCGGAATAAGCAAGATGAAGATGGACAAGTTGTACGCAACAAGGCCTGTCTCGTCGCTCAAGGCTACACACAAGTCAAAGGTATGGACTATGGTGAGACATATGCCCCCGTTGCTAGACTTAAGTCCATACGCATCTTACTTGCTTATGCCAATCATCATGATATCACATTCTATCAAATGGACATTAAAAGTGCTTTTCTAAATGGTGAGATTGAGGAGGAAGTTTATGTTAAACAAACTCCCGGCTTTGTCAATCCTAAGAAACCTGACCATGTTTACAAACTTCACAAAGCGGTCTTAAACAAGCTCCTATAGTGTGGTATAAATGCCTGAGCAAGTTCCTTATTGAAAAAGGCTTTGAGATTGGAAAAAACGATTCTACTGTTTTCACTAAAAGGGTTAATGCAGAATTATTTGCGTGCCAAATTTATGTGGATGATATCATATTTGGTTCAACTAACCCTTATTTTAGTGAAAAGTTTGGAAGGCTAATGTCGAAGAAGTTTGAGATGTCTATGATGTGTGAACTCAAGTTCTTTCTTGGGTTGCAAATCAAGCAAACTAAGGAATGTACCTTTGTCTCTCAAACAAAGTATATCAAGGACTTATTCAAGAAGTTCAACATGCAAGAAAGCAAATGTATGAAAACACCCATGCCTACTAGTGGACATCTTGACTTGACTAAGGATGGCAAACCGGTTGACCAAAAGGTTTATCGCTCTATGATCAGTTCATTGTTATATCTATGTGCCTCCCATCCCGATATTATGCTAAGTGTGTGCATGTGTGCACTATATCAAGCGGCCCCAAAGGAATGTCATCTTAAAGTTGTGAAAGGGATAGTGAGATACCTAATTCATACACCAAATTTCGGCATTCGGTATCCTAAGAGGTCCTCTTTTCATCTTGTTGGCTAGTCTGACTCGGATTATGCCGGTGACAAGGTTGATAGAAAGTCCACTTCGGGTACTTGTCAATTTCTTGGTAGATCCCTTGTATCTTGGTCCTCCAAGAAACAAAACTCGGTATCCTTATCCACTGCCGAAGCGGAATACATTGCCGCCGGTTCATGTTGTGCTCAATTACTTTGGATGACCCAAACTCTTAAAGATTATGGGATATATGTGAAACATGTTCCATTGCTTTGTGATAATGAAAGTGCTATAAAGATTTCTAACAATCCCGTGCAACACTCTCGAACTAAGAATATTGAAGTTCGTCATCAGTTCATTCGAGATCATGTTGCTAAAGAAGACTTCGATCTTAAGCATGTTCGTACAGATAAGCAATTGTCGGATATATTCACCATACCACTTGATGAGAAAGTATTTTCCGTTTGAGAGGCGAATTGAACATCATTGATGCCTCAAACTTGGAGTAGACACTCCATTTGGATGCATGCAAGGCATGAGCCTTTGACTAATCCTTGATATTTCTCTTATGATGATGATCATATGTCTTGGATCTATACCCTTGCATGCTATCTAATCCTGGTAGGTACTTGAACAAATCTAAATCTATGAGATTGCAACTCACTCACATCTTGAGAAATCTCTACATCACCAAGTCTCTACAATATGGTGGTTGAAGACAAGGAAGCATGAATCCTTTCAACATATCCTTTGATAATTCCTATATATCAAATTTCATTTGGTATAAAATTTTATGATTGTCAATTTGGATACACAAGTGCTCTTCCTTGCAAGACTAACCCATGTAGGTAGATGAACTCAAACTACAAGTGGTGCTCCTAACCATTGATGAGCTACTTCAACCTTGAGCATCCTACACAAGTTCAACTACATGACCAAGATCAACAGCACCACCCAAGGTATGTCATTCCATATTAGAGAAGCTTTACCCCAAGACATGGGTCAAAGCAGCTCAACAATATGTGAATACATCAAAATGCTTAAACGGAAAATCATAACCCCATTTTGAGCTTAAACGATGAGTATGACCTACGATTAAGTGTTCTCACTTGACTCCTCAGTTAATATACTCTAACATAGGTGACTTTGTCACCGAACAATTCTAGATGAAGTTCTCTAATGATTCTTTGTGTTCTTGCATTTGTGCCTAGCATGTTTCCCTTTCACTTCATCTAGATTTCTTTTCTTTGTCTTTTATGTTCTGCATTCCCTGCATCCAATTCACTGCAAATCCTTCAGTTAATTCCTTGCAAATCTTTGTGAGATCTTATTTGCCTAAGTGAGCTGAGATGACAATTGTTTTCTCTCTGTGTTGAATTCGGCCTCACCGATTTGTTTCTTATCGGCTAAACCAAAACAACTCGGTGCCACCGAAGAAAAAGACTCGGAGTTACCGATTTCAGTACCGAGAAAACATTTTGCCATTTGCATCCTGCATATCTGTTCTAGCTCGACTCGATGATTCTTGTCCTCTACCAGCATCTTACATTACATGTGGCTTTGTAATGTGACTCAAGGACCAAACCTAATTGACTCATGCTCCAGAAGACCCCTTCTTGAAAATTGATTTCAAAGGGGGGGGGAGAGAGAGCACATCAAAGCTTATCACATAAGAGAGAACGCACACCTTAAGCTTCTCCAAATGCTTATTATCCATAGAGGAGAGAAGTCACATGTCTTCAAGAGGGGAAAGACATGTTAGTATGTGTTATGATTGTTTTGCTCTGTTTTTCTTTTGTTTTGCTCTGATTTTGTTTTCACTATCTTCTCCCGTTATCCAATATCAGATTCAGGAGGAGAAAGAGCTCATTTCCAAGGGAAGAAAATCTTTGGTATTCATTGCATGTCTTTACTCTTTGGGGACATGTCTATATCGAAATAGAGTACCAAGTACTCAATGTGCATGATGATCTCTTGGCGATGTACATATTATTTGCAAGAAGGACTCATGAACATGGAGGTACATTTCCTATAGTTACATCATTTTCTCTGATGCATATAACCAAGATACATGTTAGTCATTGCTTGCTCTGACATGCTTATGCATTCACATGATCTTATATTCTATATTTACAAAATTGCATACATGTAGGGGGAGCATATGCATGTTACATGTCTTTCCAAAGCTTTACTTGTTATTCTTCATATCTTTATCTAAAGCTTTGATGTATGTTGTCATCAATTACCAAAAAGGGGGAGATTGAAAGCACAAGTGCTCCCTAGGTGATTTTGGTAATTAATGTCAACATATCTCTTGTTGGACTAACATTTTTATCTAGTATATTTCGGATGAGTTCAATAGTGGATGCATGGACAAGAGGATGTGGAACCCTTTCTAGAAGCCCAGGACAAAGATTGGCAAAAGCTCAAGACACTACATTTTAATTTTAGTGATCAAAGATCACATTGAGTCCATAGGAAAAGCCAATACTATTAAAAGGGGATGAGGTGTTGCTTAATGGCTTGCTTGTTCAAAATGCTTAGTGATATGCTCCAAAAGCCTCAAGCACTTTCTCATTTCCACAAATGTCCTAAACCTAAAGTAAAACTCGGCCCCACCGATTTGATCTATCCGGCGCCACCGAGTTCACTTGACATAGCCACTGCCATAAACCCTAATCAGTTCGATCTCACTGATGGGATCTCGGTCTCACCGAGATGGGCTTGCAAACTCTCTGTTATCTGTTGCAATTATTTCGGTCCCACCGTGATGTGCAGTCGGTCCCACCGAGTTTGCTTGACCAACTCTCTGTTTGCTTGTTACCAAAATCGGTCTCACCGAGTTTGTGTAATCGGTCAAACCGAGTTTAGGTTTTACCCTAACCCTAGCACATCGGCCCCATCGAGTTGATCATGTCGGTCTGACTGGAAATTCTAATGTTCACATTTTGAACCATATCGGTCCGACCGAGTTTCACTATTTGGTCCCAGCGAGTATGGTAAATTGTGTGTAATGGCTAGATTTTGTGTGGAGGCTATATATACCCCTCCACCCATTCTCCATTGGAGGAGAGAGCCATCAATACGTGCCTACACTTCCAGCATACATTTTCTGAGAGAGAACCACCTACTCATGTGTTGAGACCAAGACATTCCAATCCAACCACAAGAATCTTGATCTCTAGCCTTCCCCAAGTTGCTTTCCACTCAAATTATCTTTCCACCATAGCCAAATCTGTGAGAGAGAGTTGAGTGTTGGGGAGACTATCATTTGAAGCACAAGAGCAAGGAGTTCATCATCAACACACCATCTATTAACTTTTGAAGAGTGGTGTCTCCTAGATTGGTTAGGTATGACTTGGGAGCCTCCGTCAAGATTGTGGAGTTGAACCAAGGAGTTTGTAAGGGCAAGTAGATCGCCTACTTCGTGAAGATCTACCCAAGTGAGGCAAGTCCTTTGTGGGAGATGGCCATGGTGGGATAGAGAAGGCTGCTTCTTCATGGACCCTTCGTGGGTGGAGCCCTCAGTGGACTCGAGCAACTGTTACCCTTCGTGGGTTGAAGTCTCCACCAATGTGGATGTACGATAGCACCACCTGTCGGAACCACGCCAAAAATCTCCGTGTCACCCATTGCGTTTGCACACTCCAATCCCATACCTTTACTTTCTTGAAACTTGCATGCTTTACTTTTCGTTGCTCATATACTCTTTCCTGCTTGCTTGAAATGTATTGCGAATGTTTAAACTTGTGCTAAAACTCCACCTTAACTTGAAGAAATTAAAAACTACTACTTTTCTTTGTTGAGGGTCTAATAACCCCCGTCTAGACACCTCTTCTCGATCCTTTCATTTGGTATCAGAGCATTGGTCTCCATTGCTTTGGTTTAATCGCCATTGGAGGAAGATGGCTGAGTCTATGATGGGGAGTTTTAGACATAGAGTGCCTATGCTTTATGGGGAGTTCTTTAATGCTTGGAAAAATGAGATGCTTGAGATTTCCAATGAATATCATTTGAACAAGTACATTACTAGCCCATGTGCACCCCTTTTTGACCCCTTGCATCCTACCCCTGATGAGTCTCTTGACATGATCCACAATCTTAGAACTATCAATCTTATCATTAGAGGATTGCCTAGAAATTTTATTGTTTGCTTGACTACTCTTGATTGTGCTTACACCATATGGAGATTTCTTGAGAATGATTTCCAAACTATTCCTTGCAAAATCTAGATGGGATTCTTCAAAAGTCCATTGATTTAAATAAAATGAATCCTAAAGATCCTAAGTTCGGTGATTGTTTATTTGAGCTTTGTGACCTTATGCGTGCCAAAGGAGATGTCGGAATCTTTAGTAATATCATCTCGGAAGTCATTAGAATTCATAAAGATGAACATTGCCATGATCATACATCTAATGAATCACTCTCTCTAGGTAATGATCAGTCACAAGATGTTGAACATGGATACTATGATGATGATGATAGTGACTTTGATTTCGATGAGTCTATGAGACACTTTGGTCTTATGGCTAACCTTAGCGGCTATATGGCTGGAGGAAACACATGTTTTCTTGATAGTGGATGTACCGAACACATGACTGGATAAAAGGATATGTTTCGTGAGCTTGCTGAAAATGACGGCCCTCAAAAGTATGTCACTTTTGGTGATAACTCAAAGGGTAAGGTGGTTGGCCTTGGTAAGGTGGCCATCTCACATGACAACTCCATCCAAAATGTTATGCTCGTTGAATCTCTTGGCTATAATTTACTTTCCGTATCTAGACTAGCTGACTTTTGATTTAATGTACTATTTACTGAAGTAGATTGCCAAGTGTTTCGAAGAGATAATCATAAAATGGTCTTTATCGGTGTATACGTAGAGGTGATTTATACATTGTTGATTTCACTAAAAAGGCTCAACCTAGAACTTGCTTAATTGCTAAATCTTCTAAAGTTTGGTTGTGGCATAGAAGGTTAGGCCATGTGGGCAAGCGAAATCTTGATAAGCTTATTAAAGGTGATCATATCCTTGGAGTAGAAGACGTTATATTTGACAAGCATAGATTGTGCAGTGCTAGTCAAGCAGGAAAACAGGTTGGAGGAAGCCACCCCATGAAGAACATCATGACCACGAGAAGACTGCTTGAGCTACTTCATATGGATCTCTTCCGTCCAAACGCCTATAAAAATCTCGGTGGAAACTCATTTGGTTTAGTCATAGTCGATGATTTTCAAGATTTACGTGGGTGTTATTTCTTGATGATAAATCGCAGGTCCAGAAGATCTTCAAGAACTTCGCTAGGAAGGACCAAAATCTATTTGAAGTGAAGATAAAAAAGGTTTGCAGTGACAACGGGATAGAGTTGAAGAACAAGCGCTTGATGATCCGTATTGGGTGAATGCCACGCACGAAGAGCTACACAACTTTGACAGGAACCAAGTGTGGACATTGGTAGAGAAGACGGACAACAACCAAAATGTCATTTGTACAAAATGGGTGTTTCGGAATAAACAAGATGAAGATGGACAAGTTGTACGGAACAAGGCCCGTCTCGTCGCTCAAGGCTACACACAAGTCGAAGGTATGTACTATGGTGAGACATATGCCCCCGTTGCTAGACTTGAGTCCATACGCATCTTACTTGTTTATGCCAATCATCATGATATCACATTGTATCAAATGGACATTAAAAGTGCTTTTCAAAATGGTGAAATTGAGGAGGAAGTTTATGTTAAACAACCTCCCGGCTTTGTCAATCCTAAGAAACCCGACCATGTTTACAAACTTTACACGCTCTTTATGGTCTTAAAGAAGCTCCTAGAGCGTGGTATAAATGCTTGGCCAAGTTCCTTAATTGAAAAAGGCTTTGAGATTGGAAAAAATATTCTACTCTTTTTACTAAAGGGGTTAACAGAAAATTATTTGTGTGCCAAATTTATGTGGATGATATCATATTTGGTTTGACTAACCCTCATTTTAGTGAAAAGTTTGGAAGGCTAATGTCGAAGAAGTTTGAGATGTCTATGATGTGTGAACTCAAGTTCTTTCTTGGGTTGCAAATCAAGCAAACTAAGGAAGGTACCTTTGTCTCTCAAACAAAGTATACCAAGGACTTATTCAAGAAGTTCAACATGCAAGAAAGCAAAGGTATGAAGACACCCATGCCTACTAGTGGACATCTTGACTTGACTAAGGATGGCAAACGGTTGACCAAAAGGTTTGTCGCTCTATGATCAGTTCGTTATTATATCTATGTGCCTCCCATCCCGTTATTATACTAAGTGTGTGGATGTGTGCACGATATCAAGCGCCCCCAAAGGAATGTCATCTTAAGGCTGTGTAAAGGATAATGAGATACCTAATTCATACACCAAATTTTGGCATTTGGTATCCTAAGAGGTCCTCTTTTGATCTTGTTGCCTACTCTGACTCGGATTATGCCGGTGACAAGGTTTATAGAAAGTCCACTTCGGGTACTTGTCGATTTCTTGGTAGATCCCTTGTATCTTGGTCCTCCAAGACACAAAACTTAGTATCCTTATCCACCACCGACGTGGAATACATTGCCGCCGGTTCATGTTTTGCTCAATGACTTTGGATGACCCAAACTCTTAAAGATTATGGGATATATGTGAAACATGTTCCATTGCTTTGTGATAATGAAAGTGCTATAAAGATTGCTCACAATCCCGTGAACACTGTAGAACTAAGCATATTGAAGTTCATCATCATTTCATTTGAGATCATGTTGCTAAAGGAGACATCGATCTTAAGCATGTTTGTACCAATAAGCAATTGGCGGATATATTCACCAAAACGCTTGATGAGAAAGTATTTTGCCATTTGAGAGGTAATTGAACATCATTGATGCCTCAAACTTGGAGTAGACACTCCATTTGGATGCATGCATGTGACGCCCCCGATTCAATCGTACACTAATCATGCACGCAAATGTGTACGATCAAGATCAGGGACTCACGGGAAGATATCACAACACAACTCTACAAATAAGATAAGTCATACAAGCATCATAATACAAGCCAGGGGCCTCGAGGGATCGAATACAAGTGCTTGATCATAGACGAGTCAGCAGAAGCAACAATATATGAGTACAGACATAAGTTAAACAAGTTTTCCTTCAGAAGGCTAGAACAAACCCGGTGTAGAAGGAGTCGTCGTCGACGGTGGCGTCTAGCTCCTGGGCTCCGGCATCTGGTTGCGACAACCAGAAAGAAAGGAAAGGGAAAAAAGGGGGGAGAAAGCAACCGTGAGTACTCATCCAAAGTACTCGCAAGCAAGGAGCTACACTACATATGCATGGGTATATGTGTAAAGGGCCATTTCAGTGGACTGAACTGCAGAATGCCAGAATAAGAGGGGGATAGCTAGTCCTGTCGAAGACTACGCTTCTGGCAGCCTCCGTCTTGCAGCATATAGAAGAGAGTAGACTGAAGTCCTCCTAGTAGCTTCGCATAGCATAATCCTACCCGGCGATCCCCTCCTCGTTGCCCTGTTAGAGAGCGATCACCGGGTTGTATCTAGCACTTGGAAGGGTGTGTTTTATTAAGTATCCGGTTCTAGTTGTCATAAGGTCAAGGTACAACTCCAGGTCGTCCTTTTACCGAGGGACACGGCTATTTGAATAGATAAACTTCCCTGCAGGGGTGCACCACATAACCCAACACGCTTGATCCCATTTGGCCGGACACACTTTCCTGGGTCATGCCCGGCCTCGGAAGATCAACACGTCGCAGCCCCACCTAGGCACAACAGAGAGGTCAGCACGCCTGTCTAAACCTAAGCGCGCAGGGCTCTGGGCCCATCGCCCTGAGCACACCTGCACGTTGCGAACGCGGACGGAAGCAGATCTAGCCCCCTTAATACAAGCGCGAGCTTACGATCCAATGCGGCGCGCGCCACTCAGTCGCTGACGTCACGAAGGCTTCAGCTGATACCACGACGCCGAGTGCCCATATCTTTCCTGCGTAGTTGGTTAGTGCGTATAGACCAAATGGCCAGACTCAGATCAAATACCAAGATCTCGTTAAGCGTGTTAAGTATCCGCGAACGCCGACCAGGGCCAGGCCACCTCTCTCCTAGGTGGTCTCAACCTGCCCTGTCGCTCCGCCTCAAAGTAACAGTCGGGGGCCGTCGGGAACCCAGGCTCACCACTACCTGGGTGGAACCACCTGCCCCTTCAGCCCCCATCTCCGAACAGTATCATAGGTAATCTAACAGTGTAAAGTATGTAGTATATGCCCGCGATCACCTCCCGAAGTGATCACGGCCCAGTAGTATAGCATGGCAGACGGACAAGAGTGTAGGGCCACTGATGGAACACTAGCGTCCTATACTAAGCAGTAGGATAGCAGGTAAAGGTAATAACAGTAGTAGCAAGGACAGGCTATGCAGCAGTATAGGATTAACTGAAAGTAGTAACATGCTATACTGCTCTAATGCAAGCAGTAGAGAAGAATAGGCGATATCTGGTGATCAAGGGGGGGCTTGCCTGGTTGCTCAGACAAGAAGGAGGGGTCGTCGGT
The DNA here is from genome assembly GCA_032464435.1 of Aegilops umbellulata. Taxonomy (NCBI): domain Eukaryota; kingdom Viridiplantae; phylum Streptophyta; class Magnoliopsida; order Poales; family Poaceae; genus Aegilops; species Aegilops umbellulata. The sequence goes on from CP136057.1 coordinate 259,035,288, forward strand.
GACGTAGTCGACCATAGGGGCATCAACATCGTCACGGGGTCTACCGGAGAGAAGAGGGGGGAGAAACAGTAAATACATAGCAAGCAAGTGCATAACAGGACAACAAGCAGAGCTAGACGTGTTCTAACGCGGTATGAGGTGATACCGGTGAAGGGGGGAAACATCCGGGAAAGGATTCCCGGTGTTTCGTGTTTTCGGACAGGTGAACCGGAGGGGGAAAGTTGCGAGTTTGGTATGATAGGGTTGCATGGCGGATGAACGGGCTGCGTATCCAGGTTCGTCTCATCGTTCTGAGCAACTTTCATGTACAAAACATTTTCATCCGAGTTACGATTTATTTTATATTATTTTTCAAAGTTTTAATAAGATTCTGGAATTATTATTTATTTGAAATTAAATAGCTAAATGCTAAGTGCACCCAGCTCTGCGTACACAAAAGTGTACCAGAGGCTGACAGGTGGGCCAGGGGGTCCCTGTTAACCAGTCAACGTTTGACTGGTCAACAGGGGGTGGGGCCCCCTGTCATTGACTGCTACATTAACTAACTAGTTAATTTAGTCTAACTAGGTTATTAGACTGATGGATTTTAATCAGTTTAATTAAACCTAATTAATTAAGTTAATTAATATCATTAATTAATTACTATATTTTTATTTATCTATTTATTTTTAGTTCGTTCTTCTTTCTTTTTTTATGTTCTAGGGATGGGCCCCCGTGTCATTGGCCCATAGGCCAACCGGGGCGGGTGTGGGCGGTGTGACCCTGAGGGCGCTCGAACCCGGCAGGGCTCCGAAACAGGTGAAGGCCGGTGGCCTGGGGCCGGCGGTGAGGGGTGAAGCGAGGGGGTGGCGCGGCCAGTGCGGGGCCGGGCCAGCGGCAGAGGCAGCGCGCGGGGGCGCGGAAGGCAAGCAGGGGGCGAGGCGACGGTGGTGACGGCAGCGCGCAGCACGGCGGAGCAGGGGAGGAGTGGCAGCAGCGACGGCGTGCGGCGCGGCATGGGCGCGCGCGGGGGCGTGCCAGGAAGCGGGAGGCAGCGCGAGCAGCAGTAGGACGAGGCCACGCGCGAGTGCAGGCATGCGCGGGCGAGTCGAGTGCGGGCATGCGCGGGCGAGGCGCGTGCGGGGCGAGCGCGCGCGTGAGCGGGACGGCGCGCGCATCGACCGTCGAGCACGGTGGTTCTGTGGCCGCGAGCAGCAAGGAGGGGGCGACGCAAAGAGCGAGCGTCGTGCGGGGCGCCGGTCCAGGCGTAGCGCGGGGAGGAGGTCGCGTCCACGAGCGCGTGTGCATGCGGAGAGTGGCAACCGCGACGACGGGGACGGGGGAAGAGGGAGAGGCCGGGGGCCTCACCGACGTTGCAGAGACGAGGGTTGGCGAGGCTCGGTGGAGCCTTTGGGGAGGAGGACGGTGGCGGCGAGCGACGAGCGGCGCCTGCGATGGGCGCAGGGGACGACGAGGCGCCGTTGTGTCAACGACGAGTTGGTGCCGGCGACTCGAGCAGCGGGGCGGTCGGTGAGGTGAGGCGACGGCTGCGGAGACCGTTCCCCCGATCCAGATCGTGCGGGGAGGGGAGAAGGGGATCGTGGGGGAGAGAGGAGTGAGGGGATCGGGAGGAGTGGGGGCGTTTAGGGTTTGCGGGGTGGTTGGACTGGGATATGTAGGCCGGGGGAGTGGGTGGGCTGGCCTGCTAGTGGCCACGTGGGCCAAACAGCCCAGGGAGGATTCTTCTCCTATTTGTTTTATTACTAGTTTTACTTTTTGTTATTTTTCTTTCCTATTTTATTTTAGTTACACATTATTTTTAGTTTAGTAAAATATGACTAGCCCCTAAAATAATGTTTCAGAACAATTCACTACTATAAAAAGTTTTACCCTGATACAAAATAGTTTAGTATTTTATAAAATACCAGAGAGGTTTAAATAGTTGTTTTTGCTAATGTTTAAATCATTTTAGTGCATTTAACCTTTTACGAAAATGTGTTTCCTCCACCATTATGACTTAGGATTTATTTGTCGCATTTTGAACATTTAAGTTTTAGCGTTTGGAAACTTCTGACGTTTGCCTAGAATTTGAATTTGAATTCGAATCGATTTCAAACTAGCGCGAGATTAGCAACTGTAACCATGTTGATGTGGCATTATTAGCAGAGGTTACTGAAGCTTAATTATCCGGGCGTCACAATGCAAGGCATGAGCCTTTGACTATCCTTGATATTTCTCTTATGATGATGATCATATGTCTTGGATCTACACTTGTACCCTTGCATGCTATCTAATCCTTGTAGGTACTTGGAAGAATCTAAATCTATGAGATTGCAACTCAGTCACATCTTGAGAAATCTCTACATCACCAAGTCTCTAGAATATGGTGGTTGAAGACAAGGAAGCATGAATCCTTTCAACATATCCTTTGACAATTCCTATATATCAAATTTCATTTGGTATCAAATTTTATGATTGTCACTTTGGATACACAAGTGCTCTTCTTTGCAAGACTAACCCATGTAGGTAGATGAACTCAAACTACAAGTGGTGCTCCCAACCATTAATGAGCTACATCAACCTTGAGTATCCTACACAAGTTCAACTACATGACCAAGATCAACACCACCACCCAAGGTATGTCATTCCATCCAAGACATGGGTCAAAGCAGCTCAACAAGATGTGAATACATGAAAATGCTTAAACAAAAAATCGTAACCCCATTTTGACTTTAAACGATGAGTATGACCTACGATCAAGTGTTCTCACTTGACTCCTCAGTCAATATACTCTAACATAGGCGACTTTGTCACCGACCAATTCTAGATGAAGTTCTGTAGTGATTCTTTGTGTTCTTGCATTTGTGCCTAGCATGTTTCTCTTTCACTTCATCTAGATTTCTTTTCTTTGTCTGTTATGTTTTGCATTCCCTGCATCCAATTCATTGCAAATCCTTCAGTTAATTCCTTGCAAATCTTTGTGAGATCTTATTTGCCTAAGTGAGCTGAGATTATAATTGTTTTCTGTTTGTGTTGAATTCAGCCTCACCGATTTGCTCTTATCGGCTAAACCAAAACAACTCGGTGCCACCGAAGAAAAAGACTCGATGTTGGGGATATAACTACTGGGTATGAACCGCCCAGGAGGGGCCGGGTTATACCACTGGCGGTGTACCAGTGAAGATGGCGGATCATACGAGCCTGTTGACGGCCCAAGGCCCATAAGTGATTCGTGGCCCAGGTGGATGAACCGCCATGTATGTGTGACTTGTATTGTAAGGCATATGTAATTAGTCTCCGAGCCGGACGCGTGTATCACTACAAAAAAAAGACACATCCGTGACATTTTGGGCCGAACGAATTTTTTTCCTGTCATACATATGACACTTCTATGACGATAATTGTGACAAAACCCGGTATCATCATAGATGTGGTGGGCTCCTACTTCTATGACAAAAAATCATGACAGAAAATGGGCTTTTTGTCCTGGGCGGGCCGGAGACGCAGCTGCATGACATTCTTTGGGCCATCCATGACGGAAAAAACTATGGTAGAAGCGAGGGGGAGGAAAATTTCGGGGAGTTCTCGGTTACGGTGGGAGGTCGGGGGCCGAGCGATGCGCGTTTCTCTCGTACACGTACGCGCGCGTGTGCTAGGCGTTGGCTCTAACTGAACCCGAGCGAGGCGTTGGGCTCTAACTGAACCCGAGCGATTGCACTGTAGGCTATGCGTTACTGATTCCGAGCGATCGATCGATGGCTCTTACCTGAACCCGATCGAGCGATTCCTTGGCTACTGCTGCTAACTATAGCCGATCGATGGGATGAACAGTGAGCGTTGCGGGGGGGGGGGGGGGTTCGGATGAACAGTGATCGGTGGCGTTGCCTCTGGATGAACAGGACCCCGTGGTGTGGTGGAGGGATGGATGAATAGTAGACGGTGGAGGGGTACCCGTGGAGGGGTGGATGAACAGGACCACGTGGTGTGGAGGGCAGGATGAACAGTAGACGGTGGAGGGGTGCCCGTGGAGGGGTGGTTGAACAGGACCCCGTGTTGTGGAGGGCTGGATGAACAGTAGACGGTGGAGGGGTGGTTGAACAGTAGCCGGTGGAGTAGCGCGCGGTGGAGGCTAGATGAATTGGAGCCCGTGGAGGCTGGAGGAGGTCGACGGTGGATGAACAGTAGCTCGTGGAGGCTGGAGGGGGTCGACGGTGGAGATGAACAGTATCCCGTGGAGTCCCGTTTTGCTATACGCCACACTCCTCCCGATGAACAGGATCCCTGTTTCGACCGTAGCGCTCCAACACAAGTCCGTTTCCTCCGTTTTGCGGTACGCCACACCCCTCTCGATCAACATGACCCCTGTTTCGACCGTAGGAGGTCCGTTTCCTTTGTTTTGCGGTACGCCAGACCCCTCCCGATCAACAGGACCCCCGTTTCGACCGTAGGAGGTCCGTTTCCTCCGTTGTGCGGTATGCCACACCATTCCCGATCAACAGGACCCCCGTTTCGACCGTAGGAGGTCCGTTTCCTCCGTTCTGCGGTATGCTAGGCCTCGTTTCCATCGCCTGTTCCGTCCAAGCCCTCCCGATGAACACGACCACGCATTCCGTTCCGACCCATGAACACGACGATGATGCTGTTTCTCCGTTCCGACCTAGCCATGTACATGAGCCCTCGCCGTACGTATGCGCGAGTAGGCGTTCGAGACCCCGCCCGTATGTACACATATGTGGCCGTATTTTCTTTCTTGCACCCTGGCCGCTGTACGTACGTGTACATGCTACGTGCGCGCCTCTACATTGACCAGTATATATGTACGTACACGTTCACGACCAGAATGACAACACTACGTACGCTTCGACCAGGTGGGTCCTGACTGTCAGGCACTTCCTTGCCTGCGAAGATGTAGCTGTTGGGTCCCAGCAGTCAGGCGGCGAATCGTTTTTTTTGCCCGGACGCACTTCCTTGCGTGCGAAGATGTAGCTGGTGGGTCCCAGCAGTCAGGGGGGCGAATCGTTTTGGTTTTTTTGCCCGGACGCACTTCCTTGCGTGCGAAGATGTAGCTGGTGGGTCCCAACAGTCAGGGGGCGAATCGTTTTTTTGCCCGAACGCACTTCCTTGCGTGCGAAGGTGTAGCTGGTGGGTCCCAACAGTCAGGGGGGAAACATTTTTTTCGCGAAATACGGTGGCCCGTCTGGTGGGTCCGTGCTGTCAGGTGGAGGAATCATTATTTTCCGCGTAATAAGGAGGCACTTCCTTGCTGCCGCCGTGGACCCAGCTGTCAGCATCTCCACGTACAGTCAACGTACGATGGAAGTCTTTCCTTGACCATGTTGACGACGCCGCGCCGAGAGCACCAGGGCGGTGGACGACGGCGAGGCCTAGGAAGGGGATGACGCGGAGCCGGTGAAGACGCGGCAGTGGATGCCCACGCGAAGAGGAGTATGAGGGTTCACTCGTTCGGCTGCGGTGTGAGGCTGCCGTCGCCGCAGGTCCTGGCCAACGGTGGCAATAGTAGGGGGCGGTGAGGCCTCCGCGGCAGCACAGCCAACACGGGAGGCAGGAGCAGGCGGCACGACCGGCGCTGCATTGGGAGGCTGGAGCAAGAAGACCAGAGGTTGAAGAAGCACTATGGCCGTTGGATGGACATCGTACGGTCACTGCAGCTAGAATCGTTTATATTGACTAAGTTGACAAAGCCCTTGTACATCAACTTAGTAGGCCCACAGGTCAGCTTCCGAAACGGTGCGCCCCAGATGTCAGGGGGAGGAATCATTTTTTGGGCAGGTGAAGCTAGAATATCCGAGATTGAAGAAGAAGCACGGCATCCGTTGGATGGACATCCAACGGCCACTGTTGCTAGAACCGTGTGTTGACTATAAGTTGACAAAGCCTTGCATACGCGTCAACTCTATTTTTTTAGGGGACGCGTCAACTTAGTAAGGCCAGAAGTGTGGGGCAGAGAACTTATAGCCCATTTGAGATTTGTAAGAATGTGTAGCCAATTTTTGAATTCTAATGCAATTTACTACAGCCCATTTACAGTTTGTTAAAAGTACATCCCATTTCAACAAACCGTTCAAAACAGAATAAAATAAAAATTTCCCACATTTTGATGGGATCCGAAATATTTTTATCCCGAAATTTCTAGTCAGATTAAATACAATTTCAATATAAATTTATATTACGTAAAAATCCAACGAATCATTGCGCTCGCAACAATTAATGAAATTAAAATTTTGAATATCCAAAAATAATATTTTATAAAGTAATCACGTGTTTGGTGCATTTTTTATAGTTACTGCCCAGTTTTTATAATTACATCCCATTTTTTATTTCTTAAAGCCCATTTTCTTGTTAAGCCTAATGCATCCCTCCTAGGAAAGATTTGCAGCCCAGCGGGGCGGAGAATAACAACTTGACCTTGCCTGGGTATTCCTAAAAAAAGTATAGCTGTCTAGCCATTTTCAGCTTGAAAAAAATTAATATCTGGGCTGGATATCTGGCCTGGGCTAGACGGGCCACAGCCCGCCCAGTTAATACCTGCAGCGATGTTTTCGTTGTTGTTCAGGGGAGAAAAAATAATATCTGGGCTAAACATCGAAAAACTCTGCAGTGCTCACACCTCAAAAACACAAATACTGCTCGAGCTGCTTGGTCCCAGCTGTCGGCTGCTTCTTGTGCAATTCTCTCGTTTATTGACTATGCATAGGTTGACAATGGTGCGGGACCGTGATGTCAGGAAAGCAGGGGGAAGCAAAATAAATTACTCCAGCGAGCGCTTCCACCTCTGCCTCGTTGTCTCCCGTGGAAACCCATTTCCTCCCTTTTTTTTGCTCGGGCAAGGACAAATGCATGCAACACGTCCATGCGGTTATTAGGCAAGAAATAAAAGCGCTTTGCATGCTATGAATTACGGTGGCCTGCATGGGTAGCTAATAAGGCATCCTCTTAACTGTTGTGATTAAATGTTGTGTTTAGAAGAGAGAAATATTCTTCTTTTCCACCAATCTGCTTGCACCTAGGTCGTGAGGCACCTTCTAATACGACTTATTCACCTAGACGGAGGGAGTATAGTTTTACACACACACACACACACACACACACACACACACACACACACACACACACACACACACACACACACACACACATATATATATATATAATAAGGAGGCACTTGCGTACGTGAGGCTATGGACCTGGTGGGTCCCCATTGTCATCCTCTCCAAGTAAAGTCATCTCCTCGCACGCGCGTGCTTTCTGCCCGAAACAGTCAGTGCCGCCCGCCCGCTTCCCGATGCAGGCGATTGCTCCGCCTTCAAACGACACAAGTGCCGTCCGTCCGTCCATCTGCCGCCCACATTAATGATACGCGGTTGCCAAGGTGGCTACTCCAGCGCCACACGTCCGTCCCTCCGCCCGCCCACCATTGCTATATAAACTGCTGCGCCGGCCATAGCCGCAGTCATCCGCATTCGTTCCCTTTCTCCTGTCCACACCACTACTGCCCACCATGGCTTCCTCGCGCTCCAGCGCACTTCGGGACGGGCGGACGACGGACCACAAGGAGATGACAGCCATTGCTGCTGACCGGCTGGCCGGCAGGCAACCGGAGGACGACGACGTCCCAATGGAGAACATGGTAGTCGACGATCTGGCGCCAACCCCCTCCTCCGCGCCATCCTCGCCGGTGCATTGCACCATGACCATCGGCGAGGCCCGTGCCCAATATATGGACAGTGTGAGGCAGATGCGTCAGGAGCAGTTCTGGGAGGCGCAGGCCGACGCCGCCTACAACCACCATCTCCTCTAGGAGCACTTGCAGGCGGAGGAGCATATTGCCGCGGAGCGGGCGGAGCAGGAGGCGCTGCTCGACTCGTACCGCCCGCCCACAAGAGCCGCCTCGAGCGCTGGCGGTACCGCATGCGGGTGCCGGAGGCTGCGGCCGCCTACAAAGAGGCTAGCAAAGAGGGCGATGAAGCGGGCGAGGCGCTATTTGGCGAGACCGAGGACGAGGTAGAGGACAATGCCGGCTCTGACGAGTCCCCGCTCTGCTAGGGTCGATGAGGCCCTGCTCTGCCGAGGCCCCGCGGCGCCAACAACGAGGCAGAGGACACCGCCGGCTCCGTCGAGGCCCCGCCCCGCCAACAACGAGGCAGAGGACATCGCCGGCTCGGCCGAGGCCCCACCCTGCCGGCAACGCGGGGGAGGATTTCCACCGCTCCGCTGAGGCGCCGCCCGATGGCAACGAGATAGAGGACATCGCTAGCTCCGCCGAGGCGCCGCCCCGCTGCCAACGAGGCCGCGCCACACAGAAAACAAGGAAGAGTAGAACACGGTAGGTCACCGCCGCTCGGGTCCAAGTGAGGCCACCGCTGCTACCCTCCTGTTGAAGCCAAGCTAGGCGGGTTGACCATTGACGGCCGGTTAGCTTCTTAGCGGCGACGTGGAGTCGGGGAGTTCTGCTGGAGAATAATGCTACTTCTACTTAACTGCTGGTGTAGTTGGCTGACTGACACGTGGGCCCAATAGGCCACATGTCAGTTATGCAACTGCACCTGCAGTTTAGTCACTGAAGCTTCTGTTCGGCTCAGCGGGACACAGGTGGGTAGCTTTGTTTAAATAATTATACCTCCTTCATCACCAAGCTTTCTCCTTCGTGGTTCTCATTGGCACTCTTGATGTGGAAGAGAAGGCGAGAGCGAAGGACACACATGCTTGAGGAATTGAGGGGGGATCTAGTGCCAATATGGTACAGAAGAACTTCCAGCCCCACAAGTTCAAGAACAAGGGCAAGTTTGATGGTAAAGAAAAGTTTGATGGGAAGAACAAGGCTGTGCAACACACGAACTTCAACAAGAAGAATGACAAGAAGAAAAGGTGTTTTTCATGTGGTGATCGTGATCATTGGGCTCCTAGTTGCCCTAATCGCTATGACAAGCTAGGCCGGTTAATTAATTATACCTCCACCGCACCCCTTTTTAGTTGAAATGTAATGAAATCTGGCATGTTTATATGAAATCCGACCGTGTATGAATGAATTTATTTTGATTAGTTCAAATTCCTGTATCACTGGCATTGGATGAACATGCAAAACAATACGTACTAGTATTATTCCCAGGGTGATCACCTCGTTTGCAGCAGTTTCACATGTACTCCCTCCGGTCCTTTCTAGTCTGCATACAAGTTTTGTCTGCAGTCAAAGTATCTCTACTTTGACCAATCTTATACAAAAAAGTACGCACTTTCACAATGTGTGAAGTAAAAAGGAACAAAAGGAGTACAAACAGTTTGAGCAACTTTTTAGCGTTTCTGTAAATTGCAATCAAACACATAGGCCTGGCAATCCGTAGAGAACATTCAAAACAATTGATGATTATGCATCTCAGCGACTCACATGTCAGAGGCAATATTTACTTCACAACTAAAGAATAAAGCAAAAATTGATCGACGCTGCTGACAGCAAAGGGTGTCCCATTCGAAAATATCAAACGCATGTCTTGCTAAAATCAATGAGCAAAATTTGACAAGGTTGTCCCATTCCAAAATATCAAATGCCTGCGATTGTGGAATGGGCAGGGTTTGCCATCAGTTTGGACATTGACATGGCACCTCATGCTAAATAAACCAGCTGTTATTTTTGTGCAGTTCCACCAAAATCAACCAAATTCGCGCGTAGCTTGTATGATTTCGCCCTTATATGTTGCAACGCCTTGAACTTATCGGCACCTCCTTTCTTGTGGTGGAAATGAATGATTCGATGTATTCATGAACATTTTGTGCAGTTCCCATTGAAATCAAGCTGAGCACCCCTGTTTGCACAAATACAAAAAAGTGATTAGTATAGAGCAAACTGTACTATGAATTGACAGTTTCAACAGGCACATACATGGTCCATGTAGAGCACACTTTTAGAAAAATGGAACTCACCAGAAAGAATCCTAGAACAACATTGTACTCGCGCATCATAGCAAAAAAATGGAGATTTTGTTAGTCCTCTAAGCTGAAGTTAGTTTGGTCTTGTGGGGAGTAATGTAACCATCCTTCAACTCCTCCTTCTGATGATAAGATAGACATGGCTTCTTCATCCTGGCATAATCGGAACTAGTCACTTCACGTACTCCATATTCTTCTACAGAGGAAGATGATCCTGTTGTGCAAAGACAAGAGGACTACTAAATGCTAGCATCACTGTTTGCTCGAAAAAAAGGAAAGGAAATCTTTAAAACAACACAGATGATGCACTTCTCAAGGACAATACCACTTTTTCATGACAGTATCTAAACAGTAGCACAACACTAATAGAGATGACAAAGCTCAATCATATGGATGAAATCAGTGGGCGAGTGCCAACCTTTGTCAGGAGGCTTATTGTGTAGAGCATACATATAAAGCATTTCTCCGGAACCATCTGTTGCTATCTACGGTGGTGGCCAAGCTTACTATATACTCCTCGATTAGTTTAATGTTTCCAACGTCTTCTTGTGCAGTTCCACTAAAATATATGGTATCTTCAAATAAGATCCCTGTTTGCACAAGTAGAGATAATTACATATTACATCAAGAGTGGCATCAAATCAGTGGCAAAACAATTGCTCGTTTCAGCCATAGCAATAAATTAAGATGCAAAACTATATCATTACTTGTGCCATCACAGTTTCAGTGCTTCATTACAGCACTGGGAGTTGATTTTTGTTTTTCTTCCCCTTGTTCTTCCCCTTCATCACTTGGTTCAATAACAAACAAGCTTCGCCTTCAATGTAAGATTTGGCATGTCAATTAGGGAGCACAAGTATAGTACTAAACTTAATTTTCTGATGAAAGTGGCAAAATACATGCCAGCAGTTGTGAAATATCCTTATCTTACCTCAATGGGATATTACCATGCACATACAGATTGGAAGTCTTGTCTCCATTTGTGCAGTTCACTAAAATCAAGCAACATTATCGTACAAGTAGCACAACATATGAATGCACACTGCAGAATCATGTGAAAGAAGGCTAGTACTGACTTCTCATGATGCGGAATTCAAACAACTCACAAGAAGAAGATATGAACCAAATTCGCCTTAACGGATAGGAAGTAAGATCTCCTCTTGTGCAGTTCCACTAAGATCAAGCAATCAAGCAACATTGTCGGTGTGACATTTTGGTTGAACTACACAAAACACTCTTAAAACAAAAGTGTTTTGTGCAGTGCAACAAAAGGCCACAATGGCAACGAGGTGAAGCAGATAACCCTGTTTACACAGAGGTGCAAAGGAAACAATTAGTGGTCAATAACGGTGGATGACACAGAAGCCAACAAAAAGAAGCATCTACCTTATCTAAATGGGAAAGAAAGCAAGACAGTAGCATTTCTCAAACGGTGGCATTGATTAATATTAACATATAGATTATATTAACAATAAAATTTGTTAAACATGTAATTTGCTTTTAACTGTGGCATTGCATCAATTTTGCAGTGGCATTATTAGAGGGTGTTTGTTTACAGGGACATTTTGGTGTAGGTACTAAAAAAACTCTGTGTCAGTCCGTGTTGGTCCTAGTTTTGTTATCAGACGCTTTTCCCTATGTGAGCGCAGCAAATCTAGTCCTGCTCAAACTGTACAGCCTTGTCCCTTGCTTTCCTTTTTGAACTAGTACTTTCGCCCCTTCCTTTCCTTTCTGAACCACGTCCTAGATTTATGCGATACAACTTTCCCCACTACTTTCCCCCATTCCTTTCCTATTTGAACCACGTCCTAGATTAATGCTATACAACTTTCCCCCTTCATTTCCTCTTTGAACCATGTCCTAGATTCATGCTATATACAACTTTTCCCACTCCTTTCCTCTTTGAACCACGTCCTAGATTCATGGTATACATGCAGCTAAGCAATGCATGTGGAGTAAGTAAATTATACCTTAAGGTTCTTGGGGCGTGGTTCGGCGGGTGTGGTTGGGAAATGGGGGCTGCCTTTTTCGTACAGAAATGAGCTCCACCGTGTACCTGCGCGGGTGTGGTTGGGAAAGAGACGGGAGTACGTGCGCCGTGCGTGCACCTCTTCTCTTCGTGCATGTCCCCCACCTACGTGGGTGTGTGTGAGAGATACAAACCGCGTTCGTGAGTGTTTTTTGTTTTGGGGTGGGGGTGGGGTGGGGGTTGATTTCGTGAATTATTTGTGGGAATATGTGTCGATGACGTCTGAAACAAAATCTTGCATGCAATGTGTGTGAAATGGAGGCCTATCCATATCATACATAGAGGGTCGGGCAATCCACGAGAAGAGAGGGAGGGGTCATAGCTATCGATAGAGTCGAAGAGAGGATCAAGTGGGTGGGTGCGAGATTGATGAAGAGAGCCATCGGAATTGTGTGTGCGTACAAGTCAAAGATATAGGGCGACTGGCCTACCGGAACGTTAGAGGGCACACGTCAAGTTTGTGTGTGGCAGGGAGACATGACTAGAGCGCTCGATGTATCAGTGTGTGTGGGGGGGGGGAGGGGGTGGTGGGAGGGGTAGGCAGAGGCCTAACTATAGAGGTAGAACGACTCGTATATGTGTTGAGAAGGAGAGACCCAGCTATGTCTTGAGGGAGATCGGTCGACATCCATACATAACTGAAGGACGGGAAATATGATGGGAGAGAGAGAGAGGAGAGAGAGAGAGGGAGGGAGAGGGAGGGAGAGGGAGGGAGAGGGAGGGAGAGGGGTACAGTGCTGGACGGGTGATGGAGTTGCTTCTCGAAGATGGTGGGAGAGGCCTACTAGACAAACTGAGGGTGGAACTGCAATGTTATCAATAAGAGTGGGGATGTGTTTCTGTGTGTGCCTGTGCGTGATAGATCTGTCGGGACGCATCCATGGATGATGAAGGGGAACCATGTGTTTGGTAAGCAAACCTAACTAGATCGGTAGATCAATTGTTGTTTGTCGGAGGAAGGGAGAGACACAACTAATGAGGTAGATCGATTGACCTGTGGGTAAAAACGAGTTATAAGGACCTAGCTAGCTATATGTATAGCGAGAGATCGGTCGGTGTACGTCCATTTGTTAGAGGCAAATAAGGCCCAGCGAGATGGATAGACATAGAGAGTGGAGCTAGGAGGTGGTACAAGAGGCCCAACTACTAGCTAGATAGGGGGAGGAGTGTGCGGTTGTGAGAGCGATGAAAAGAGGGGCGAGAGTTTACACGTGTGTCTGACCGTATGAGAGACATGAGGCAAGGACACATAAAGGAGGGGATTGAAGGTGTGTTTGTATGTTGTAGGCAGGCATCGCTGGAGAGGTTTATCGACCGGTGTGTGTCGGAAAGGAGTTGTGGAGACTCTGGGAGAATGACCTAAAGAAAAAAATGAATGTGCCCGGTGGATAGAATGCCGAGGGAGGGGGAGGGCGAGGAGGGCGTGTGCATGCACGAGAGAAAGTTAGTGGTAGCTACAAAGGTTAGAGGATTGTGTGGGTGTAAGAGACTAACAAAGATCATAATTTGATATGAAAGCGGATTCATATATTTGAATAGGAGATCATAGTGTTTTAAACATTGCATGCATGAATATAGTGGTGATACACATGTTGTGCACATGTTATACCATAATGTGATAATGCATGGCGTTTGCAACTGACAGCTAAATGCCGAACAATCTAAAGCATACTATACATCAAACAATCTCACATTTTATTTGAATTTGTGATAATGTGTGGCGTTTGCAGCTTACAACTAAATATCGAACAATCTAAACAATACTATATATCGAACATTCTCACATTTTATTTGAATTTGTGGTAACGTGTGGTGTTTGCAACTCACATCAAAATACTTGTAGGCGTAGGGGGCGGGGCACCATACATAATGTGATAAACACATTATACATATGAGACATGGTTTAGATTATGAAGATCTAGCTAGAGCTAGAAATGTAATGTGATTTGAAATCAAAATAAAGTGGATTCAGAAAATCTAGTTCGAGTTCATATAGTACAGATAGTCCATATGCAACTGGAGATTAATCATGTGGTGTGCTGTGAAGATAATACACAAATGATGGTTTAACTTGACAATAATGATGATTGTAGATCTTATTCAAACAGAGAAACGAATTCAAATGCTTTGACTTCACAACAATCATTACTGTAGATCTTATTCAAATAGAGAAACGAATTCAAATTTAGTTCATATTGAAGCGGTAGTATATACGTTTGGAATGCACTAAAACGTTCATTTGAGTAGTAGGTTGCATGCATTATACACGTAGAAAAATATTTTAATTCACCATAACATGAATTCTAAGTTTTGAATGACATTTGTAGGGCACATTGATTTGGGACAGTACACGTTAGGCTTGTCCGGAAATTTGAACCCGCGCCTTGTTAGCCCGAAATATTTTAAGATATATCTTTGTCTTGTTGTGCTCCGACAACTCCCTCCATCTCAACCCGCGCCTTGCTATTCCGAAATTACAACGCGTGCGAAAACTCCCACCTCCTGTGAAATCCCGACACGCGAAATGCCCGTGGTACCCCTGAACCGAAAGAACCGCCTCAAATCGGTGGGGGTACTTTCGTAACTTACCCCACATTTCGGACAAGCGCGTCTCTAAGACATGGTTCCCCATTGCCATACCATCCGCCCACCCATTCGTACACCGAGGCCGCGAAAACCCGGGACGAAACCCCACACCCTGCTCCGTCCGCCACCCAGCCGGAGCCTCTTCCCCGACGATGTCATCCACAACAACACTTCAACGTCCCTCATCCACCTTACCGGATGAGGATTCATCGTCGATCTCATCATCCAGCCGGTTCAGCCACCCCGTCCTCCACCTCCAAGGAGCTGCCCCAACGTTCCCCTCGTCTTTCACGCCACCTCCATTCCCACACCGTCGTCTTCACCTGCACCACCGGAAGAGCATCATCATCACCGTTTCCTCAGATGAAGTTGCGACCTAATCGGCGCCACTAAAGAGGTTGTACACTGATCGCCGCATTTTATTCTTGATTCGATCTCATGGTGCTGCCAGCGCTCGGTCCCGAGCCGACAGGGCGCGACTCCATGCACGGCGGCGTCGCCGCCCACTTCCTCCACGGCGTTGCTCCCTCAGTGGCGACGTCCACATCAGTAGGACCTGCTGCTGCTTTAGCTCTCGCTCGCGCTGCTGCTCTGCTCTTGCTCTTGGTCCCCTGCCTGGTCTGCTCTTGCTATTGCTCTGGCTCGCGCTGCTGCTCTCGCTCTTGCTCTTGCTTGCGATGCTGCTCCAATTTAGCTATACTTCAGTCGACTGAATCGACTTTTGGGTCAGTCGATTTTCAGGTGGTGGGGGGGCTCGCCGGGGTGAAGGAAGAACCAGCCGCAGCGGGGAGGGGGGCTCGCCGGAGAGGTACCCCACTATCTATCTTAGGGTTCAGGTTGGGGGCGGTGGCCGCCGGCGGTGGCGGGGCGTTGGCAGGGCGGTGGCGTGGGGATCGCCGGGGAAAAAGCTCGGCACGGGGGGGCCTAGAGGGATGGCCGGGGCGGCTGTGGACCGGCGGTGCAGAGTGTTTTCGAGGCAGGCGGGGCGGCGCACCGCCGGCCGCGGGCGGCGGGGGGCTGCTATTTGGCCGGCTCAGGGGGGTGGAGGTTGAAGATGAACCACATGCCCTTGATTTCGTATCCAACGGCTGCAAAATCGACTGACCAGAGAAGAAAAAGTCAGTCGACCGATGTGTAGCCTCACCTTGCTAGTGCGTTCAGTTTCGACAGCAAAATTCAGTTTCGACAGCAAACTTCAGTTTCGACAGTTAAGTTCAGTTTCAATAGTTAAGTTCAGTTTCGACAGTTAAGTTCAGTTTCGACAGTTAAGTTCAGAGATGAGCGAATGATGTATTTTACATCTAGCACTTTGTGGTTATGCATTTTACATCATGTATTGGAGATGCTATTAGAATTCCACTCAGGTTAACGTTGTTTGTTGTCTCTCTTGTCCTGCTTCAGCCTCGGCGTCGTACAACTCACCGGAGCTGCTCCAGCGATGAAACCCTCCATCACAGCGGAGCAGTACCTCGGGCTCCATCTCTAGACGCCTAAGATCTTCTTCCCCTTCTCCGACAGCCAAGTCAGCCGGAGCATCCCCACCGACCAACCCAATCATGCTGAGATCGACATGGCTTCGCCAAAGAGGTTATACACTTGTTGCATCTCTTTTTTACTCTACATGTTATATATATTGTCCACTGAGCACACGGATTTGTTCCTTTAGTGTCTCCTTGAACGAAAAAAACGTAGGAATTTTAATTTTCACTTGTCCTCCTTTTCAAATTCCTATTCATGAAGCACAAGACTAAGAGATAGTAGCATAATAGCATTATAACCGTACATTTTCTTGTGGTTTGACTTAATATCACCATGCTTCTTTGCATCCTGTGATCTTCGCCAATTGTTGTGACATCTCGGCCAAGAGAAGCCGAAGTCCATGGCAGCCCTCACGACACTCATGACCCGCTTTTGCGCAGGCGAGGACAGCTGGCTGGCTCGCAGCAACAATACGTCAAGAAACCCTGGCAATTCAGATGACAAGGATAGCAACGGCAAGCTACGTCGCAACAGAAACAAACGCCGCAATAACGGCGATAACACCGAAGACACGGCAGTCAATGCCGTATTCAGTGGTTCTAAATCTGGGTAAGTAGAAAAAGCCGTTCAAAAGAAGCAATCCCGGCCCGTCCAGTTTGGACCGCATACTCAATCGCTCGTGTCAAATTCACGACACCCCCGATAAACCAGCCAACCACACTAACAGAGAATGCTGGGTGTTCAAACAGGCCGGCAAGTAGAATGCCGAAAACAAGGAAAATGGGCTGCATAGCGACGACAAGGAGGAGCCCCAGCCGCCGAACACAGGAGGACAGAAGAAATTTCCTCCCCAAGTGAAAACGGTGAACATGATATACGCAACCCATATTCCCAAACGGGAACGGAAACATGCACTGAGGGACGTCTATGCGATGGAGCCAGTCGCCCCAAAGTTCAACCCATGGTCTTCTTGCCCGATCACTTTCGATCGCAGGGACCACCCCACCAGTATCCGTCATGGCGGTTCTGCTGCATTGGTCCTTGCTCCCATCATTGACGGATTTCACCTCACCCGAGTCCTTATGGACGGGGGCATCAGCCTGTACCTGCTCTATCAGGATACAGTATGCAAAATGGGTATAGACCCCTCGAGGATCAAACCCACCAAAACCACCTTCAAAGGTGCCATCCCAGGTGTAGAGGCCTGTTGCACGGGCTCAATCACACTGGAAGTGGTCTTAGGATCTTCGGACAACTTCCAGAGCGAGGAGTTAATCTTCGATATCGTCCCCTTCCGCAGTGGCTATCACGCACTACTCGGACGAACCGCATTTGCTAGATTCAATGAGGTACCGCATTATGCCTACCTCAAGCTCAAAATGCCAGGACCTCGCGGAGTTATAACAGTTAATAGAAACACGGGACGCTCGCTCCACACGAAGGAGCACACTGGGTCCCTCGCAGCGGAAGTACAAAGCAGCCATCTGAGGCCAACCGCCAATCTGGCACAAAGGCCCCCGGACACCTTCAAGCAGTCCGGTGTAACCTGCAACAGGATCTCCAGGCACGTTCAGAGCCGGGGTAGCAATTCGGCCTCCGTCATAGTCCCAGTCAAGCGGCGAAATTTGTGCCGCGCGTACATAACTACGCACTCAAGATACCATGGGCATAGGCGGAGGCATGGCTATGGCACGTCCCACAATGCGGCTGAACCGCCCCAGGGGCCGTATACTTTTATCATTTTCTCTCTTTTAGGACCTTACTCTCTGGAATCCCTTTCCGGGAGTCTGATTATTGGACCCATTACGGGAAGGAAATACCAAGGAAGCAAAAAGCTCTAACGTACAAGGGAATTCCCAGGTGGTCTCTGATAATGATCGATGTACCTGTTTTTACATACCCATACGCAGCTTGACCTTGGATAGGACATGTCAAATAGCCCTATTTTTTTGCTTATTGCACTAATTGTATACGTACGCTTTGATGTATTATTTAAATAACAATGTATAGCGTTAGCCTACTATTGCATTTCTTTTTTCCTTGTCTGCTTATTTCCGACAAATGGCACTCGTACATTCTAGTACGACCAGTGCGCCAGGGGCTTCAGTGTACCCCATAACACGGCACGTGTCGGAGTAATGGGCCACGGGTAGGCTAACCCGAGGCCCAGAACCTTTCGAGACACCGGGGCAGGCTGCGCCCCTCGGAGATGCCACGACGAAGAGCCGCCTTCTAGAAGCTAGCCGGAAGGGCGGCCGACTCCCCCCACAGCCAAGTCCTGAAGGCGAGTTCAAGGCACTCCGACTCCGATCTGACGGCTTCTAGAGAAGCCAGCCACGAGAAGTCGGCCCACGGCGCCAACGATTACCCGCGCCCTCATCAAGAGGGGCGGGATAGGGAGTGGCTACAGTGAAGCCCACTCCCTCCCCTTCCCAAGGGCAGGCATGGCCACAGTGCACTGTACCCGCAGAGATCTCTCTCCGGCGAGGCACTGTTGCCATGCCGGCCCTGACATCAGCACCCATAAGGAGAGTCCTGCACCCACGACAGCCTGTCTGTATGGCCTGGGGACGATGGGTCTCACCAGTCAGCGAGAGTCCAGAAGACGGCGAGAGCGCCACCAGACAGACCCGTTGGGAGTCGGCCCCCGGGAGTCGGCCGACCCCTCCTACGGGTCCCACATACCATTAACCAGACGAGACGGGGAGTGGCAACAGTGATTGCCAGCCAGGCGGTGGAGCTGTTGCCACGACCCCATGACCAAGCATGCGTCATTAGAGGCACGACTACAGTAATCAGCAGCCGGCAAGACCCGCTGGCGGCGGACACGGCCTGACGGCTCCGTACTGGACCAGCCGGCGGGGCCCACCAGTCGGCGGGCCCCAGCCGTCGGCGATGAAGCCGGCGGCTAAAGAGACTGCCGGCTAGGCCCAACGCCCAGTCGGATTACCATTGTACCCCTGGGGGGTAGGCCTATATAAACCCCCCAGAGCACCCATGCAAAGGGTTCGAATCCATTAGCACTAAACCAGATCATATAGGAAGGAGAGAGCTAGCCTCACCTTCTCCTACCTCCAGGAAAACAGCTCGAGGAGCAACCTTGTACTCACTTTGCCATAGTGATCATGCAGAGACCCCGCAGAGCAGGACTAGGGTTGTTATCTCTTAGGAGAGACCCGAACATGGGTAAAGTACGCCGGCGTTCGTGTCTACGCCTCATCCCGCTTCCAGGCACCGGCGACGTTCTACTCGCTCCCACCATGATAAGCCATCCTCTGGCATAAGTCGCACCCAACCCCCGACATTTGGCGCCCACCATGGGGCGAGGTGCACCGTCGTCCAGAGACCTGCTCTAGACGTGAACCCTTTTCCTCCCTGGCGAGCGCAGCCAGCCTGCCACGCCAGACGGAGTCCATGCCGACGCGCTGCATGGCGCTGAGATCGCCTGCGCGACCAGCTGCCTCACCGATCTTGTCAGCGAGGTTCGCCTCTCCGACGAGCCCGCATCCGACATGGGCACGGGCGGCCCCGAGAGCCTCCTTGATCAACTTCACGTCGCCAGCGAGCCGACTGTGGACTTGGAGTCCATAGGATCCACCGACCCGATGCTGGTCGATTTCAACACCGCGTCGCTCGACGCGTTCCCCACCAACTGGTGGTCTACGACGAGCCGCTCCCTTGCGCGGAGAGCGATGGAAGCACCGTCACAGAAGTGCTTGTCATTGGTCATGGCGAGCACTTCGGCGGAGGAGCTCATGACCCACTCGTCGTGGCGCTACAAGACCTGGCCGCACCCATTCCCGAGGATGCCGACGCCGAGGCGCTCGAGGCGCGCCGCCTCTAGCTCGTCGAAGGCGCGAAGAAGCTGGCTAGCATGAGACGCCTGTCAGAAGCCTACCAGCGCGAGATGGATCGCGCCGTGGGTGGCTTACCGGCTCCAACTGGGCCTAGCCGCCTTGGCGCGGTCCAGCAGTGCGGCATAGCCATCGCCAACCTGTTCGAGGCAAATCGCCCCGTTTACGCCACGCCTGCGGAGAACATCCGGGCCGCCCAGGCGGCGGCGGACGAGCTGGATAATTTTGAGGGCGAAGAGCGTCGCCTGATTACGGAGCGCGTCCAGCGACTCCTTGACGCGGCCACCGAGTAGAACGAGGCCGGCTGCCGCACTGATGCGCCGCAGCGGCAGAACGACAACCCGCCCCCTCGTCGAGACCAAGGCGCAACATCTCGGACGCCGACTGGCAGTGTCCACGGAAGAAAAGATAAGGAGTCGGCTGCCAGCTGCAGTCGAACTCGCGTCACCATCGAGCGCGACCAAGACGGCCGCCCAAGAGCAGTGGAACGGCGGGACAACTGTCTGCCTCCTCCCCCTCGCAAGGAAAGGCAATCTCCCCACCGTGTGTTGATCACCCGACTCTCGGCGACCGCCTTGGCCGCCGAGAAGGAGTCGGAGAAAATGACGCTCGCCACCGGATCGACCGACTCCACCGATCCCTGGCGCTCGAAGAAGAAGATGAGCTGGGCCCGCCATGTTTCGGTCCCCGCATCCGGGACGAGCCCTTTCCCAAAGGGTTCACACTCCCAAGAGATACACCCAAGTACACCGGCTCCGTGAAGCCGGAAGACTGGCTAGTTGACTACTCCACAACCGTCAACATAGCAAACGGCAACAAGCGTGTTGCCGTGAAATATGTTCCGCTCATGCTTCAGGGCACGGCCCGGACATGGCTGAACAGCCTGAAGCCCCGCAGCATCAACAGCTGGGTCGACTTCACCGACGCCTTCGTCCGCCACTTCACCAGCACATTCAAGCGACCTCCCAAGCCTCGCCAGCTTTCCTTGTGCGTGCAAGGGCCCAACGAGTCAACTCACGACTACCTTACACGTTGGGCCGAGCTCCGGAACTCTTGTGAGGGCGTGCATGAGGTGCAGGCTATCGAGTACTTCACCGCCGGGTGCAGAGAAGGCACCCTCCTCAAGCACAAGCTCCTCTGTGACGAGCCGGAAACCCTCGACGAGCTGCTGATCATAGCAGACAAGTATGCCACGGCCGACTCCTCCATGATGGCGGAGATTCAAGTTAGTGCGACTGGCAAGGTGGCCACTCGGGCTCCTAGAACCCCGGCTGGAGACGCCAGTCGGCGACAGCAGCAGAGCGACCATAAGCGCAAGGCCCCACAGCCGGCTTCCAGCAGCCAGCAGGTGGCGATAGTCGAAGACCAGCATCCAGAAGGGCAGCCTCCGTCCAAACGTCAGAAGGGCGGCAAGCCCAACTGGTTGCCGGCTTTCTCCTACGAGCATACTTTGGAGGGACCCTGCAAGTTCCATAGTGGTGCGAAGCCATCCAACCACACCACTCGGAAATGCCACTGGCTCACAAGGATCGCCAAGGGAGACGGCCTCCTGCCTCCCCTGCCTGCTGGGCAGCCGCCTCCTCCTCCTCCACCCAGCAGCCGGTGGTTAGGCCAGTCGGTGCAGTACAAGACAAACACCTAGAAGAGCACGGAGCCTACGTGGTGTTCACCAGTGTGGCAGATGATCGGCGCAGCAGGCGGCAGCAGCGGCAAGAGGTGAACGCAGTAGCGTCAGAAGCACTAGAGTTTATGCATTGGTCTGAGAAGCCTATCAGCTGGAGCCGGGCGGATCACCCAGAGGTGATGCCAAGTCCGAGCTCCTACGCCTTGGTATTGGATGCCACCTTTGCCACAGACAAGCGAGCTGCTCGCTTCTCCCGAGTCCTGATAGATGTCAGCAGCAGCATCAACATCCTGTACAAGGACACCATGGAGAAGTTAGGAATCAAGGAAATATAGCTTCAGAACAGTCCGACTGTATTCCATGGCATAGTCCCTGGCCTTTCCTGCTCACCAATCGGCAAGATCCTGATAGATGTCCTCTTCGGAGACAAAGATCACTTCTGCCGAGAGTCAGTTTGGTTTGAAGTGGTGGACCTCGAAAGCCCGTACCATGCATTGCTTGGCCGACCTGCCTTGGCCAAGTTCATGGCGGTCCCCCACTATGCCTACCTCAAGATGAAGATGCCGAGTTCCAAGGGGATTCTGACCATAGCCGGCGACTACAGAAAGTCGTCCGCCTGTGCAACTGAGAGCAGTCGGCTGGCCGAGTCCCTGGTAATCGCAGCCGAGAAACGGCTCCTTGACCGGGTTGTGGCGATGGCCAGCAAGCAGCCAGAGATGTCGCCCAACCCCAAGGAGTCGGAAGCTGAGGGTTCGTTCAAGCCGGCCAAAGAGACGAAGAAGAAACCCTTGGACCCGGAGCACCCAGAGAGGTACGCTGTCGTAGGTGCAAACCTCGACAACAAATAGGAAGGCGCTCTCGCCGATTTCCTCCGTGAGAATCAGGACATCTTTGCATGGTCCCCCAAAGACATGCCAGGTGTTCCGACGGAATTTGCCAAGCACAAGTTACACGTCCGATCTGATGTGAAGTCCGTCAGGCAGCCCTTGCGCCGCCTGTCAGAAGAGAAGAGAAGAGTTGTTGAAGAGCTGTTGCCACGACCCCATGACCAAGCCTGCGTCATTAGAGGCACGATTACAGTAATCAGCAGCCGGCAAGATGTAACACCCTCGATGCGGCTATATCTCCCACGTGTCGAGGCACGACTTAGAGGCATAACCGCATTGAAAGCAATGTCGCAAATGAGGTAATCTTCACACAACCCATGTAATACATAGGGGAAAAAGATACATAGTTGGCTTACAGTCGGCACTTCACACAATACATAAATAAACATTCATCATCCAGATTACACTCAAGGTCTGACTACGGAACCAAAATGAAAGAAGACTACCCCAAATGCTACACCGATCCCCGGATCACCCCAACTGGGCTCCACTACTGATCATCTGGAAAAGAAACATAGTAACGGCCATGTTCCTCATCGAACTCCCACGTGAGCTCGGTCGCGTCATCTGTACTGGCTTCGTTGGTACCTGCAACTGTTGTGGTAGAATCTGTGAGCCACGGGGACTCAGCAATCTCACACCCGCGAGATCAAGACTATTTAAGCTTATAGGTAGGATAGGGTTGTGAGGTGGAGCTGCAGCAAGCGACTAGCATATATGGTGGCTACAACGTAAAAGAGAGCGAGAAGAGAAGCAAAGCACAATCGTGAAGCTAGAAGTGATCAAGAAGTGATCCTAGAACAACCTAAGTCAAACATAACTCCAACACCGTGTTCACTTCCCGGACCCCGCCGAGAAGAGACCATCGCGGTTACACACGCGGTTGATGTGTTTTAGTTAAGGTCAACTTCGGGTTTTCTACAACCGGACATTAACAAATTCCCATCTGCCTCATAACCGCGGGCACGGCTTTCGAAAGATAATACCCTGCAGGGGTGTCCCAACTTAGCCCATTATAAGCTCTCACGGTCAACGAAGGATATTCCTTCTACCGGGAAGACCCGATCAGTCTCGGAATCCCGGACTACAAGACATCTCGACAGTAATAAAACAAGTCCAGCAAAGCCTCCTAGATGTGCCGACAAATCCCGATAGGAGCTGCACATATCTCGTTCTCAGGGCACACCGGATGAGCAAGACGTCGGGTTGGCATAGACCCTCGTTGCCCAAGGGGCGCCGGACATCGCTCGGTTTGGACCAGCAATCGAAGGAGAACTGGCCCGGGGGTTGAAATAAAGATGACCCTCGGGCTCGCTAAAACCCGGGGGAAAAAGGCTTAGGTGGCAAATGGTAAAACCAAAGTTGGGCCTTGCTGGAAGAGTCTTATTCAAAGTGAACTGTCAAGGGGGTCCCATAAATCACCCAACCGTGTAAGGAACGCAAAATCAAGGAACATAACACCGGTATGACGAAAACTAGGGTGGCAAGAGTGGAACAAAACACCAGGCATAAGGCCGAGCCTTCCACCCTTTACCAAGTATATAGATGCATTAATTAAAATAAGAGGTATTGTGATATCCCAACAAGTAAACAAGTTCCAACAAGGAACAACAAGTCCATGTTCCAACAAGGAACAAACTTCATCTTCACCTGCAACTAGCAACGCTATAAGAGGGGCTGAGAGAAGCAGTAACATAGCCAAACAACAGTTTGCTAGGACATTGATGGTTAGAGGCTGACATGGCAATATGGGTGGCATGATATGCGAGATGTGATATGCAATGCATATGCGTGCTCCGGAAGGACAAAGATGAACAAGGAATAATCTTGGCAAACCAAGTATGCCACTGGATAGGTGAGGTGATTTCGGTTGAAATCGATATAAAGATCACCGGAATCGGATGCACGGTTTGCAAATGACAAGCAAAACAAGAATGACAATAATCTGCCAATAACAGCATGATGCTACTTAGCAAGCAACAAGAAATTAAGCTACTGCACCCAAACATATCAAAAAAGCATACGACAGTAATCTACTCAGGATGCTTGACAAAAGATGAACACTGAGATACGGCTGAATCACAACACAACAGGTTCAAACAAGCATGGCAAAAGTGCAAAAGATAACAGGTTCACAGACTTGGTGAAAATAACATGCCAGAAATGAACATCAGGATGACATGTTTGGAGCAATGAAACGACACGCTACAAGATCAGGACATGGCAAAACAAGGCATGGCATGAATCTACTCAAGGCACTTGACAACAGTCTCTTAGTGACCATAAGCCAAAAAGGATCAGAAAATACTATAACACCCATGTCAATTAAGCAAGTTTCGTTACAGGTTTCAGACTTGGCAGAAAACTGGACATGTCAAAAACAGATATCAAATAGGCATGTTCGTGAGCTCGATGCACTCACTACAATGCATTGCATGATAAACTAAGCATACATACATCATGAAGACATGGAATATAAGCTAGAAATGGCAAGAACAACATCAAAGCACGCAAGGATCAACTACAACAAGCTTGGCAAAATCGAATAACATGTAAACAATCTGCCAGTAACATTTTATAGCAAAAGTAGAGCTCGATTGAATCAAGCTATGGCACTCTATAATTACAAACAAAGGCATTGATGGATAGAGCAAATCCATATGCTCAAAACACTCTTACTGATCATGCTCAAAAGGGGCATAGATCTCTCTGAAACAACATGAACACATGGCATAAAAATAACAGCAGGCAGGGGCTGTGAAATTACCAAGTCTCTGAAATCAGCAACATTAAGTACCCTAGTTTGCATGCTTGTGCTAGTCACCACAGAGGTCACAAAAATACATGGCAAAAATCTCTGCAAAGATGGCATGGCATATTACAATACACATGTAGGACTCAACTTCATAGGGTGCACACATCAATCACGGCAAAAATGACAAAAGTGCATGTTCTGATAAGAATCAGAAACTAACATCACATAGCCCTCTTCCAACAGCATTTCGAGCATCGAGATGACCACAAATGAAAATAATGCAATGGAATGAAATGATGTACTCATCGAGGCGAACAATTTGACATATTATACGCACGAAACGGAGGAATATACAGCAATTTATGATGCGATGAACATGCGACAATTATTGCAAAATTCCGGGACTTGGCAGATTTCGAGGGGGTAAGAAAAAGTCAACCGTGCGGCGCGCGGTCCGAGGATCGCCGGGATCTCGCCGGAGTTGGAGCGGGGCAGCGCGGGGTGGCCGGATCCGGGCGGCGCCGACCCGGATCTAGGCGCGGGACGGTGCACGCGGCGACGGCGAGCGGCGGGGAGGCGGCGTGGCGGCGGCGCGGTGCAGCGGCGGGGAGGCGGCGATCGACGGCGGTGGCGGCACGGGGAGGCGCGGGAGCCGGGCGGCACAGGCGGCGGGGCTTCGCGCGGGCAGCGGCGGGGCGGAACGGGCCGCGGGGCCCCCGCGCGGGCCTGGCGGGCCGGCGGCGGCGCACGGGCGCCGGGGCCACGTGGCGTGCCCTGGTTGGCCCGGGGCGGCGGCGCGGACGGTGTCCGGCGCGGCCCGGACACGTCCGGTGGCGGCGGAGGAGCGGGGCTAGGGTTTAGGGGCGGATTTGATCCGGAAATGGAGGAGGGGGAGGTGTATTTATAGGTAGAGGGGGCTAGGAAGCTCCAAATGGAGTGCGGTTTTCGGCCACGCGATCGTGATCGAACGACGATGGACATGGGAGTGACTTAGACAGGTTATTGGGCTGTTTTGGAGGGGTTTTGGGCTGCAACACACACGAGGCCTTCACGGTTACTCGGTTAACCGTTGGAGTACCAAACGACCTCCGAATGACCCGAAACTTGACAGGCGGTCTACCGGTGCTATACCGAGGCCGCTTGACAAACCTCAGTCCATTCCGAGACCGTTTAACACCCGCACACGAAGATAGGTAAAAGGGGACGCCGGGGAACATAGGAGCGCCGGATTGCAAAACGGACAACGGGGAAAATGCTCAGATTCATGAGACGAACACGTATGCAAATGCGATGCACATGATGACATGATATGAAATGCATGACATGAACAAAATGCAAACTGACGGGAACCCAACCACGGAGGGAATATCATATCACATAGCCGGAAATGGCAAGAGTTGGAGTTACAATGATGGCAAGTTACATCCGGGGTGTTACAACACTCCACCACTACGAGAGGATCTCGTCCCGAGATCTAGGACTGAAAGAACTCCGGATACTCGGAACGGAGGTGGTCCTCACGCTCCCAGGTGGCTTCCCGGTCTGAATGGTGTGACCACTTCACTTTCAGGAATTTGATTGACTTGTTGCGAGTCTTGCGCTCAGTTTCTTCAAGAATAGCAACGGGATGCTCATGATAGGACAAATCTTCTTGAAGATCAATCTCTTCGAAGTTGATGGTGCGCTCAGGCGTCTTGAAGCACTTGCGAAGCTGTGACACGTGGAAGACATCATGCACATTTGCAAAGTTGGAGGGAAGCTCAAGTTGATAGGCAAGATCGCCTCGTTTGCCGATGACCTTGAAAGGACCCACATATCTAGGGGCAAGTTTCCCCTTGATACCGAAGCGACGAGTCCATTTCATTTGAGAGACGCGGAGGTAGACATGGTCTTCGATCTCGAATGCCAAATCACGATGTTTGCTATCGTAATAGCTCTTCTGGCGCGATTGCGCGGCTTTGAGGTTCTCACGAATGACCTTGCACATTGCCTCAGCCTCTGAGATCAAATCGTTGCCAAGCAATTGGCATTCGCCCGTCTCAGACCAGTTGAGAGGAGTATGACACTTTCTGCCATAGAGAATCTCGAATGGGGCTTTGCCCGAGCTGGCTTGAAAGCTGTTGTTGTAAGAGAACTCAGCGTAAGGAAGACAATCCTCCCACTTCATGCCGAAAGAGATAACTCAAGCTCTGAGCATATCTTCGAGAATTTGGTTGACACGCTCGACTTGTCCACTAGTTTGAGGGTGGAAAGATGTGCTGAAGCGAATATTTGTGCCCATGGCCTTCTGAAAAGAATCCCAAAACCTGGAGGTAAATATGCTGCCATGGTCTGAAGAGATCAATTGTGGAATGCCGTGCAAGGAGACAATTCTGGAGGTGTAGAGCTCCGCCAGCTGCGCTGCTGTGATAGACTCTTTGATAGGAAGAAAATGAGCCACTTTGGTGAGCTTGTCGATGACGACGAAAATAGCATCATTGCCACGCTTGGACTTAGGAAATCCAGTCACGAAGTCCATTTCGATATGATCAAACTTCCATTCTGGAATAGCAAGAGGTTGGAGAAGACCAGCTGGTCGTTGGTGTTCTGCTTTCACCCTTCTGTAGACATCACATTCATTCACGAATTGAGTAATCTCTCGCTTCATTCGAGTCCACCAATACGACTGCTTGAGGTCATGGTACATCTTCGTACTTCCAGGATGAATTGACAGAAGAGAGTTGTGCGCTTCATTCATAATGACTTTACGAAGATCACCCTTTGGAACCACGATCCGGTCCTGGAAGAAAAGAGTATATCTGTCATCAACTCGATAGCACTTGTATTTGGAAATTCCCTTGTCAATACCACGTTTCACCTTCTTCACCATGGTATCCAACAGTTGTGCCTCACGAATCTGATCTTCCAAAGTAGGAGAGACGATGAGGTTGGCAAGAAAACCTTGAGGGACAACTTGGAGATTCAACTTGCGGAAAGCTTCACAAAGATCCGGTTGAAAGGGCTTGAGGATTAAGCTGTTGCAATAAGCCTTCCTGCTCAAAGCGTCTGCAATCACATTAGCCTTGCCTGGAGTATATTCAATACTCAGATTATACTCTTGAATCATTTCGACCCGTCGAGTTTGCCTGAGGTTGAGGTGGGGCTGAGTGAAGATGTACTTGAGACTCTTGTGATCGGTGAAAATGTCCACTTTCCTTCCCAACAGGAGATGTCTCCATGTTATTAGTGCGTGGACAACTGCCGCCAACTCAAGATCGTGAGTGGGGTAGTTCCTTTCGTTGGGCTTCAACTGACGAGAGGTATAGGCCACAACCTTCTTCTCTTGCATTAAGACGGCACCGAGGCCCTGAATAGAAGCATCACAGAATACTTCATAAGGCTTGGATTCGTCAGGAGGAGTCAGAACTGGAGCAGTGACGAGTTTCTCTTTGAGAGTGTTGAAAGCAACGTCACATTCCGGAGACCAGACATACTTCACATGCTTCTGGAGGAGGTTGGAAAGAGGCTTTGCAATCTTTGAGAAATTCTCAACGAATCTTCGGCAATAGCTTGCAAGTCCAAGAAAACTGCGAAGCTGCTTGACATTCTGAGGAGGTTCCCAATTCACCACTGCAGACACCCTCTCTGGATTAACAGCAATGCCCTTGGCATAGATGATATGGCCAAGATAAAGAACTTCATCAAGCCAAAATTCACATTTGGAGAACTTCGCATATAATTTATACTCTCTGAGCTTGTCGAGCACCAATCGCAAATGTTTGGCATGATCCTCCTTATTCTTGGAGAAGACCAAAATATCATCGAGATAGATCAAGACAAATTCTTTGATGTAGGGGTTGAAGATGAAATTCATCAAGCGAGTGAATGCTGGAGGAGCATTGACAAGGCCGAAAGACATGACAGTATATTCATAAGAACCAAAGCTTGTTCTGAATGCTGTCTTGGGAATATCTTCTTCAAGAATGCGGATCTGATGATACCCCATACGAAGGTCAAGCTTGGAGAACACTTTAGCACCTTTAAGTTGCTCGAATAGCTCATTGATGTTGGGAAGTGGGTACTTGTTCTTGATAGTCTTCTTGTTCAATGGACGGTAATCGACGCAAAGTCGGTCTGTTCCATCCTTCTTCCAGACAAAAAGAACACCACAACCCCAAGGAGAAGAACTCGATTTGATCAGACCCAGACGCTCTTGTTTATCGAGTTGTTTCTTCAATTCCTTGAGCTCATCTGGTCCAAGCTTGTAAGGATGCTTGCAAACGGGTTCCGTGCCAGGCTCAAGATCAATAACGAATTCAACTGGCTGGTGGGGCGGCATACCCGGAAGCTCTTCTGGAAAAACATCTTGGTACTCACAAACGACTGGAATCTGAGAGACAGCCTCCAATTCACCATTCTCACTGAGAGAAAACAACCGAATGGTTTCATCACGAGCAGCATAGATGATCACATCGTCAGAAGAGTTAGTCAATTTGATTTCCCTGGCAGCACAATCAAGCTGAGCCTTGTGCTTATAGAGCCAGTCCATCCCGAGAATAAGATCAATATCAGAGTCACCAAGAACCATAGGTTTAGCTAGAAACCTATAGTCGCCCATCTTGATAGAAACATCCGGAGCCATCATCTTGGTATTCATGAGCAAACCCGGAGAGGAAACCGCCATTGGCTTGGGCAGATTGACAGTATGCAAATTTTTCATGGATGCAAAAGGTCTTGAAATGAAAGAATGTGATGCACCAGTATCAAATAAGACTTTTGCAGGAATATCATTAACAGGAAGATTACCCATGATCACTTCAGAAGAATCCTCCGCTTGAGCTGCATTCATCATGTTCACCTTTGCAGACTTAGGATTATGCTTGACCACTGCATTGCTGGAAGATCTCACAGGAGGAGGAGGCGGAAGGCGCCTTTGGTTGAAGCACTTGTTCGCATAGTGACCCTTTTGCTGACATTTGTTGCAAGTCACCTCTAAGAGCGGACGATGATAAGGAGCATTTGGCCTTGGAGCTTGATTCTGAGACTTGTTCTGATAGCCAGGGTTGGGTGGGTGGGAAGATCCATGACCACCTGAGTTCTTCTGCTGATAAGGCTGACGGAACGGAGGAGGAGGAGGCAACCAGAACTTCTGTTGCTTAGCTGCCACAAGTGAGGAAGAAGAAGACTGAACTGCGTCTCTGACTCTCTTCTTAGATGCCTCACACTTGAGCTGAGCAGCTTCTTGTTTCAGCGCCATGTTGTAGAATTCATCATACTTTAACGGCTCGAAAAGCACGAGAGCAAGTTGCAGATCTTCTATAAGACCACGCCTGAATTGGTAGATCATACTCTTCTCATTAGGGATGTCTTGTCTCGCAAAACGAGAGAGCTTCTGGAACTGAGTGTTGTATTGATAGACAGACATGTTGCCTTGCTTGAGATTGCGGAATTCCTCACGCTTACTCTCAACAACACTTTCTGGAATGTGGTGAGCTTTGAAGTCACGGCGGAAATCATCCCAGGTAATCACACGACCTCCTCTGGAATCTTTGTATTGCTGGAACCATTCAGCAGCTTGATCCTTGAGTTGAAAAGAGGCAAACTTGACAAAGTCCTCAGGTCTGACATTGCTGCACTCGAAATGCTTGCTGATGTCCATGAGCCAATCATCGGCGTCTGTGGCCTCGACACAGAAGCTGAAGGTCTTTGGCTGATTAGCAAGGAACTGGTTGAGTGAAGCGAAGTGCGGCTGATTGTTGCCTTGGCCTTGATTCCCTTGATTATCTTGCCCTTGGTTGCGATCTTGCAAGAGCTGGATCAGAATCTGAGCGTTGGCATTTGTGGCAGTCATCAGGGCTTGCCATGCCTCCGGAGGCGGAGGTGGTGGCGGAGGGTTAGCCTGACTTCCTTCATTGCGTTCCGGATTCTGACGCGTTGGCGGAGCCATCCTGAAGAGGGTGACATCCATTAGCATCTTGAAAAAGATATATATTCAAGCTGAATCAAAGGATCGAAATTGCAACATATAGTCTTCACAATAAACATCCGAACGAGAATGAACGAATGAATTCCAAAGTAAAGTATCACACTTCCATAAGCTGAGAAGCCACTTAGAACAAGGTATGGAATAAAATCAACAAGGTACGGATGTGAACAAATAATTGGTAAGGATTACCCAATCACAAACCAAATATCTGCGGAAGAAGTACTAGAGCTACATGAATTCCCACTTAGAAACTCCCGAAACTTTCTGGTTATGCAATCAGGTGTTGGGGATACAGGGGACACAAAATATATCACCCAAACTAACAATACCTAGATCCAGCTGTATCCATCCTTCAACACATAACCAAGAAATCCTCGGAAATCGTCTACCTCGACCTTCGAAAAGCATCCGTTATACAATTCATGGCAATACTCCCGCACTCGCCTCAGTACTGGGCTATCAGGGTTATCTCACCAACAACTGTACAAAAGAGATTTTCGATGTCGGCGTACTAAACTCAGGTATTCCAGAACTGCAAGGATAAAATTATGACGACAACACCTCGGATCTCAACTCCCCGGGACACCTCCTCTAAAACCCCTGCTGACGAGAGGCAACCAAGATAATGTTGTCATCATAAAACCATCGGAACGATTCTAAGATACCCGCGTGATCCTAAAATTTTTTTTAGTGAAATTTGAGAAGAGAAGAGTAAAAACTCTACGTCAGGATGCCTTACCAGAGCGATGAGGAGACTGGGAAGTAAAAAGAATTCCTAAGCTCTCCGATATATAATTCCTAAATGACTCAAAACATTTTTCTAGACACAACTCGGCCGCTAAAAACGATCAATCAGTGGGGGCTCCTAAGGTCGGGGAAAGCTCTGATTACCAACTTGTAATGCCCTCGATGCGGCTATATCTCCCACGTGTCGAGGCACGACTTAGAGGCATAACCGCATTGAAAGCAATGTCGCAAATGAGGTAATCTTCACACAACCCATGTAATACATAAGGGAAAAAGATACATAGTTGGCTTACAGTCGCCACTTCACACAATACATAAATAAACATTCATCATCCAGATTACACTCAAGGTCCGACTACGGAACCAAAATGAAAGAAGACTACCCCAAATGCTACACCAATCCCCGGATCACCCCAACTGGGCTCCACTACTGATCATCTGGAAAAGAAACATAGTAACGGCCACGTTCCTCGTCGAACTCCCACGTGAGCTCGGTCGCGTCATCTGTACTGGCATCGTTGGTACCTGCAACTGTTGTGGTAGAATCTGTGAGCCACGGGGACTCAGCAATCTCACACCCGCGAGATCAAGACTATTTAAGCTTATAGCTAGGATAGGGTTGTGAGGTGGAGCTGCAGCAAGCGACTAGCATATATGGTGGCTACAACGTAAAAGAGAGCGAGAAGAGAAGCAAAGCACGGTCGTGAAGCTAGAAGTGATCAAGAAGTGATCCTAGAACAACCTACGTCAAACATAACTCCAACACCGTGTTCACTTCCCGGACCCCGCCGAGAAGAGACCATCACGGTTACACACGCGGTTGATGTGTTTTAGTTAAGGTCAACTTCGGGTTTTCTACAACCGGACATTAACAAATTCCCATCTGCCTCATAACCGCGGGCACGGCTTTCGAAAGATAATACCCTGCAGGGGTGTCCCAACTTAGCCCATTATAAGCTCTCACGGTCAACGAAGGATATTCCTTCTACCGGGAAGACCCGATCAGTCTCGGAATCCCGGACTACAAGACATCTCGACAGTAATAAAACAAGTCCAGCAAAGCCTCCCAGATGTGCCGACAAATCCCGATAGGAGCTGCACATATCTCGTTCTCAGGGCACACCGGATGAGCAAGACGTCGGGTTGGCATAGACCCTGGTTGCCCAAGGGGCGCCGGACATCGCTCGGTTTGGACCAGCAATCGAAGGAGAACTGGCCCGGGGGGTTAAAATAAAGATGACCCTCGGGCTCGCGAAAACCCGGGGGAAAAAGGCTTAGGTGGCAAATGGTAAAACCAAAGTTGGGCCTTGCTGGAAGAGTCTTATTCAAAGCGAACTGTTAAGGGGGTCCCATAAATCACCCAACCGTGTAAGGAACGCAAAATCAAGGAACATAACACCGGTATGACGGAAACTAGGGTGGCAAGAGTGGAACAAAACACCAGGCATAAGGCCGAGCCTTCCACCCTTTACCAAGTATATAGATGCATTAATTAAAATAAGAGGTATTGTGATATCCCAACAAGTAAACAAGTTCCAACAAGGAACAACAAGTCCATGTTCCAACAAGGAACAAACTTCATCTTCACCTGCAACTAGCAACGCTATAAGAGGGGCTGAGCAAAGCGGTAACATAGCCCAACAACGGTTTGCTAGGACATGGATGGTTAGAGGCTGACATGGCAATATGGGTG
The DNA here is from genome assembly GCA_032464435.1 of Aegilops umbellulata. NCBI lineage: Eukaryota > Viridiplantae > Streptophyta > Magnoliopsida > Poales > Poaceae > Aegilops > Aegilops umbellulata. The sequence continues at coordinate 259,068,828 of CP136057.1, forward strand.
GCATGATATAGCAAGTGGTAGGTATCGCAGCATAGGCATAGCAAAAGAGCGAGCATCTAGCAAGCAAAGATAGAAGTGATTTCGAGGGTATGGTCATCTTGCCTGCAAGGTTCTCAGAGTTGTCGAAAGCTTGGTCCTCGGAAGCGTTCTCAACAGGTTCCTCGTTCACGTACTCGTCTCCCGGCTCTACCCACAACAAGAACACAAGCAAAGGGGACAAACATCAATCACGATGCAATGCGCAAGCAACATGATGCAAAACATGGCATGATATGCGAGATGTGATATGCAATGCATATGCGTGCTCCGGAAGGACAAAGATGAACAAGGCATAATCTTGGCAAACCAAGTATGCCACTGGATAGGTGAGATGATTTCGGTTGAAATCGATATAAAGATCACCGGAATCGGATGCGCGGTTTGCAAATGACAAGCAAAACAAGAATAACAATAATCTGCCAATAACAGCATGATGCTACTTAGCAAGCAACAAGATATTAAGCTACTGCACCCAAACATATCAACAAAGCATACGACAGTAATCTACTCAGGATGCTTGACAAAAGATGAACACTGAGCTACGGCTGAATCACAAGACAACAGGTTCAAACAAGCATGGCAAAAGTGCAAAAGATAACAGGTTCACAGACTTAGTGAAAATAACATGCCAGAAATGAACATCAGGATGACATGTTTGGAGCAATGAAACGACATGCTACAGGATCAGGACATGGCAAAACAAGGCATGGCATGAATCTACTCAAGGCACTTGACAACAGTCCCTTAGCGACCATAAGCCAAAAAGGATAAGAAAATACTATAACACCCATGTCAATTAAGCAAGTTTCGTTACAGGTTTCAGACTTGGCAGAAAACTGGACATGTCAAAAACAGATATCAAGTAGGCATGTTCGTGAGCTCGATGCACTCACCAAAATGCATTGCATGATAAACTAAGCATACATACATCAATAAGACATGGCATAGAAGCTAGACATGGCAAGAACAACATCAAAGCATGCAAGGATCAACTACAACAAGCTTTGCAAAATCGAATAACATGTAAACAATCTGCCAGTAACATTTTATAGCAAAAGTAGAGCTCGATTGACTCAAGATATGGCACTCCATAATTACAAACAAAGGCATGGATGGATAGAGAAAATCCATATGCTCAAACAACTCTTACTGATCATGCTCAAAAGGGGCATAGATCTCTCTGAAACAACATGAACACATGGCATAAAAATAACAGCAGGAAGTCTCTGAAATCAACAACATTAAGTACCCTAGTTTGCATGCTTGTGCTAGTCACCATAGATGTCACAAAAATACATGGCAAGAATCTCTGGAAAGATAGCATGACATATTACAATACATATGTAGGACTCAACTTTATAGGGTGCACACATCAATCATGGCGAAAATGACAAAAGTGCATGTTCTGATAAGAATCAGAAACTAACATCACATAGCCCTCTTCCAACAGCATTTCGTGCATCAAGATGACCCCAAATGAAAATGATTCAATGGAATGAAGTGATGTACTCATCGAGACGAACAATTTGACATATTATACGCACGAAACGGAGCAATATACAGCAAGTTATGATGCGATGAACATGCGACAATTATTGCAAAATTCCGGGACTTAGCAGATTTCGAGGGGGGAAGAAAAAGTCAACCGTGCGGCGCGCGGTCCGAGGATCGCCGGGATCTCGCCGGAGTTGGAGCGGGGCAGCGCGGGGTGGCCGGATCCGGGCGGCGCCGGCTTGGATCTGGGCGCCGGACGGCGCACGCGGCGGCGGCGAGCGGCGGGGAGGCGGCGCGGCGGCGGCGCGATGCAGCGGCGGGGAGGCGGCGATCGATGGCGGTGGCGGCGCGGCGGCCGGCGTGGGGAGACGCGGGAGCCGGGCGGCGCGGGCGGCGGTGGGGCGGAACGGGCCGCGGGGGCCCCGCGCGGGCCTGGCGGGCCGGCGGCGGCGCGCGGGCGCCAGGGCCACGTGGCGTGCCCTGGTTGGCCCGGGGCGGCGGCGCGGACGGTGTCCGGCGCGTCCCGGACACGTCCGGTGGTGGCGGAGGAGCGGGGCTAGGGTTTAGGGGCGGATTTGATCCGGAAATGGAGGAGGGGGAGGTGTATTTATAGGTAGAGGGGGCTAGGAAGCTCCAAATGCTGTGCGGTTTTCGGCCACGCGATCGTGATCGAACGGCGATGGACATGGGAGTGACTTAGATGGGTTATTGGGCTGTTTTGGAGGGGTTTTGGGCTGCAACACACACGAGGCCTTCACGGTTACCCGGTTAACCGTTGGAGTACCAAACGACCTCCGAATGACCCGAAACTTGACAGGCGGTCTACCGGTGCTATACCAAGGCCGCTTGACAAACCTCAGTCCATTCTGAGACCGTTTAACACCCGCACACGAAGATAGGTAAAAGGGGACGCCGGGGAACATAGGAGCGCCCGATTGCAAAATGGACAACGGGGAAAATGCTCGGATTCATGAGACGAACACGTATGCAAATGCGATGCACATGATGACATGATATGAAATGCATGACATGAACAAAAAACGAACTGACGGGAACCCAACCACGGAGGGAATATCGTATCACATAGCCGGAAATGGCAAGAGTTGGAGTTACAATGATGGCAAGTTACATCCGGGGTGTTACACAAGACCCGCAAGCGGTGGACACGGCCTGGCGGCTCCGTACCGGACCAGCCGGCGGGGCCAACCAGTCGGCGGGCCCTAGCCGTCGGTGGAGAAGCCGGCAGCTAAAGAGACTGACGGCTGGGCCCAACGCCCAGTCGGATTACCATTGTACCCCTGGGGGGTAGGCCTATATAAACCCCCCAGGGCACCCATGCAAAGGGTTCGAATCCATTAGCACTAGACCAGATCATATAGGAAGGAGAGAGCTAGCCTGGCCTTCTCCTACCTCCAGGAAAACAATTCGAGGAGTAACCTTGTACTCACTTTGCCATAGTGATCATGCGGAGACCCCACAGAGCAGGACTAGGGGTGTTATCTCCTAGGAGAGCCCCAAACCTGGGTAAAGTACGCCGGCGTTCGTGTCTACGCCTCATCCCGCTTCCTGGCACCGGCGACGTTCTACTCGCTCCCACCATGATAAGCCATCCTTTGGCATATGTCGCACCCAACCCCCGACAACACGCAAAGTCCGAACACTTTCGACAGTGCGGCACCCCGAACTTATAGCATTATATGCATCAGCTCCGAATCTTGTCTTGGGTCAATAGTTGGGTTTGCCCGGCTCCCATGTTTTGGTACCTTACGTTCCTCTATATCGGCTAAGGTAGCACTGGGAGAACTGTTGTGATTGTATCCCGGTTCTTCCGGACGAGCACCTCAGTAGAGAAAACCGAAACTGACTGTCATGATGCGGCGAGAGCTGGTCGCTGTTCGAGAGGTCTCAAATCCTTAAAGATTTTTTCCGCTTCGGGCGAGGAGTCGACCTTGTCTGATTTAGGCGTGCATAGCGCCCCAAGTTCGGCCATCCGAATACTAGGGGCTTCGCCAAAATTTAAAATTGTAGACTTCTATGGCTAAGTGAGAGTGATAAATCTTTATAGTCTGATTGCCTGGTTCGTTGTGCTGAACACCTCCTTCGAAGGACCCAATATTGGGATCAAGAGTGATCAGGTTTATCCCGAACACCTCAGTACTAGTTACATGGGGGCAGAAGCCGATGACTCGCCAGCTCTCAAATTTTATAAACGGCCGCACAAAAGGTAATATTTTAAATTAGCAAGCGTTACATAGCGCACATGAACTAGTTTCATATTACAGGATGACATGAGTACATTCATTCAAATATTACATCCTTAGCACATTCCTCCGCCACAAGGCGAGCACCCTTCAGGACACTGTCATAATACTTTTCGGGGTGGCGATGCTCCTTGCCCTCCGGCGGCCCCTCCTTCACCAGCTTTTCAGCGTCCATCTTCGCCCAGTGCACTTTCGCCCGGGCAAAAGCCCTGCGCGCACCCTCAATGCAGACGGACCACTTTATGGCTTCAAGCCGTGGGCAGGCGTTCACAAGTCCCCTTACCAGGCCAAAATAGCTGCCAGGCAGGGGCTCGCCAGGCCCCTCATGGCCAGTTCGCCCGCCTTGTGAAGCTCGACCAGTTGCTTCAACTGGTCGCTCAAGGGCATCAGATGTTCGGTCCCAGTATACTGAGACCAGAATAACTTCTCCGTCGAGCTCCCTTCCTCGGCCCGGTAGAACTCCGCGGCATCCGACACACTGCGGGGTAGATCTGCGATTGCTCATGGAGAGCTCCGAATTCGGGTAAGTAAAAGGAAAGTTTCCTTCACATGCTTGCTTTGCATAATGAATGCCTTACCCGCCACTATCTTCTTAACCGTCAATTTCCTGGAGGGCCTTCTGGGCTTCGGCCTTGGCATTTTGTGCGTTCTCGCGGGCCTTTGCAAGCTCGGACCCTTGCGTCTTAGAGTCACGCTCCAAGGACTCGTACTTCTTGACATAGTCCTGGAGCTCTTGCTGCACCTCGCCGACTCGGGCCTCTTGCTTCTCGCGCTCGGCACACTCCGTGGCCGCCTTGCCTTCGGCTTCGGATAGGGCCTTCTTAAGGGCCGCCACTTCGGTCGTGCCCCCTAGCAAAATTTATGACGATCCTGTGATCTAACAAACCACCTTTCTTTTTCTTTATCAATAAACAGACGAGGTATTATTTACCTTTGTTCTCTTCGAGCTGCCTCTTGGTAAGGTCGAGCTCTTCCTCGGACCGCTCAAGGTCCCGCTTCAGTGCGGTGACCTCCGCCGTGCGAGCGGCAGCGGCCAGCAGCGAAGCCTGCTTATTCACATAGACATATTTTGATTAGACTCATGTGATTATTATTTGATCCTCTGTTCGTCCTTTCTTTGCAAACACCAAATAGAGCATCAGGGGCTACTGTCTATGATGTAACATTTTCTCATAATTTGATTACTTACCTCAAAGCCTGTTAGGAGGCTGGCACAGGCTTCAGTCAGTCTGCTTTTGGCGGACCGAACCTTCTTTACCATCACACTCATGATAGTGCGATGCTCTCCGTCAATGGAAGCGCCGCGAAGCACTTCCAACAAGTTGTCCGATGCCTCTGGATGGACAGAGGCCATCGGCATGGACGGCTTTCCCCTCTTAGCGAGGGGTCGCCTGACAGAGTTCGGAACAACTGGAGGTTCCGGCGCAGTGTTCGGCTGGGGACCAAACTTGCTCCCCCGTCATTAGAACCCATGGGAGTCTTGCCCCCCATGCGCCTGGAGTCCGGGATGTTGCCTTGGGGCGGCTCCAGGACTATCTCCCATTGGATCAATAGCCTTTGAGACAACACTTTGGCGTCGTCCATAGGACAGGGAGAGGTGGCGGTCGGGAGTGAATCACTGTTCATCGCCGACGGGCCCAAAGACCCATCCGAAGAGGATACGTTGATAGGGGCTTTGGAGGGACCGCATAATCATGTTCGGCATGATGAGAAGCAGTAAAACAGAACATACCAGGACTATTATGGTATCCGAACACTTACGATTTCGCTAGGGGCTTGTCCCTGGGCAACCACTCCTCGTCGCTTAAAGCGGCTGTTGTGGAGCAGTCTGGAAGGAGGGTCCTTCCCTTCTTGGACCCTTCGGCCTCCCCAGATGGGGCGGCCTTCCTTTTCTTCTCTCCCCCGACTGGGGGGGGGAGAACTTTCCTCTTCCTTCTCCTCGTTTTTGTGGGAGGAGTGCGCCTCGGTGTTTTCGGATGATGAGTCCGATATGACCTTGCGCCAGAGACCTTTCCTAGTCCCCGTGGCCTTCTTCTTGGCCTTCTTCTCTGGCGCCTCATAAGGCGCTGGAACCAGCATCTCCGTTAGGAGAGCATCTGCTGGATCTTCGGGCAGGGGGGCTGGATAGTCGATCTGCTCTACTGTCGCTACCCAGTCCTGTTAAAATGGCATGAAGGCTCAGACCCCTCACACTATTATGCTGGGCAAGGAAACATTTTGTGAGATATAAAAGACTTACCGGATTGGCAGGGCGCTTTGCGCTGAGTCCCGATCCTCGGTAAGAGGAGGAGGTACCTCAGCGCCCTTGAATAGCACCTTCTAGACATCTTTGTGCGTCGTGTCGAAGAGCTCTCGCAGCGTCTGGTGCTTAGCCGAGTCGAACTCCCACAAATTGAATTCCCGACTTTGACATGGGAGGATCCGGCAGAAGAGCATGACTTGGACCACGTTGACAAGCTTGATTTTCTTGCTTATCATATTCTTGATACATTTCTGTAGTCCGGTCAGCTCCACCGACGAACCCCAGGACATGCCCTTCTCTTTCCAGGAGGTGAGCCGCATGGGGATGCCGGATCGAAATTCGGGGGCCGCCACCCAGTTGGTGTCGCGCGGCTCGGTGATGTAGAACCACCCCGATTGCCACCCCTTCACAGTCTCCACATAGGAGCCTTCGAGCCAGGTGACGTTGGGCATTTTTCCCACCATGGCGCCTCTGCACTCCGCCTGCTGACCAACTACCACCTTTGGCTTCCCGTTGAAGGTCTTCAGCCGTAGGCCGAAGTGGGGCTTGATGCGAAGGAAGGTCTCGCACACGACGATAAACGCCGAGATGTTGAGGATGAAGTTAGAGGCCAGATCATGGAAGTCTAGCCCATAGTAAAACATGAGCCCGCGGACAAACGGGTGGAGGGGAAATCCCAGTCCACAGACGAAGTGGGTAAGAAATACCACCCTCTCATGGGGTTCTGGAGTAGGGACGATCTGCCCTGCTTCCGGGAGCTGGTGGGCGATGTCTGCGGCTCGGTATCCGGCTCCCCGGAGCTTCACAATGTCCTCCTCCGTAACGGAGGAGACCATCCACTTGCCCCCCGGTCCGGACATGCTTGGAATGGCTTTGCGGAGAGGATAAGAACTTGGGCGCTGGAGCTCGAGTGCGTATGAGTGGGAAGGGGAAGAGGAAGGCGTGGGTGAAAAAGATGAATCGTTGTCCCTTTATAAGGGTGGGAGAAACTATGCGCCACCCCACCTGCCTGGTAAACTCGCTTATTCACCAAGCGCTGTAATTGATGGCGCGGTTGGGTTACCCACACCCGTATTGATGAGAATCCCGTGATAAGGGGATAAGATCTCTGCTTCGACAAGACGTGCCAAGAAAACCGTCTCGCAATATGTGCAGTAGCTGGTTGAGAAAAACGGTTCGGATAATGACCGGGCCATGGCGTGATGTCACGCTACGAAATGTGTCAGCAGATTAGATTTGTGGGATATTATACTCTCTACGGTGGTATGTGGAATTTGTTTTGCAGAGCCGGACACGATCCTTGTGTTCGAAATCTTCTATGGAGTATTCGGAGGAAGAACCCGCCTTGCAATGCCGAAGACAATCTGCGCACCGGACTCATCATCATTGAAGCCTGGTTCAGGGGCTACTGAGGGAGTCCTGGATTAGGGGGTCCTCGGACAGCCAGACTATATCATTTAGCCGGACTGTTGGACTATGAAGATACAAGATTGAAGACTTCGTCCCTTGTTCGGGTGGGACTCTCCTTTGCATGGAAGGCAAGCTTGGCAATTCGGATATGTAGACCTCCTCCCTTGTAACCGACTCTGTGTAACCCTAGCCCCCTCCGGTGTCTATATAAACCAGAGGGTTTAGTCCGTATGACAACAACAATCAGAATCATGGGCTAGCTTCTAGGGTTTAGCCTCTACGATCTCATGGTAGATCAACTCTTGTAATACTCATATCATGAAGATCAATCAAGCAGGAAGTAGCGTATTACCTCCATGGAGAGGGCCCGAACCTGGGTAAACATTGTGTCCCCCGCCTCCTATTACCATCCACCTTAGATGCATAGTTCGGGACCCCCTACCCGAGATCCGCCGGTTTTGACACCGACAGTAGCCTTTGGGGATGAACATGATTCCAGGGCCGAGATGTTAACCTTTGAAGTGGTCAAGATTCAAAGCCCGTAACACGCTCTGTTTGGACGGCCAACTTATGCCAAGTTCATGGCACGACCTTGTTATGTTTATCTGCAACTCAAGATGTCGGGTTACAAGGGGACAATCACAATGCTTGGAAGCCAAAAGATAGCTCTGGAGTGTGAAGAAGGAGATGCGACTTACGCTGAGTTTGTCTGTGCAACAGAGGAATTGAAGTTTCACAAAGATAATGTTGACCCGACATATATGACATCTTTGAAGAAGCCAACTACGGAGCATGAGCCGGTTTTGAAGTTTAAGTCGGCGGATGACACCAAGCTAGTTGATTTCGTTCCTGGTGATTCATCCAAGCTATTCAGCATCAGTGCTAATCTGGATCCGAAATGGGAAGGCGCGCTCATCGAGTTCATCCGTGAGAATCATGACATCTTTGCATGGAAACCTTCTGACATGCCGGGTGTACCGAGGGAATTTCCTGAGCACACTCTTAATATTGATCAAAAGTTTTAGCCGGTCAAGTAGTTTCTTCGTCATTTTAATGAAGAGACGCGTAAAGCCATTGGTGAAGAAGTGGCCCGACTCTTGGTGGCTGGGTTCATCGTTAAAGTTTTTCATCCTGAGTGGTTGGCTAACCCGGTGCTAATGCTTAAGAAGAACGACACTTGGCAAATGTGTGAGGATTACACAGACTTAAATAAGGCTTGTCCGACTGATCCTTCCGCTCTCCCTCGTATTGATCAAATTATTGATGCTATGGCAGGTTGTGTCGGCGTTCTGGAAACGGGGGTCCCCAGACTTGCCTGCCTGCGGCCCGCGGCGTGGCTAAGTTAGCGGGCCGTACGGCCCATCTTCATCAACAAGGCATCCAAGACCCTCGCGAGGGGCCAAGGAGACGGATGACGCAAGACCTCCTCAGGAGTGGCCTAGCCAGGCAGGCTCGCGAGGGGTGGAGATATCAAGGCGGGGAAAACCTCAAGAGGCTCTCGTGACGTGAGCCATGACGATCGGCACCAGGAGGGCACCAGCGCGCGCAACGTCATTGTTTCCTCTTTGGTGCTAAGGAAGCGAGCGCAGGCGAGGAGTACCGAGGCCTCAGGCAAAGGTTGCCATATCGGTGCAACAAGACCAAGACCAGAAGGACGGCAGGACGGAGGTCATCGTGGAGCCCAAGATGGCGTCACCACGAGAGCCTTTCGCAGGCGAAGACCACTTTTGTCAGGATAGCTTGTACTAGCTGTCCCCTTTCAAATTCGCCCGCCGCTGTTGGCTCCCTTCCCACTCAATATTTGGGGAGAGGACCAGGGTCTATATAAGTAGAGCTAGCCACCACAGTAGAGGGGGGGGGGGGGAGTTCGGATCCACAGAGTTCTCATCCACCAGTTCACCGAGCACAAGAACACCTCAACCTCAGGAGGTTGTTCTTCCCCTTGTACTGTTCATCATCAGCCCAAGAGGCAATCCACCACCACCACATTGGAGTAGGGTATTACACCACAACGGTGGCCGGAACCAGTATAAATCTCGTGTCTTTCGATGTTGCGAGTTCGTTGAGTTCGCCCGCGAGATCTTAGCGAGCTAGCGCGTGGATTGGTAGGAGGGAAAGACTTCGCGCGCACCCCAGAGTTCGAACCTTAAGGGTTTGCCAGAACCCCACATCCGACATTTGGCGCGCCAGGTAGGGGTGCGCCGTAGCTCCTCTCCACCAGCCTGCGCCCCGCGCCGCTGCACTTCGCCCCCATGGTGGGTGCCCCGCCATCCACCTCTGCGGCCGACATCGACAGTGGGGCATCTGGGTACCGAGCCCTGGCCCCCGCCCTGCGGCTGGTGCGGTGGCCGACCAAGTTCAAGCCAGAGATGCCGCCGCGTTACGACGGCGCGGCAGACCTGTTGCCGTTCTTGCTGGCGTACGAGGAGGCTATCCTCGAGGCCGGAGGCGACGACAAGATCATGGCCAGCTGGTTCCCCATGGCCCTCGCCGGCGAGCCGTGCGCCTGGCTTCTCGACCTACCTGGATACACGGTGGCATCCTAGGGGAAGCTCCGTGACCTCTTCGCTGCCCGCTACGCGGTGCCGGCGCACCACATAGTCGTGGCCCTGCTGGGCGGCTCTCAAGCACCGCCTTCAAATCACCACATCAAGCCATTCCTCCGACAGATTGGGGCCACATCCAAGCGCCTATGGGTTCCGCCGGGTTGGGCTGCGCCAGAGGCTGACCTCACCTTCGGCTCAGAAGACCACCCAGACTCCACCGCCGGCTCGGGCATGCTTCCAATGCTCTGCATGCCCACCATCTGCAACGCGGCTGTTACCAAGACCCTCATCGACGGCGGTGCCGGCCTCAACTTGCTCTCCGTGGAAGCCTTCAACCTTCTTCACGTGCCGCTCGAGCGGCTCAGCCTTAGTAAGCCCTTCTCAGGAGTTGGTGGTGGAGCTGCCCACTCTCTGGGGCAGATCCGCCTCCCTGTCACCTTCGGCACACACGACAACTACCGCACCGAGTTGGTAGACTTCGACATCGCCTGCATCGGTCTCCCGTACAACGCCATCCTCGGGTACCCAGCTCTCGCTCAGTTCATAGCGGCGACTCACCCGACCTACAATCTCATGAAGATGCCTGGGAGCAAAGGCGTCCTCACCATCAAGGGGGACACTAAGGAGGCCGTGACGGCACTCATGCTCGCCTTCAAGACCGTGGCGGCAGCACAGCCCGCCGGCACCGGTACCCCCGAGGCCAAGGAGGCCACGCCTACGAAGAAGACAGGGCGGAAACCAAGCAGGTGCCGGTCAATGAGGACGGGTCTTCGGGAGCCACCTTTACCATAGGCGCCGGCCTTGACCCGGGCCTCCAGACCATCCCGCTCACGTGCTCGTTCGCGGTCTGGGGGGTGGACATCTTAGGCCCGTTCCCTCGGGTGCCAGGGGAATACCGCTATTTCTACGTCGCCGTCGACAAGTTCACCAAGTGGGTGGACGTGGAAGTCATCCGTACCATCCCGGCCGGCTCTACTGTCAAGTTCATCAAGGGCCTCGTGAGCCGCTTTGGGGTCCCCAACCGCATCATCACAGGTAACGGCTCGCAGTTTACTAGTAACCTCTTCAAAACCTATTGTGCTAACCTTGGAGCGCAGATCTGCTACGCTTCGGTGGCGCACCCCAGGAGCAATGGTCAGGCCGAACACGCCAACGCGGAGGTCCTGAGGGGTCTCAAGACCAGGACCTTCAAGAAGAAGCTGGAGCCCTGCGGCAGGGGCTGGCACGACGAGCTCCAATCCGTGCTGTAGTACCAGCAAGCGCTGCGGCGATACCATTGCCGCAACGTCCGCTCCGGGACACTCAAGGTGGGCGACCTCATCCTGAGGCGGGTCCTCTCCAGGGAAGGGCTACAAAAGCTTTCGCCCATGTGGGAGGGCCCGTTCAGGGTCGTCCATGTCTCCAGGCCTGGTGCAGCGCGCCTGGAGATGCAGGACAGGATGCCCATCCAGAACGCCTGGAACATCCAGCACCTCCGGAAGTTCTACCCATGAAGCAAGGCCCAGAGCCTGTGAAGAAAGGCCCAGAGCCTGTGAAGAAGGCCCGATGTCTGTGAAGAATCGCCGCCCATAACACTCTCACGTAATAATGAGTGGTGCTGTAGATGCCCCGGAGTCTCAGGAGCACCGGCCTCAGGCCCTGGGGCTCCCGCCCATGCCTAGTGGCAGCACTTAGCTTCGCACTGGTGAGAAGACTTGAAGACTAGGCTAGGTGCCGGACGCGGCTTTTCATTTGCTTTCCGTGGTTGGCTCGCTTTTTCTTAAATCGAAGTTTGCCTTTGGTGTTCCTTGCTGATTCGGTTCCTTCGCCTCTGACTGCATTTTCCGGCTCCGGTTCACTCGTGTTCACTCTCTTGCACACCTCGCGAGGGGGCTAGGCAGGTGCCCTCGCGAGCATTTCTCTTCTAGCTGCCTCGCGAGCATTTCTCTCCTCTCTGCCTTCTCACGAGCCACCCTCGTGCGAACCCAAAAACTTGCACATCCCTCCTAGTCCGTGTCCCTCGGGTACCGCGATGCAAAGTGCAAGGTCAAGGATCTGGTGAACAGCGAATCTCTTAGCGCACCTTCTAACAATTTTTCGCAGTTCCTGAGCAAACAGGTCAAGATGGACATGAGGAAATAAACGCCTCATAAGGAGGAGGGCGCCCCGAACGCACCAGGTTAAGTTATCTTTGCGCAAAATGGCCACACAACACTGAAACAATAAGCGTAGCATAATGATTGATAGCAGCCGACGGGGGCAGGGTCACGGCGACGTCTCGGGTCTAGTCAGACCTCTCTTCTCGCTTCATCGATGCGCGGCGACGAGACAACCCACTACCACGTTCGAAGCGGGCACGACGGCATGGCGGCTGATCAAGGCCGCCGCTGCTGGAACTGTCACCAAGGGAGGAGTCACCATAGCCAGATGAGGCGCGACCGGCGGGTTCATCCTCCTCCTCGTCCCGACCATCGTCAAGGCCGAGCACCTCCTCGCCATCATTCACCTCGGGGCAGCATCCGTCGCGACGACCGTCTTCCCCGAACACCCTCACGAGGAGGGCCACGTCACCGTCGAAATTGAAGTGGAGCGTGCACCGCCTGCCCAGGCCGCGCGCGTGGGCAAACGTCTGCCAACCGCGGGCCAGAGCTATGTTTCCCGCAGCGGAGACCTCGACCGTGACCCAAAAAGCTCGGCTGCAGCAACCGTCCGCCTGCAACCAAAGCCCACCAGGACCGGAGGCCGGCAGCTCGTCGGCAAAGAAGCGAGGGAGCTGAAGCCAGTTGCCGGCCGGATTCTCTGACCAGAAAACAAACTCCGGCAACACCTCTGATGCATGGAACCGCGGTCCGGGGGTGGGGGGTCTCTCAACCACGGCGCACCTCCTTTCGTCGATAGAACTATCGCGACCAGAGCGACTCCTGCCACGCATCGCGGCGCCGCCCTGGGAGCCGGGGGCCACAGCGGGGGTCGCGACATGCTTGCGGGGACGGACACGTCCTTGCTTGGGCGCCGGGGAGCCGTGCCCCTCCCGAGGGGCCCTGCCCTTCTCCGCATCAGAGAACCTCTTCGACGGCGCCATTGCTACTGGCGGGGGAACAGGGAAGAAGAAGCAAACAAACAATGAAGAGATGGGCGACAGGGGCTTCGCCCCCTCCCCATTTATAGCAAAAGAAGGCCAACCAACGCCTCCCACGACACAGGTAATGATGGATTTCCTTGCATGTCACAGGGACTTGTCAAGTCGTGAAGTTGCCAAGGCAGCGTGGGGAAGCGGAGAAGCCCATGTCCAATCAACCGCCACACGTCAACCGAGGCCGCAAGCTTTGGGGGCCTGCGGCGCTCCGTACTTGACCCTTGGCTTTGCCGTGAAGCCAAGCCTGAGCGCACCTTGGGCCCAGGGGCTATTGTCGGCGTTTTGGGAACGGGGGTCCCTAGACTTGCCTGCCTGCGGCCCACGACGTGGCTAAGTCAGCGGGCTGTACGACCCGCTTCATCAGCAAGGCATCCAAGACCCTCGCGAGGGGCCAAGCCTCGTGAGGCGGACGACGCAAGACCTCCTCAGGAGTGGCCTAGCCAGGCAGGCTCACGAGGAGCGGAGATATCAAGGCGGGGCAAACCTCACGAGGCTCTCGTGACGTGAGCCATGACGATCGGCACCAGGCGGGCGCCAGTGCGCGTAGCGTCCTTGTTTCCTCTTTGGTGCTAAGGAAGCGAGCGCAGGCGAGGAGTACCGAGGTATCAGGCAAAGGTTGCCATATCGGTGCAACAAGACCAAGACCAGAAGGACGGCAGGATGGAGGTCATCGTGGAGCCCAAGACGGCGTCACCACCAGAGCCTTTCGTAGGCGAAGACCACTTTTGTCAGGATAGCTTGTACTAGCTGTCCCCTTTCAAATCCGCCCGCCGTTGTTGGCTCCCTTCCCGCTCAATATTTGGGGAGAGGACCAGGGTCTATATAAGTAGAGCTAGCCACCACAGTAGAGGGGGGGAGTTCGGATCCACAGAGTTCTCATCCACCAGTTCTCCGAGCACAAGAACACCTCAACCTCAGGAGGCTATTCTTCCCCTTGTACTGTTCATCATCAGCCCAAGAGGCAATCCACCACCACCACACTGGAGTAGGGTATTACACCACAATGGTGGCCCCAACCAGCATAAATATCGTGTATTTCCATGTTGCGAGTTCGTCGAGTTCGCCTGCGAGATCTTAGTGAGCTAGGGCGTGGATCGGTAGGTGGGAAAGACTTCGCACGCACCCTAGAGTTTGAACCTTAAGGGTTTGCCGGAACCCCACATCCGACAGGTTGTGAGTGTTTGAGATTTTTGGATGCTTATTCTGGTTATCATCAGATCAAAATGGTAGTTAAGGACCAGGAGAAGACAACATTCATTACTCCGTTTGGAGCCTTCTTCTATGTATCCATGCCCTTTGGGCTCAAGAGTGCCCAGGCGACATACCAATGGTGTGTGCAAAATTGCCTTCATAATCAAATCGAGCATAATTTTAATGCTTATGTGGATGACATTGTTGTGAAATCTAGAAAGAAGGAGACCCTAATTGATGATTTGAAGGAAACCTTTGAAAATCTCCGGGTTTATAAGATGATGCTTAACCCAGCCAAGTGTGTCTTTGGTGTACCAGCTGGTAAGCTTTTGGGTTTTCTGGTTTCTGAACGAGGTATTGAATCTAACCCTGTCGGGGGATATTGGCCTCCACGAGCACCTATGGGGACGGAGCCCCTTGTCGGTTCGGCGGGGGCGGAGGTTGCACACAGAGCAGATCGAGGCGACACACACACAACGATTTTACACAGCTTTGGGCCGCATGGATGCGTAAAACCCTACTGCTGCATGTCTGGTTGATTAGAGTTCTTGCTCTGGAGCGCAAGAAGCTACAGTAAGCTGGAACTGGATGTAGACGAGGGTCTACTGAGCGCCCTCCTCCTCTAGGGTTCGATCCTCTCCCCTTGGTCTGCCTCCCCCCTCTACGTGCGCATGGGCCTCCTCTTATATGCTAAGGGGTTTCCCACAGGTAGCGACGCAGGTGAGGGTAAAAATGGCAAGGAATTGTGCGAATAGTGGCCGCACAGTGCTATCGCACCTAACTCTGACGGCGGGGGACAAAGGCATTAAATGCCCGTCTGGATCGCCTGAACAGTGCCAAGGCGGACCGTTAGGAGCGCCTCCGCTTGCCACGGGGGCGACTTTGCCAACGTCGCGTGCCACCGCGCGTCTCAGGTTGCGCGGCGCCCCGCCACGTGTCTCCGGGGAAACCCCAGAGTGACGCGTGGGCAGGTGAGCTGGAGCGCATGCCTGAGGTGGTGGTTTGCCGCGGCAAGTGGCTTGCCGCGGTAGTTGCCTTGCCGCACCTGAGAGCTTGCCGCTCGTCAGGCCTTGCCGGGGCGCGCGGAGCGCCGCGACGGGCTTCTCTTGGGGTGCCTTGGCTTGGTCGTCCCGGCGAGCTCCTCCCGCCGGGGCCTTGGTGCTTCGGCTTAGTCGTCCCGGCAAGCTCCTCTTGCCAGGGCCTTGTCGCCTTGGCCCGGCAAGCTCCTCTCGCCGGACCTCGCCTTCTTGGCCCGGCAAGCTCCTCTTGCCGGGGCTTGGTCTTCTTGGTTCGATCACTTGGCCTTCGTCCGGCCCAGAAAGGGCCGTGGAGACTCTTGTCGCTCCCCTGGCAAGCCTTGCCGCGGGACGCTACTACTGCCCGTGCACAAGTTCGGGGTACTAAGGTACCCCTACTCTAGTACACCGACAGGAGCCCCCGGGTCTGGGCCATACACGGTGCCGAGCGTTGTTGGGCCAGGCCCTAACAGTGCACGGGCACGCGTGGCCTGGGTTGCGCTGCTCCTTAACTCCGTGCTCGTCGCGCCCTCCCCAAGTGGCGCGCGCTTATCGCGGCGTCGTGGGGGGCGAGGCGTGCGAGACGTGCGTGACGTGGGTGGCGTGCGCGGGGCTTGAGGCCCGCAGGCATGCGTCACGTCGGGCACGACTCCTTCATCTGGAAAGGCGAGGCGCCCGCCCCCATTTTCAAATGGGGGAGGGGGCGTGGAGGCGCGGCTTGGTGAACGAACGGGGCCGAGGCGCGGCTTTCGGGGCGCCCGTCCCCACAATCACGGGTGGGGAGAGGTCGCCTCATCCGTCGCCTCGGCCCTGCTCGCCTTCCACGTGTCCTCCATGCACTTGGGGTCGCGGTGGTGGAGGCGGAAAACCGGGCCGACGCGGGTTGATGTAGAGGGTCGGCCCCGTCGCCTGCTCTTACTCTGCTTTGATTGGTTGGGCGGGGCGGCCGAGCCCCCCCACTCCGCTCCTTTATAAGGAGTGGGAGGGGGCGATGAGGGTCCGCACTCCTCCCTTCTTTCTTCTCTTAGATCCCTGGTCCCCTCTCCCCAACTGTCATGGAGAAAGGGAACCCTGGTCCTTCCTCGGTGGCGGCAAGGGTCGCCGCCAGGCAGCGAGCCCCTCCTCCCCTTGCACCCGCGGCGGCGGAGCCAACCGTAAGGGGAAGGGGGAGGGGGCGAGGTCGTGGACGAGGCCGTGGACGGGGCCGAGGCGCTCGAGGCGGGCAGGACGGCGCGCCGGCCTCGCCTCCGCCGGCGGCTCCATTTCCCCCGGCGGTTCATCTCGGGGACGACCCCTGCGAGTTCATTATCAGGCTGCGCCGGGCGCCTCGCCGTCGCCTCCGCCTCCCGGCTCCCTTCGCGGACGTCCTGGAGGCGGAACAACACGAGACGCTGAGACTGCGCATGAGGGGCTGCGGGATCAGTGGTACGCGGGTCCACGTCGAATCCCGAGCCCCGGGCGTGATGTGTCTTGGCCGCGGGTGGAAGACGTTCGCCCGGATCCACAGCTTGATGGAGGGGTTCACCCTCCATTTTAAGCTGATGGAGGGCGATCTCCTCTCTGTCAAGGCCTTCGGGGACCTCCGACAGCGAAGGCTCCTCCTCGAGCGAGAGTGATGAGGAGGGGAGCGACAGCGACGACGAGGGGGGGCGGTCGTCGGGGTGACGGGCACGACTAGGCGCTAGTCGCAGCTCCGCGTGGCACCGGCGCCCCCATCATCCGCGTCGCTGGCTCCGTGAACTCCCCGGGGTCGCCTCCTTGGGCGGCTGGCGTAGGGAGGCTGCGGAAGAGGAAGAGGGCGGGCGGCAAGGCCGCTGCCTCGTTTCCCAGCTTCCCCCCAGACGCCGTCACCACCCCTGCTCGCGGCGACGACCACCGGGGTCTTCTCTCTGGCCCGGCAAGCTCCTCTTGCCGGGGCTTCGTCTTCTTGGGCGGCCGGAGTGGCGAGGCTGCGGAAGAGGAGGAGGCTGGCGGCAAGGCCGTCAACTCGGAGTACGAGGGCTAGATGCCCTCGACAGCGCGTTGACGTCCCGCAGCCTCCTTCTCGAGCTCTGCTTCCAGCGTCGCCGTCTCCATCCAGCCTCCGGAGCTCCGGGGCGGAGCCCCGGATGCTCTCTTGGCGTCTTCTGCCACCCGTAGCTCGTCTAGGCGCCCCTTTTGCCCTTCTCGCCTCCTTGCCCTACCTCCTGAGGAGAGAGACAAGAAAGGGATTACGGGCACCTTATCTCTTTTTATCTTGTAAGCCCTCGGGCCTTAGTTGCATTTAAATCTTGTAATCCCATCTTTCATGTTTTTCATTCTCTCTGAACTATACCTGAGTGGAATGTTTTTAATAAAAAAGGGATGTTTGCCGGATCATTTGTCTCGCGGGTATATCCCGCGGCAAGGGGCGGACCCTTTGCACCGTTAAGATAGACATTTCCCCGCCCGGCAACGGACCCTGCCGTCCCCGCGCCCCTTGGCCCTCCTCACGCTCTTGGCGGAGGCAGGGAGAAGGCGGGTTCTGGCCCCTCGCTTCCTCCCCCTTGCCGCCGCGGCTACTATCCGAAGCGGGCCCCGGGGACGCGCTCTGGGGTTTGCCGCTTAAGAGAGCACGGCAGCCTTTTAGGAGGAAGCAAGGTTTTCACATTCCGCAGCTCATGAGAGAATGCATGATAAGGGATGTAAAGACTTATCTGAGGTTGTAGCCCCCGGCAACTCTGGCTTGCCGGGAGGCGGGTGCTGGCTCGTCCTTCTCCCCTTCTTCGTCCTTGAGCGGCTCAGCAAGGGTAGGCAGTTCCCGCGAACCAAAGGGAAAAGACGGGAAAAAGACGCGGACTCGACCTCTAAGTTAGGGGTTAGCGACTGTTAGGCACTATCAACCCTAACCAAGGACTCGACTCGACTCAGCATGCATGCTAAAACTTGGGGGGGCCCAGCGCGTCATTGCGGCCAGGGTCTGCGCCTGGCTTTGTACAAAGGATTACATGCGTCTGCGGCAAGACTTTTGTACAAAGAGTTGGTTGCCGGACGGGGTCCGACAACCGCGCCTTACGGGTAAAACTTGCGAAGATGCTCAATGTTCCAGGAATTGCTCACCGGAGTACCATCTTCGGTCTCGAGGCGGACGGCGCCGGGCCTCGTGACTCGTTTCACCCGGTATGGGCCTTCCCACTTCGGCGTCAACTTGTTGTGTATCTTGGCCGACTGAACACGCCGAAGAACAAGGTCGCCTTCCTCGAAGCTCCTGGCTTTAACTTTGCGGCTATGATAGCGACGCAGAGCTTGCTGGTAGCGAGCGGATCACACAGCGGCCTAGAGACGATCTTCCTCGAGGAGCAGTGCGTCATCTTCACGCGACCGCTCTTGCTCAAGCTCATCATAAGCGAGCACTCGAGGTGACCCGTATACGAGTTCCGTGGGGGTAACTGCTTCTGCTCCATAGACTAGAGCAAATGGTGTCTGGCCGGTGGCTCGATTTGGCGTCGTTCTGACTGACCAAAGAACCGCCGGCAGCTCCTCGATCCAGTTCCGTCCGCGCTTGAGCAGCTTGTCAAAACTTCTGGTCTTGAGCCCGCGCAGTACCTCGGCGTTGGCCCTTTCCGCTTGACCGTTGCTCCGGGGATGAGCAACAGAAGCGAAGCAGACCTTGGTGCCGAGGTTTTGGGTGTAGTGCATGAATGCGTGGCTTGTGAACTGCGTACCGTTGTCGGTGATGATCCTGTTGGGGATCCCGAAGCGGCAAACAATCGACCTGAAGAATTTGATCGCGGACTGGGCGGTCACCTTTCTCACCGGTTCCACTTCTGGCCACTTTGTGAACTTGTCGATGGCAACGAACAAGTACTCAAAGCCCCCGACGGATCGGGGGAAGGGGCCGAGGATATCGAGCCCCCAGACCGAGAAGGGCCAGGATAAAGGGATCGTCTGGAGAGCTTGAGCTGGCTGGTGTATCTTCTTGGAATGGAACTGGCACGCTTCACACTTGGTTACTCGTGCAGTTGCATCCTGGAGGGCTGTGGGCCAGAAGAAACCTTGCCGGAACGCCTTTCCGGCAAGTGCTCTGGCGCCAATGTGGTGTCCACATATGCCTCCGTGTATCTCCGCCAATCTGTCCGTCTTCCCGGTGAATGCACTTCAATTTCACCCCATTGCGTCCTCTTTTGTACAGTGCGCTGTCAACGAACTGGTACATACTGGACTGCCGGGCTACTCTTTCAGCTTCTTCTTGTTCTTCGGGAAGTTCTCCTGTCTGGAGGAAACGGACGATCTGCTGTGCCCACGTCGGAGCCTGTGGCTCGACGACGAGGACTAAAGGCATGTCGGCGGCTGCGGGAACATCAGCTTCTACGGCGAGGACTTGGGACTCAGCCGGAGCTTGACGTTCCCCGGCTAGCTTGCCGGGGCATGGCTTGCCGGGAGTGCCTGCTTCGTCGGGACAAACCCTGGGGCTTGCCGGAGCGGACAGCTCCTCAGCACTCTTGGCGTCCATCTTGGGGACTCTCTTGGCGGCGGCTTCGGGAAGCTCTGCCGGGAGATAGTCGCCGGAGACCGATTTCCTCTTCTTGCTTGGCCCAGTCGATGGTGTCACGGATGCATGAGTCAGCTTGAGCACAAAAGTCCCTGGTTCCACAGGTAGCTTTAGTGCGACGCATTTTGACAGGCCGTCGGCGATGTCGTTCTCTGCTCTTGGAACATATTCCATTTGCAGGCCGTCAAAGTGCTCTTCCAGCTTCCTCACTTCATCAACGTAAGCCTCCATCAACGGGCACTGGTAATCCTTGTTCACTTGGCGGACGACGAGCTGCGAGTCACCCCTGACAATGAGCTTCTTGATCCCAAGTTCCGCCGCGATCCTGAGACCGGCGAGCAAACCTTCATACTCTGTCGTATTGTTGGTTGCTTGCTCCTTGGGAAAGTGCATCTGGACGATGTACTTGAGGTGCTCTCCGGTGGGCGCGATGAGCAGCACGCCGGCACTGGCGCCTTCCAGCGAAAAGGCACCATCAAAGTACATCAGCCACTCTTTGGTTGCTTCCTTGCCGGGGATGCTCGTCTCTAGAATTTCTTCGTCCGGTGTCGGCGTCCACTCTGCTATGAACTCTGCCAATGCTCTGCTCTGGATGGTCCATGTGCTCTCGAACTTGAGGCCAAAGCTTGACAGTTCTAGTGCCCACTCGACAATCCTGCCTGTTGCTTTGGGATTCTGCAGTATCCTCTTAAGCGGAAAGCGAGTGACCACTGTGATCTCGTGTGCTTGGAAGTAATGGCGCAGCTTCCTCGAGGCCATGAGGAGGCCGAAGAGCAACTTCTGCACACCAGAGTACCTCGACCTAGCCCCCTGCAGGAGGGAACTGACGAAGTAAACTGGGCGCTGCACCATCCTCTTCCTCTGCACTTCCCCTTGCGCTTGCGCGGATCCGCCTTTGCCGGGGCCAGAGCTTGTCGGGGAAGCCCCCTGCTTGCCGTCGGACGCGCTTGCCGTGGTTGCTGGCTCGTCATCAGCTTCCCTTTCCGCAACTAACGCAGCACTAGCCACTTGATTGGTTGCCGCTAGGTAGAGCAGCAACTTCTCTTGCGGTCTAGGCGCGACAAGTATAGGAGCGGAGGACAGGTATTTCTTCAAGTCTTGCAGCGCAGCCTCCGGTTCCGGAGTCCATTTTACTGGACCTGCCTTTTTCAAGATTTTGAAAAACGGCAGGCCGCATTCCGCAGACCTGGAAATAAACCTGCTGAGAGCCGCCACGCAGCCAGCAAGTCTTCGCACGTCCTTGACACGCGTTGGTGCTTCAATCTGCTCGATGGCCTTGATCTTGTCGGGGTTGGCTTTGATCCCACGCTGAGACACGAAGAACCCGAGAAGCTTGCCGGAGGGAACTCCGAACACGCACTTCTCGGGGTTGAGCTTGAGGCTGATCTTGCGCAAGTTCGCAAAGGTCTCTTCCAAGTCTTGAACCAGGGTCGCCTTGTCTCTGCTCTTGACCACAATGTCGTCCATGTAGGCCTCCACATTTCTGTGGATCTGTGGCTCGAAAGTAGTGTGGACAACCCTCGCGAACGTCGAGCCTGCGTTCTTCAGTCCAAAAGGCATCCGCACAAAACAGTACGTGCCGCATGGAGTGATGAACGCAGTCTTCTCTTCGTCTTCTTCAGCCATGAAGACTTGGTGGTACCCGGAGTAGGCGTCAAGGAATGAAAGCAGGTCGCATCCGGCCGTGGAGTCAACAATCTGGTCGATGCGCGGCAAGGGGAATGGATCTTTAGGGCAAGCTCTGTTGACATCGGTGAAATCGATGCAAAGCCTCCACTTCCCATTTGCTTTGCGCACGACGACAGGATTGGCCAACCACGTCGGATGGAGCACGCCTCTGACGAGGCCTGCCGCTTCCAACTTCCTGATCTCCTCCGTGATAAACTCTTGGCGCTCCACCGCTTGTTTCCTGACCTTTTGCTTGACGGGCCGCGCATGAGGGCAGACGGCAAGGTGGTGCTCAATCACTTCCCTGGGAACGCCGGGGATGTCAGATGGTTGCCAGGCAAACACATCGACATTCGCCCGCAGGAAAGCGACGAGCGCGCCTTCCTATTTGGGGTCGAGAGTGGCACTGATGGTGAAGGTACCACCAGTGCTGTCCTCCTTGGCGGGCACCTTCTTGGTCGCTGGTGGAGCAGCCGTCGTCCCCTTGTGTTCACCGGCGGGGCTCGATGGCGCGTCCTCAATGGCAGCGCAGCACTCCGAAGAGGCGTGCTTGCCGGAGTGGGCACCAGAGCATTCGCCGGGCTTGGCCTTCTTGCCGGCGGGGCTCGATGGCACGTCCTCGACGGTAGCGCAGCACTCCGAAGAGGCGCGCTTGCCGGAGTGGGCGCCAGAGCACTTGCCGGACTTGGTCTTCACGCCGGCGGGGCTCGATGGCACGTCCTCGACGGCAGCGCAGCACTCCGAAGAGGCGCGCTTGCCGGAGTGGGCGCCAGAGCACTTGCCGGGCTTGGTCTTCATGCCGGTGGGGCTCGATGGCACGTCCTCGACAGCAGCGCAGCACTCCGAAGAGGCGCGCTTGCCGGAGTGGGCGCCAGAGCACTTGCCGGGCTTGGTCTTCATGCCGGCGGGGCCCGATGGCACGTCCTCGACGGCAGCGCAGCACTCCGAAGAGGTGCGCTTGCCGGAGTGGGCGCCAGAGCACTTGCCGGACTTCTTCTTTCCCCCGGAAGCTCCAGCGGCAAGTGGGCCGCGGGCCGTTGCCGCTGTTGCGTCCCGGTATATTTGGTCGGCGCAGATAAGGGCATCCTTCTTGTCGCCGGGGACAGAAATGACGCTTATCGGGCCAGGCATCTTGAGCATGTTATACGCGTAGTGAGAGGCCGCCATGAACTTGGCGAGCGCTGGCCGGCCGAGGATCCCGTTGTAAGGCAACGGAAAGTCGGCGACGTCAAAGGTGACCTTCTCAGTCCTGAAATTTAGCTCGCTGCCAAATGTTACCGGCAGCGTGATCTTTCCCTTCGGCTTGCTCCTTCCCGGGTTGATTCCTTGGAATGTACCGGTTTCTTCGAGCTCGCTGTCGGGAACTTGGAGTCTCCGGAGAACAGCAGAGGAGATCAGATTCAAGCCGGCCCCGCCGTCAACTAGCATCTTAGTGACCTTGAGGTTGCGGATCGTTGGGGAAACCAACATCGGCAAGCACCCGACCGCGGTTGTGCGATCAGGGTGGTCCTCAATGTCGAAGATGATAGGCGTGCTGGACCATCTCAGGGGTCTGCGTGACTCGACGGGCGGCTCCGCTGCATTGACCTCCCGCACCCACCGTTTAAGATGGTGGTGGGAAGCGTGCAGCGAGGCACCGCCGTCCACACACAAGACCTCAGTGGCTTTCTGAAACTCCTGCTCGCTGGTCTCGGGGTCTTCCATATCTTCGTCGTCGTCGTCGTCTTCGCTCTTGTCGCGTCCCCGGGGAGGTCTGTCTGCTTGCCACTGCTTGTCCTTGCCGCGGCGCTCCCCCGGGCCGGGACGCTTCGTGCCGGATCCCCCGCCGCCTGCCTGGGCTCTCTCCTTGTCGCGTCGTGCGTACTCGGCCTTCTGCAGGTCGACGAGTCGCTCGACTTGCTTGCAACTCTGGAGGTCGTGGCCCCTGGTGCGGTGGATCTTGCAGTACTTCTTGTCGGTACCGTCCCGCTTATCGGCAGCAGCCACTGCCCGGCAGTTGGCGCACCCGGCAACCTCCTTGCCGGGGCCTCCCGCCTGGGCTTTCTTGGCGGAGCCTTCGCTACCGGACTTCTCGACAACCAGTACCTCTGGGTTTTTCTTCTTTTTGCCGTTCCGCCGCCGGCCTCTCCTTGCCGGGGCGGTACCTTCGCTGTCGGATTCTCCTTCTCCAACACTTTCTCCGGGGAGCTTCCTCCCCTCCTCAGCGCGTGCACACTTGTCAGCCAGGGCGTAAAGCTCGCTAACTCCTTGATTTTGCACATCGCCATCTCCTCCCGCATCCTGCGGTTGCGCACGTTCTGATGGAACGCGCTGATCACCGCAGCGGGGTGGACGTCTGGGATGTTGTAGTGCACACGGCTGAACCTCTGGATGAACTTGCGCAAAGGCTCCCCTTCCTTCTGAACAAGCAGATGAAGATCGCTTGCCTGGCCATGGGGTTTGTGGCCGCCCGTGAAGGCGCCAACAAACTGATGGCATAGATCTGGCCAGGAGGAGATGGAGCCGTCTGGCAAGTGCATGAGCCAGGATCTGACGTTGGGCTTGAGTACCAGCGGGAAGTAGTTGGCAAGGATCTTATCGTCCCGTCCCCCGGCAGCCTGCACCGCAATGGTGTAGATGCTGAGGAACTCAGACGGATGCGACTTGCCGTCGTACTTCTCGGGCACGTCGGGCTTGAAGTTCTTTGTGCTGGGCCACTGGACTTGCCGCAGCTCGCGGGTGAACGCAGGGCAGCCTATCGAATATGGCAGTTCGCCTGGTTCCCCCGGTGCGGGCATGTTTCCAGAGGGCTCAACGCGCTGGTCTGATTGACGCCGCGCCTCTCTGTTGCGCTCGATGCGGGTTCGAGCGTCTTCTTCCCTTCGTTCATGAAGGACTTGGCGTTGGTCGCGGCGAGTTTGCGGGTTCGACGACGCGGTGGAGTCGTTGTCGAGGTGAGCCCGGCGAGTCGGCGACCGCGGCTTCTGGGGCGGGGAGTGCACGGTGGTCGCGCCCCCGCCATTCTTGACGCCATCGGTTCTCGCCTGGGTGACTGGCCGCGGCTGCGACGCGCTGTGCTGCCGCGGAGTGTCGCCGTTGGCGAAACCGATGAGGCTCTCGATGGTTGCCCTCCAGCCGTCGAGCTTGTCCGCCGTTGGAGGGTAGTCTAGTAGCAGCTGAGCTCGCGCGAGAGCTTCCGCTGGGGTGGCGGGCAGAGGCGGCGAACGGCGCGAGGAGCAGGAAGTGCTCGAACTCCTAACCATGTTAGAAGGAGCAGCACCCGGTCCAGTCAGCCGCGAGACGCTCGTCCCGGCACGCTGGATCGCATGCTGGTCCTGAGCGCCTTGGGACCCACCAGCCCGGTCTGGGTCCAGCGAGCGTATGGTACCATGGGTACAATGACGCTGCTGGTTTCGCGCCTCCTGAGAGGGGCGTGGGGCGAGCTCGGACGTCGCGGGACCAAGAACTGGTTCGACGGCGCCCGTTCCTCCGCCGGCGTCCTCCCCACCACCCGTCCGCTCCATGGGCGGCGGGTTCGACGCTGACGGACCGGTCACCTCCGGAGCTTTCTTCTTCGGCGCCATGCCAGCGTAGACAGTGAGAGTCTAGCGCGTGCGGACGCCGGATCTGGTTCACACAACCTCGACGCACGCCCCTACCTGGCGCGCCAAAGATGTCGGGGGATATTGGCCTCCACGAGCACCTATGGGGACGGAGCCCCTTGTCGGTTCGGCGGGGGCGGAGGTTGCACAAAGAGCAGATCGAGGCGACACGCACACACAACGATTTTACCCAGCTTTGGGCCGCATGGATGCGTAAAACCCTACTGCTGCATGTCTGGTTGATTAGAGTTCTTGCTCTGGAGCGCAAGAAGCTACAGTAAGCTGGAACTGGATGTAGACGAGGGTCTACTGAGCGCCCTCCTCCTCTAGGGTTCGATCCTCTCCCCTTGGTCTGCCTCCCCCCCTCTACGTGCGCATGGGCCTCCTTTTATATGCTAAGGGGTTTCCCACAGGTAGCGACGCAGGTGAGGTAAAAATGGCAAGGAACTGTGCGAATAGTGGCCGCATGGTGCTATCGCACCTAACTCTGACGGCGGGGGACAAAGGCATTAAATGCCCGTCTGGATCTGCTGAACAGTGCCAAGGCGGACCGTTAGGAGCGCCTCCGCTTGCCACGGGGGCGACTCTGCCAACGTCGCGTGCCACCGTGCGTCTCAGGTTGCGCGGCGCCCCGCCACGTGTCTCCGGGGAAACCCCAGAGTGACGCGTGGGCAGGTGAGCTGGAGCGCATGCCTGAGGTGGTGGTTTGCCGCGGCAAGTGGCTTGCCGCGGTAGTTGCCTTGCCGCACCTGAGAGCTTGCCGCTCGTCAGGCCTTGCCGGGGCGCGCGGAGCGCCGCGACGGGCTTCTCTTGGGGTGCCTTGACTTGGTCGTCCCGGCGAGCTCCTCCCACCGGGGCCTTGGTGCTTCGGCTTAGTCGTCCCGGCAAGCTCCTCTTGCCGGGGCCTTGTCGCCTTGGCCCGGCAAGCTCCTCTTGCCGGACCTCGCCTTCTTGGCCCGGCAAGCTCCTCTTGCCGGGGCTTGGTCTTCTTGGCTCGATCACTTGGCCTTCGTCCGGCCCAGAAAGGGCCGTGGAGACTCTTGTCGCTCCCCTGGCAAGCCTTGCCGCGGGACGCTACTACTGCCCGTGCGCAAGTTCGGGGTACTAAGGTACCCCTACTTTAGTACACCGACAAACCCGGAGAAGATAAAAGTCATCACCTCTCTGGCTAAGCCAGCGTGTATTAATGATGTTCAGCGTTTGGCAGGTCGTATTGCGGCCTTAAGCCGGTTCATAAGCCGGTTGGGTGAGAAGGCTATCCCTCTTTACCAGATGATGAAGAAGACATATCACTTTGTT
Organism: Aegilops umbellulata; assembly: GCA_032464435.1. Taxonomy (NCBI): domain Eukaryota; kingdom Viridiplantae; phylum Streptophyta; class Magnoliopsida; order Poales; family Poaceae; genus Aegilops; species Aegilops umbellulata. The sequence continues at coordinate 259,095,200 of CP136057.1, forward strand.
TGGAGTGATGCTGCTAATCAAGTGTTTGAGGCTTTGAAGAGACAGTTGGCTGAGCCGCCCGTTCTCACTGCTCCCATTGACAAAGAGCCTTTGTTGTTGTATGTGGCTGCCAATAGCCGAGCTGTCAGTGTAGCCATTGTGGTGGAAAGGAAGGAGACAGGCAAGGAATATCCGGTTCAACGGCCAGTTTACTATATCAGTGAGGTCCTTATTGAGTCCAAACACAGGTATCCACATTTGCAGAAGCTTGTGTATGTGGTTTTATGGCTAGCCGGAAGCTTAAGCAGTATTTTCTGGGTCATCCTATCACTGTGGTTAGTTCTTTGCCCCCTTAGGGGATATCATTCAAAACTGAGAAGCCACAGGTCGGGTACCCAAGTGGGCCATTGAGCTTGGGCCTCATGGAAGTATGTGCCCCGTACAACTATCAAGTCTCAAGCACTTGTGGATTTTATCAATGATTGGACAAAGTTACAGATTCCTGAAGAAAAGTCGGATAACATGTATTGGACTATTCACTTTGATGGATCCAAGCAGTTGGAAGGCTCGTGGGCTGGAGTTGTATTAACTTCCCCACGGGGTGATAAATTTTCTTATGTTCTTTGGATGATGTTCCCTTGTACTAACAATGCAGCTAAGTATGAGGCCTTGCTCCATGGTCTTCGGATGGCTAAGGAGATGAGCTTAAGCCGGGTGAGGTGTTTCGGCGACTCGGATCTGGTGGCTCAGCAAGTTTTTGGCACTTGGGATTCTAAGGATCCACTCATGGCGGCTTATCGTCGAGAGGTTGATGCTATTGCGGGTCACTTTAAGGGTTATCAAGTTGAACATGTTGATCGTAGGAAAAATGAGGTGGCTGATGCTTTAAGCCGGTTAGGGTCTCAGCATAAGCCGGTGCCACCTAACACTTTCCTGGATATTCTGCATAACCCTTCTGTCAAATTGCCTACAGAGGAAGATCTGGCTATTCCTGACCCGGAAGCACAATTGGTGGCGGCTCTTCATGTGTTTCCTGATTGGACAGTTCCATATTTGGCTTATATGACCCGGGGCGAGTTACATGAGGATGAAACTTTGGCCAGGCAGATAACCCGGCGGTCCAAGTCAATGCTATCGTCCATGGAGAGTTGCATCATCACAGTGTCACAGGGGCATTTCAACGTTGTGTTTCTCCAGAGGAGGGCCGTGAGATTCTGCGTGAGATTCATGAAGGTGATTGTGGCCATCATGCCGGTTCTAAGTCTCTTGTGGCTAAGTCTTTTCTTCATGGGTTTTATTGGCTGACGGCTCACACTGATGCTGTGGATCTGGTCAGTAAATGTGATGGTTGTCAAAAATTCTCACGACGAGCTCATGTGGCGGCTCAAGAATTGAGGACGATTCCAATTACTTGACTGTTTGCAGTCTGGGGGCTTGATATGGTTGGGCCTTTCAAAAGGTCCAAGGATAAAAAGACACACCTCCTGGTGGCAGTTGACAAATTTACAAAGTGGGTTGAGGCAGAGCCGATCAGTAATTGTGACGCGGCAATGGCGGTTCAATTCATCAAAAAGGCGATTTTCTGTTTTGGCTTTCCCCACAGTACTATAAGTGATAATGGCACTAATCTATCCAAGGGTGCTATGAAAGAATTTTGTCAATGTGAGCATATCCAGCTTGATGTATCATCGATGGCTCATCCCCAGTCTAATGGTCAAGCTGAGAGCCAATCAAGAGATCTCGAGAGGCATCAAGCCCCGGCCTTGCAGAGGATGCTGGGTTATTGGGTGGAGGAGTTACCCTCAGTGATATGGAGTATCAATACTACCCCAATAGATCTACGGGTTGCACGCCTTTGTTCATGGTTTATGGAGCTGAGGCGGTTCTCCCTAGTGACATACGTCACGACTCGCCCCGGGTGGCGGCTTATGTTGAAGCTAACAATGAAAAAGTACGTCAGGATGCACTTGACTTGTTAGATGAGGAACGAGACCTTGCGGTGGCTCATTCGGTGATTTACCAACAAGATCTGCGCCGTTATCACACCTGCCGAGTTAAAACCAGAACCTTTCAAGAAGGTGACTTGGTGCTCCGGCTTATCCAATATCAATCTGATATGCACAAGCTATCCCCACCTTGGGAAGGGCCCTTTGTGGTCAGCAAAAATCTAAACAATGGGTCATACTACCTTATCGATGTTCAAGACCGCAAGGACTCACGCACGTCGAAGGAGGAGACCCGTCGGCTGTGGAATATTGCTCATCTTCGGCCTTACTATACCTGAGCTACCGGATCTCCTGATGTACATATTTTGACAATGTATATATTATAGTCAATATAATAAAGCTGACACCTTGATAATTTAGGGCCTCTGTCATTTCGTTTCTCAGAAAATTGAGTCTTTATTACTGCTTTATATGATCACTTACAAGCTTGACGCCCAAATTATGGGGACCAAAGAGAGTTGGATGCACAGCACAGCTCAAACATAGGTACCCGCTGAGCACAGCTCAGAAATGTATCAATTGGGGGCTTCCTGTTCAAAGTACACATGTGAAACTATCCTGTTGATTGGCATGGATGCTAGGTGTATTCACCAAAAATATGGGTTATCCGTCCTGTATCCAAGATGCTCTTCGACCAGGTAATCCTGGATGACCCACCATATTCTTAACAAGTCAATCCCTTAAAAGAGACCCTGAACTTGTTAAGGTTAAGACATTGATTGGGTCATGAAAGAGTCGGATTACAGAACGCAAGGAGAAGCTCAGGCTGATAAGCCGCCTTCTTTGAAACTTGGTTAAACCGGCCTGTTTTTCTTGATGCTACTCCTACCCCGCCATACTCTAGATAAGTTAATCTTTTAAAGACCCTGAACTTATCCAGGTTAAAATGTCGATTGGGTCATGTGAGAGACGGCTTACAGAAAGCGCAGATACTCCAACGGCTATCATGCTAGTTTCATTGAAGAAGAAAATTTTGGCTTGGCGGCCTATAAAAGCCTCGTATTTTTTGGGTTTCTTTTCCATCTTGGATTTATATCCCTCTTTTTTATTACCATATGGTTTTTCATAAATTGGGCCAAGTAGCCATGTCTCTCATATTTGAGTACCTTTGGGTTTTTATAACCCGACAATATGGTGGATTTTAAGTTGCCAGCAAATAACGATTTTATGTTTAGAGTTATGGCTCTAAAGCTTGGGATGTTACCCCTTATTTACGGCTTTCTAAGCCTATAGCACGAGTCCACTGAATATGGTGATGTGCTCTCAACCTTTGGTGGAACCCTTACTGCATTGATATGGTAAGACGACAGTTTAATCACATATCACATGTATGATATTTTTGATTATATCTAATTATGATTGAATCGACCCTGGTTATGCACTGTTTTAGTCGCCAGTGGTTTTATATGGGTATTATGACCCGTCCTGCGGTAAACCGCCAGGGCGCTTGTGATTTACTTGTGTACAGGATAATGATTAATCTCATCTGCATAGATTGAAATCATCATAAAATGGTAGATTTTCAAATGGTGGATCAAACAGTCTTGTGCAAAATAAAAGCATGCACGACGGCACGACAGGTCAAAGTTTCACTAGCCTATTGCATGACTCAGTGAGACAAAAGATCAAGTGTTTTCAAAGGATCAAATATATAAACTGCCCGACGGATCACTCTTCTTAGCCTTGATGACTTGAGGCTTTTGGATCATCCCTCTCAGGTTCTTCGTCCTCCTCTGTCGTCTGGAACTTTGATGATGACCAATCAATGCCACACAAGGCTTGAAATTCAGCTTCATCATCTATAAGTTCGGACGGTTCAACTTCAGGGGCGAAAGTATGCTTACAGATTGGGGGGATTAGATCCATCACTTTATAAGCCGGCATGGGCATCTTCTGATTCTCTATGTTGTAAGCCAGGTGGTATTTTGATAGATCCGTTTCATTTGCAATCAGAGTCGCTAGAGGATGTATTTCTTTCACACAGGCAGCAAAGTCCTTTTGATCAAATGAAGTGTCGTCCTCTTTCAAGCTTCGATATCCAGTAGCTACCTTAACCGGGTCTAGCTCTGGTAACCATGCCTTGGCTCGGCTTAATGCTGTCACGTCACCGTCTCTTGCAGATGACCGCTTCATATCGTTAATCCTAGCAGGCATAACAGTGAGTTTTTTCAAGACATCACTCAAGAGAGTAGGTGCTTGGTTTGTCGGAGAAATCGTGGCCAGTGCACCCTGAATTCCAGTATATAGCTATTCAACAAGTTTATAAACAACCTTGAGCTTGACAAGCATTTCCTAGCTAAGATTGCGGCTCCTGGGACTTGAGTAATAATTATGGATTGGTTAGAGGCGATTTATACCATCAAGGAAGAGATTCAACTTTGATGTTAACAAGGTAACTCACCAAAGATAGCAGAAACCATCTGGGATACACGGTGCTTTAAACCGGTAAGCTCAGTGGTCACCTCTTGAAGAGCCGCCTCTACTTTTTCAGCCCGCTGCGTTAAAGCAGTCTTTTCTTCAGCCCAGGCGTTTCTTTCAGCCTCAAAACTGGTCATCAGCTTTTTTGTTTCAGCCACGCTAAATTGGAATTTTGAATAAGCTTTTTGGGTCTTAGACTCTTGATTCTCTAGCCGGGTCTTTGCATCAGCCAATGTGATTGAAGTTCAGCAGTGGCGTCCTGTACAAGCACAGAGTTGCAAACACATTCATATCCGGGTTACAGGAATATAAGTCCCAAGCCTTTTGCAAGCAACAACACTTGACACTTGGGGGCTAATGCCTGCCGAAAAATTCTTCATACAACAGCTCATGTGAATAAGTCCCAAGCACTTTGCAAGCAAGTGTACTTGGCACTTGGGGGCTAATGCATGTCGCTGGCGTCTCTTTACTACTTTATGATGACCCGATTGTGCCATAAACAATCACAGCCGGTTCATGGGGGCTATACAGGTAAGCTCTCTTTTATGAACAACGGTGAACAATACCGGCTCATTCATGCTGATTAAACCGACCCTTGGGGCTACAGATGCAATGTTAATTGTTTAAAATCCGGTTTAACTTTAATGTGAAAACCGGCCTTGGAAGGATTCTACAAAAGATGCTCATGGTTATTCTAAGTCTACAGTGTATTCAATCTTATCGTACCCAGTAGACTTGGGGGCTGGCTGGATGTACATAACTTATTTAAGCAGGAATTCATACCTCATATTTTTATGCATCTACTTCGCCATATCGATTTCAAGATCGTGGCTGGTGTATACTTGGTTGAGGTAGCCAGAGAGTACTTCACTACTGCTCAACTGAGAATAGTGGGCAATGTCAAATCTCACTTTCTGCTTTTCACGGAACTCCTGTTTAGCGGAGTTTTTGGCCAAGACAGTTGGATTTCCCGGTTCTATGAAGCAGGTGCCAGTGATCATAACATCATTGGCATGTGTCTCTGACGGTCTAAGTGGGCTTGATGATTCAGTACTCAAAGGATTGAGTTTTGTCTGGTCGCTGGAGAGGTCAGGAATCTCTGGTAGAACATCATGGGCAGGCTCATCGGGTTGTTTTTCAAAAACATCTGATGTTGGGACTTGCTGCTCCGGTTCATGGACTTTAGGATCTTCAGCCAGCTTGGTCACCTTTGCCTTCTTGCTAGGCTTTGCTTGCCCACTGCACGGGTTATGAGAGGTCAGTACAAGTATAAGAGCATAAGGAGGTAGAGAATAACAAAAATTGTTATTACCCAGGGGCAGTCTTGAAAGCCGGCAACTTGGTCTATGATGAGTCGCCAGAGGAAGAGCGATAAGTCTCCTGGTAGTTTGAATCGGAAGAATTAAGTGGCTGGCGAACGAGACCCGCCAGTGGGTAAAAAGAGTTTAAGTCCGGAAGGACCTCGTTTCGGCGTTTCCGCGGAATTGGAGTATTTGGTAAGCCGGAGGATAATTCTTCACCTCCGCTAGTCCGAGTCTGTCGCCGGCTCTCGTGCTGCTGTTGCTTCAAAAGAAAGTGAGGATCCAAATGATCTAAGGGGTGTGAAAACCTTACTTTTCAGGTTACTCGTCGAATTTTCTGTCTTGGCAAAGGTGCGGAGTCGAAGGAAATAATAGTTACCTCTTCTTCAACTGCTTGGCTGGCCCCCGTGTCATCCTGATAATAATCAGTGTCAATATGGTAATTGAAAAAGGAGCCAATGGAGTCAAGGGCTACCTTCGACTCAGAGCTGTCTTTCAGTTCAAACATCTCGGAAGCACTTGATTTCTTCTTAGTTTTCTTGACAGTTTTCTTGGCGGCTTTCTTGGCAGCCCTAGTCTTTTTGGCAGCTTCATGGTCATATGTCTTTTTCCAAAAATCCGATTTAGCCTATGAAAGTCATCAAAGTTGAGTTAATAGAACAATTGAATGATGAGGTAAAAGCAAGGGATTTAGAGACTCACATCCGGTGGCGGGTTAAGCTTGTAGAAAGGGTTCAGACCCACTTTGCTGCAGTCTTTCGGATCTTCATTCAGAAGGGTCTTTGTCATTTCATGGATGGCCTCATCAGTTAAACGCACAGAACTGTGGCGCAGTGGATCCTTTATACCACCCGTGTAAGTACACATTAAGCCGGGCCAGCGGCTCAAGGGTATGATTCGCCAAGAAACCCAACACCGAACCAAGTCAATACCAGTTAATCCATTTCCCAGCAGAGCCTTGACCTTTGCAATGGTGGGGGCAAGCTTTGCACGTTCATCAGTGGTAAGCTTTTTGGGAAGATGATGCTTTGGGTCAAGACGCTGGACACGATAACCCTGCAGTGGTTTCTCATCAGCCGGACATGTATCTTTGCAGTAAAACCATGTCTGGTTCCAATCTTTTGGGTGACTGGGCAAGCAAGCATAGGGGAAGATGGCAACTCTTCTTCGTTGAATTGAGATTCCACCAAGTTCCAAGATGGGTCCATTCGTGAACTCGTTTTGCCGGCTCAAATATAAATATTCCCTAAAGAGTTCAACACTGGTTTCCTCTTGAAGGTATACTTCACAGAAAACTTGAAAATTGCAAATGTTTGACACGAAATTGGGTCCGATGTCTTGAGGATGGAGTTGAAAGAAATGCAGAACATCTCAGATTTTTTTTGATCCGGGCGGTGAGAAGCCCTGATTCATGTGATCAGTAAAAACAATGACTTCACCATCCTTTGGGTGAGGTCTTTCTTCACTTGGTTTGGGGGTGCGCCAATGTATGATATCTTTTGCTGGTAAAAAGCCGATTTTGAAAAAGTCTTTGAGTGTGTTCTCAGTGATAATGGAGGGAACCCAATTACATGAGATGACTGTCTTCGACGGCATTGTGAAGGAAGAAGCCTAAAAGAAAGAAAATTTTACCGGTTTAAGTTGATTCATTAAGCCAGAAGTAAAACGTTTCAGTATGTATTCAGACTGACGTCTTAAGCGGGGCCTAATGATATATGGGTAGTTATAAACCGGAGGTGTTAGCCTCCATGACAACAATGGTATTCAGAATCTGTCAAGAGCGAATTCTACTAATTGTTGAAACAAACAGGTTTCATAGATTGATGCTAGGATTGAGGATCTGCAACACTTCGGATAATGGAAACTATTTTTGACCTAAATTACAGTGCTCGAGCAGTTCATATGTTCAGATTGGTTTTTTCTTACGCAAAGGAGATGATCTAATAACAAAAATAAGTATCACAGCTGCCGCCATGCAGGAGAAGTACTAAGTTTGGATCAAAGTTACAAGCTACAACAAAGAACAAGGATGAACTCTGAAGAACTTCAAGAAACCCTAATGGAGATCTACAGTGGAGAAAGGAGAGGCACTTACTGGATCTGCTAAGCAGTGGAGGGGCGCCACAGTTTCTCTGGTCACGTTTAGGTTGATGCAGCGGCCGGAGTCAAGGAAGCTGACGGGTTCGGCGGCGGCGGTGCTTAGGCATGCGAGTGCGTTGCGAAGGGAGAGGTTGAAGATGAGAAGAAGAAGGGGGAAAATGGAAGGGCTGTCGGGCCCTATTTATAAGGAATGGGTCAATAAGTGAGCACGAGAAACGAGGAGGCCAAAGGATGATTATCTAGCTATTCCAACGCCTCGATTTTCGAGATGGTCATTAAGATAAGGATCCATTGGATATGTTGGGTATTTTGCAAAATTAATGGCAGATGACGTCATGGCGGTTTTCCGTAATTCCAGGAGATGACGTCATGGCGGGTTACGCTGTCTTGTAGAGAACAAGTGAAGAAGATTTTTTTCTAAGTGTTGAAGATTGACATGAAAAGTTCAAATCAATCTAGGGCCTAATGTTGGGGATTTGATTATTGGGTTAACCCGCCCAGGAGGGGCCGAGTTATACCAATGGTGGTTCATGTCATGAAGCCCATGAAGGAATCAAAGATGGCGGTTCATGAGGATGACTTATGAAGAGCCCAAGGCCCAAAGGCGGCTTAAGGCCCATAGGTGTAAACCGCCATATATGCATGGCTTATATTGTAAGGCAAGTGTAATTAGTCACCGGGCCGGACACGTTTATGAGCCGTCCGGGACTCTGTAAGCCGCAGGGCGTCAACCTATGTATATAAAGGGGCGACCCGGCGACAGTTTAGGGCAAGAGACAGCAGATCGAAAGCTCGGTTAAGCGTATTCGCTCCCTGGTAATCGAGACATAAGCAATACCACCTCAAACTGGATTAGGCCTTTACCTTCACGGCAAGGGGCCGAATCAGTATAAACTCCTCGTGTCCTTTGTCCCGTTTAACCCCTTTAAGCTAACCCTGTGGCCATGGCTCCACGACTAAGTCCTCACACTAGGACATCTGCCGTGTCAATTCCACGACAGATACGTTGTGGGCTGGATGACCAAGAGTCATCGCGTCAAGCTCTACATCGACAATGCAGGCAGGGGCCCCGAGGCTGGCTCAATTGGAGTACGAGTACCGGTTCCCCTTTAGCGGAATCCACGTCTTCATCGGCAAGATCGGCGAACCAGGCCCTGAGACGGACATCTGCACCAACATCATCGAGATGGCTCAATGTGCACGATCCGCCTGAGTTCAACCTGCCATGAAGCATGCTTTTGTTGGTTTCATCCATGGGGCAGAAGTTGAAGAAGGATCTATGTCCGGCGGGGAGATAGCCATCTACTCTGATGGTGAGTCGTCCACAGGTGAGACTACTTCAAGACGACCGGCATGGGGGCTATTCCGATGGTGACAGTATTCCGGGCCCCTACGAGCCGCCGAATAGGGTCGCGATCCTCATGGCCGGTACACAACCGGTGCTTGGTTCAACAACCGCCGCGGCTATGACCTCTAGTTCAATGGCTATGGTGGCGGCTTGTGCTGGCGGATCTGCGCGCTCGCCGGCTCAAGTTCTCACAGAGCTATTGGAGGCTCTGGCGACTCTCATGGGGGTGGAGGTAACCCCGAACAACCAGGAACAACACAAGGTGGATTTGGCGAAGCTGCGTGATGAGATAGCTCAAGCCAAGGAGGATCTAGCGGCTGAGAACGCTAGGATGGCCGCGGAGCGGGCTGTTTTGGATGCCCAGGCACATCGATTCAAGCGGATTCCTTCCGACTCACGTTAGATCAGAACACCTCAAATGAGGTCATGAGGAGGAGGCACCGAAGTCATCTGCCCCTGGTTTATGAGCCGAGGAACCTCTTCAACACGCGTGGAGCAGGGACTAGTGACAGGGCCGGTGGTAAACCGAGCGGTCGAAGCACCTGGGTCTGGGGCGCCGGTTCAGCCACGGGCAATGGACCCGCCACGTTTGAATAATACTCCATCTCAGCATGTTCCGACACCTCTGGGTCATTATTCTATCCTGTTGGATAATATGATTGCTCGGAAATGCGACTGGCGGCTCTACCGGTTGAAGGCGAGTCTCCGACGGCGGTAGAGACACGGAGGGCCAGAGAACTTCTGCAAACAGCTGTGGCTCAGCAGGCGGCTTATTCTTACAGTCGCGAGTGGGTTCACTCAACCCCTCGTCCGAGATGGAGCTACAGCAGGCACATTGACTCACCGTCGGTTTCAAGCAGTGAACATCGCCGTAACCAGCCTCGTGGACATGACCCGGTGCATGGTGGTGCCGACGCTCAGACTCTGGTAGATCAGGGCATAGCGCGTCGGGAGGCCGAGCTGGCGGCTCAACAAGCGGCTTATCAACACTCTCAGGTTTATCCATCAGCTTCAGTGGAGGCTGGTGCGACCTCTAGATGCGACCTCTAGAACCTTGGGTGGGCCATGTTTAGTGTCGGCTCTACGTAACGAACGTCTGCCCAAGGATTTCAAGGGTCCTCGCAAGGTGCCTAATTACACAACAGATCAACCCCCTGAGGCTTGGCTTGAAAGTTATGAGATGGCCATGGAGATGCTGGATGTTAGCGATGCTGCGTGTGCTAAATATTTCACCATGATTTTGGACGGGCCGACTCGTACTTGGCTGAAGGGGCTGGCCGCCAACTCCATTGGGTCGTGGGCGGAGCTGAAGGCCCATTTTATTCAAAATTTCAAAGACACGTGCAAGCAGCCTATGTCAATCCTGGATTTGGTTTCTTGTGTCCAAAGTGAGGGCGAGTCAACGACCCACTAGGTGCGCCGGATCTCAACTAGCTGCGATCACATCAAGGGTGATTTGATCGAACAGTTCTTCTAGTGCACTTACATAGCGCACCAGATGCAACAATGCAGGATCTGTCTGGTGATCTCTGTTGGCAACCTGGGGTGTCCTACCATACCCATCACGGCTGGGGGAGTAGTAGAACGAGCGACAGTTAACTTTGGGCGAAAAATGTCGGAGTTGAACTATAGCTTCAAGAGCAGCTAGTTGGATGGCTTGTGGTTCAAAGGAAGTTGTCCTTCCGGTGAACCTGTAGGGGCGTTCCAACGATAGACCCCTACCATAGACGTGCACAGTGGCCCAGAATTGACAGCTCTCACCGCCCATGGGCCCTTGGTACACAACATATTCTGGGGGCTCTTCTAACGCAAAGGCACGGCGGGTGAGGTTTGCTAGCACGGTCACAAAACTTCCAAGGTTGGTTGCAGTGGTCTCATTGTGAACAATGGGTCCTGGCATTTTAGCTCGGTTTGGGGTAGAGGCTGTGTTGTGCTGGGTTGAGGCTAGCGTGCCCTTTTTATAGAAAAAGGTGGACGGAGTCTTCCTTCGCACGCTTGCGAATAAGACATTTTAGGTGACGGTCACTAGCGCGTGATTGACAGGCTAGGCTGATAGGTTGGGCACCGATTGCCAAAAGGTGTCGGGGTCACTGTGTGGCTATATTACATGGGAAGCTTGGCCGGGGTTAGGTTAAGGTCTGGTGGGTTGGTTTACCTAGGTTTTTTGACCTGGCTAAGATAGGATTAGCCAATGGTCAGCCTGGCTCTGAAACCAAGGTTGTCAGGACCGGATTTTCGAGATATTAATATCCCAAAAAATGGCCTTTGTGCTCACCAACCCCAGGATTACCGTTAGCTGATGAGGCACCAACTTGATACAGAAACTCCAAGCAAAATACAAGATATGAGTACAAGACCATTCTGGCCTATGAGTACAACAAATGGTTTCTAGTGGTTGATGGCGGAAGCGGTTTGCGGATCATCAGCGTCTATGGGACTCCATTTCCCACAGGAACAACTGACCTGGATAACTCCTATCTCCACGAGGCTGCTATCACCATTGCGTAGGCTCCGGAGTTGTCATCGCGACGCTCCTCTCCATGCAAGAAATCTGGCCAAGACAATAGCCAGGGACAAGCCAGTGAGTACTTTGAATGTACTCGCAAACATTATGAACACAGGTATAATATAACGATTTATAGTCATGCTCTGAAATATTCTATGATCACACATCAGTCACAAAATAAAAATCCACGATGCACACAAGCAAGTTATTCATGTCAGATATGAATATGCAATCAGAGAGTAGAAATAGTATGCACCGATCGGGTGTCTGAAGCGACGCCTCGAAAGGATAATAATATAAAACATGCCTCAGTCGGGCGTCTGAGCGATGTCACATAAAGGGCTTATATTGGAAATAAGTAGCAAACATGCCACAGTTGGGCGTCTGCGCGACACCACATAAAGGGCTTATAAAGTAATTAAATAACAAGCCTTCCATAGTCGGGCGTCTTAGCGACGCCACATAAAGGGCTTATAAAGTATTTAAATAACAAGCCTTCCACAGTCAGGCGTCTCAGCAACGCCACATAAAGGGCTTATAAAGTAAATGAATAACGAGCATGCCACAGTCGGGCGTCTCCGCGGCACCACATAACGGGCTTATATAAGAGTAATCACAGTGAATATCCAGGAGGTAGAACCGTCCCAGGGATACTCAATAATTCAAATAATGTAAATGGTTAGTCCACAACAATAGTAATCATAATCATCCTGAGTCACAAGTCACGATGCATGTTCTGGTTTGGTAGTTTTTCCTCCGAAGACCGACACTAAGACCGACACTTGACCCATCCCAGACTGTAGTCCTTAACCATGGACACGGCTATTCGAATAGATATAATCTCTGCAGAGTGTTTGCTCTTTACCCACGAGCAACAGATTCCTTTAGTCCATCAGGACTAATTCCGTCTATGGTCTTTTAATTGAAAACACACCTGACTCGCACACACCAGCTTAACTTTACCGGTGTCTGGAATCACCCACGACACCTGTTAAGCGAAACTCTAAGTGGGGATGCTACAACCTCGACTAGCATGGGATCACAAAATTTATACCGCGTGCAAACTAGGGGAGCTACCCCTTCGGCTCCAACCGAAACACCCATGCCCCTGGACTAGGTGGCATGCCTACCGGCTGCAGTCGGTATCTTCCACCATGGCCTCTCTGTTCGGTGTGTGCTAGAAAGGGGTTGACAACTTACTGAACCTTACCCTACCTATGGCAGGGACAAGTGGTAGCACGAAACAAGTATGGGGGTTACTGGAACAAGACTCGATCTATGGTCGACTCAGGAGGTTTAAGTATTCCCTGCATGATTAGCATAACAAATATATTTCAACCGATAGACAAAATCACCACTCCTCATACCTCATCATGCCATACCGGATACAACCGTCTCGATGAGGAACAAGAGATAAGATCATGTCTACCCAAGATAGAGACTTTCCCGGCTTCCTTCCGGTAGGCATGAAAGGCATACGAGGGTGACTACTATCACAAACGTATCAAACTCCAATAGCATGAAAACATTATTATGCACTCATGAGTATGATCATATCATCACATTAAAAAACGGATACTCCGTATCAAGGTGGTGTTGTAACCGTATCGAATAACACACACAATATTATGCCAGGGTTCAGAATGCTTGCCTTCAAGAATATGCAAGTGGGGGTGCACTTTTTGAAAGTTGCCTTCTTCTTCAAAATCTTATTTTAATAAAATTTGAATTAACACTTAGTTTAAAAACAGTACAAAAACGTTGTTTGGAAAATTTCCAAATAAATATGAAAATAAACTAGACAGAATTTTAGAAACAACAGAAAAAGAATCAAGTCAATTGGACTTATATTTAAAAAGTTATAGCCAGTCAAAGTTTAGTCAAATTTCTGTTTTAAATAAAACCAGAAAAAGAAAACGTTTCGGGGAGAATACGCTTTTGAGGCAGAGGAGACGTACTTCTGAGGTTTACGCCTCCACTTAAACCAGCGCGGTCCGGCTCGGGGTCACTGACAGTGGGTCCCTTGGGCCCACTGGTCAGGTTTGACCAGTCGCCCGCGCCCTCTTTCTCCTCTGGCCGAGACGAGGCGGGGCTCCGGCGATCGCCGTTGATGAACGGCGGCTCCCCGAGGGGTTCTGAAGGCGGGGATGGATCCGCCAGTCCAGGGCATTCCTCCTAGTGGTTGCTAGGTTGGCAGGGGTGGAGGGAGTCACCGGCGGCGAGCTCCACGGCGGAGGTGGCTTCTGGAGGATTTGGGGGTTTGGGCTGTGGTGGTTCCCGATCACGTTTGAGAGGTTGGGCGGCTCCGCAAGGTCGATGGGAAGACGACAGTGGCGCTGGATGGGCGGGGGAGGCTCTTCTTGTGAAGAATTGAAACAGAGCATGGCGGCGGCCGAACTGGCCGGAGGTGAGGAAGACGGCCTCCGTCCGTCGTTGTCTGGCTATGGGAGCGCTAGGGGGATGGTACGGGGTTGCCCGAGGGTCTGGATGAGCTCAGGGCTCCTTTTATAGGTGGTCAAGGTCGGTTCCGCGGCGGCCGTGGATAGGATCGTTGGCGAACCACCGTTCTGTAGTCAGGGGGCGCGTGGTGGCGACGGGTGCTAGTGGACGTGCTCGAGGAAAAGCTTGAGCTGCTCCAGGGGCAGCTGGCACGCTGCTGTGGCTCGGGCGGCGCCGTCCATGGCAGTGGCCTGCTGCGGCCGTCGGCGGCTTGCGGTGGCGGCGCTGTGGGGTGCCAGGAGGGGGCCAGGGCGGCTCTATGGTGAGGGTGGGGTCGGGCGCGTCGACTGGGGCAGGAAGGGACCAGAACGCGTGCGGGGAGGCGGCAGTGGGACACGATGACTTGGGCACACACATGTGCAAAACGCGCGCTCTGGCCGCGCCCAGAGCACGCACGGTGACCGCTCGACGGAATGCCCTGGTGAGCTAGGAGGCTTGGATGCAAACAAAAATTAACAGGGCTAGGTTATCACTAGCTAGGGGATTGGTGGACACGATGGTTTGGTCAGGGGATCAAGTTCATAGCATAAACTAAAAACTAAGCCAAAATTGGCCATGCACACAAGGTGCTTGATAGAATGCCAAGGGCATCTAGGCAACTCTTGGGGTGGCCAAAATCTCCAGATTGGGGCCTCTTTAGATGTAGGTGATGGTGGCAAGGTTAGTTGGTCAAAGCTAGAAAATTGTTACTGCAAGTTTTTGAGAAAACCAATTCTGGACAAAAGGTAAATGGCATCATTGCATGGACCAAACATACTCCAATGGGCCCACCCTCCTGGACTTAAGGGTTTGGTAGGCTGTGCTATAAGCAGGAAAAAGAATCAAGGGTAAAAGGGCAAGTTAGAATATGGTTGCAGTACAATTCACCAAGCTAGACCAGAATGAAGATGAGGATCATTCACTCAAATTTTTCAAAGAACATCAATGGGTTTTTGCATAAAGTTGGATTATATACTACTACTAACATCCCATAATTTTGGTGGAAGCTTTAAATAAATATTTAAAGAGGTTGTAGTGCAATTTTACAAACTGGACCAGTTTTGAAAACTTGGGGCAGAGCTCAAAATCTCCACTGACTAAAAGATATTTTTGCATAAAAGTGATGTGGGAGCATCCCATGACATCCCCAAATTTTGGTGCGAATTTTAAAAGAGTATCTGAAAGGGTTGCAGTGCAAACTGACTCCAAGACTTATGAAGATCCATTTTTAGAGAAATAAAGCTCAAGGAAAATAATTATGCAAATAAGTCCACTGATAAAAGAAATGTTTTCTTGAGAGGGTATACAAGTCCAATAATATTTTTGAAAAGTTTTCACTTGAGGTTAAAACCCCACAATATCAAAGAAAAGAATGGTCCTGAAATCAAAAGATAAATCAAAAAAATTAATTTCCTGGCAAAATTTTAATAAACAAATCATGGTTAAATTTTTTGGGGTGTTACAACACTACCCCCCTTAAGAAAAATCTCGTCCTCGATTTGCTAAGGGTTGCTTTTGAAAATATTGTTTTTACCAGAAAAAAAATCTATGTCGCGAAGAGGTATATGATGCAACAACTCAGGGAAAATTCTCACTTCAGAATTTTATCGAGAGCGAATTGAGTTAATCAAAATTAATAGCAGTAGAAACTACTCACATTCATTGAAACCAAAAATTTAATTCATCACACAAATTTAGGATACAACTCATAAGTTGTAACACATAAACAAATGCTGGGGCTACAAACATAGCAGTGACGCCTACAATGAGAACGGTAAATGGACAGGGTCCTGAGAAAACATCTCTGGTACTGGGGCACACTCTTCTTCTATCGGGGGAAGCGGATTGACTAGTCGATGAATGCATCTCTCCTGGTCGGGCCTCAGTGGTCTGCCGATGGCGATCTGAGGATTTAAATCAGCGAGGCTTTGGAGATAACTCATTACTCGCTGGGTCAAACGCTCTTGAGCGATGACATACTGGGCAAGGTTGGCCAGTACTAGGTCTCTCTCAATTCGTCCCCCCGGAAAAGAGGTTACTTCTCCGGGTGCTGCACGACTCGGGAAATAATAATACCCTCGTTCGTTGGCATAGGGTACCGCGAATCGAAGGCGAGCAAGCGCTTCGTACGCAGCAGCTTCTATGGCCATTTGCGGAGTCGGCATAGATTTCCCCACGAAGGAGACTTCCGTTGGGTCTTGGTTTGGGTTTGCGGGAGGGATGCGTACTAATGCCCAATATTTCGAGGTGGAAGGGGTGATCCTTGACTTGAGCAACTCTTACTAGGGTGGATGGGTAGCACTCATGGTACTGCAGGTAAAGTCCCACAATATTTTAACAAAACTACCTGGGGTTGCATCTGGGGTTCTCAGATAAATACTAGGGCTCGGCATGGCAAAGGAATGGTTGTGAGGGTTGTGCACAAGGTGAGGGGATACTCGGCAAGGTCACGAGGTGGCCTTTTATATAGCAACTGGGCTGGGTTATTTATCACGGTGAGGGGCAACTATATTATCGGTTCCGCTCTATGGGGTCAGGGTCAATGCCACAGATACTCATATCTCGTAAAAGTGACATATAACTGTGGGTGTCGTCGGGGTGGTTTTTGGTAGCTATGCCTGGAACTAAAAATGCAACCTTACACCAACACACTTATGCATGGCTACAATTTAAAATAGGGACGTACAAGCATACAACATTCAAATTATGGCGATACAACATCACACAATTACAAGGCGTGGACATACTAAGACTCGCTACTACTCGAGTGACTTAGTCTACCTCGTTAATATCTAAGCGGGCTTGCCTTGTGGATGTCGAGACTTCTCCACGGGTTTCACCATCGGGTTTAGCTGGAGGGGGTTGAGGAACTGCAGGGTCGGGGTAGTGATGATGACCATCGCGGGGATTGTTGGCCACAATCCCGTTGGAGCATGTTCCCAAAAGGCGATGAAGCACTTCTAGGGACACCAAAGCACCTTGGTCGATGGCTGGGGCTGACCTCAAGGTCTCGATCGGTTGTCCGAACAGCATGACTGGGTTGTCGGCGTCAGGCTCATCTTCTCTTCTTGCCGGGGCTCGGCGGATCAGTTCTCCACGAGTTGCGATCAGATCAAGGGTGATTTGATCGAACAGTTCTTCTAGTGCACTTACATAGCGCACCAGATGCAACAATGCAGGATCCATCTCATGATCTTCGTTGGCAACCTGGGGTGGCCTACCATACCCGTCACGGCTGGGGTAGTAGTAGAACGAATGACAGTTAACTCTGGGCGACAAGTGCTGGAGTTGAACTATAGCTTCTCGAGCAGCTAGTTGGATGGCTTGTGGTTCAAAGGAAGTTGTCCTTCCGGTGAACCTATAGGGGCGTTCCAGCGATAGACCCCTACCATAGATGTGCACAGTGGCCCAGAATTGACGGCTCTCACCGCTCATGGGCCCTTGGTACACAACGTATTCTGGGGGCTCTTCTAACGCAAAGGCACGAAGGGTGAGGTTTGCTAGCACGGTCACAAAACTTCCAAGGTTGGTTGCAGTGGTCTCATTGTGAATAATGGGTCCTGGCATTTTAGCTCGGTTTGGGGTAGAGGCTGTGTTGTGCTGGGTTGAGGCTAGCGTGCCCTTTTTATAGAAAAAGGGGACGGAGTCTTCCTTCGCACGCTTGCGAATAAGACATTTTAGGTGACGGTCACTGGCGCGTGATTGACAGGCTAGGCTGATAGGTTGGGCACCGATTGCCAAAAAGTGTCGGGGTCACTGTGTGGCTATCTTACACGGGAAGCTTGGCCGGGGTTAGGTTAAGGTCTGGTGGGTTGGTTTACCTAGGTTTTTCGACCTGGCTAAGATAGGATTAGCCAATGGTCAGCCTGGCTCTGATACCAAGGTTGTCAGGACCGGATTTTCGGGATATTAATTTCCCAGAAAATGGCCTTTGTGCTCACCAGCCCCAGGATTACTGTTAGCTGATGAGGCACCAACTTGAAACAGAAACTCCAAGCAAAATACAAGATATGTAGTACAAGACCATTCTAGCCTATGAGTACAACAAATGTTTTCTAGTGGTTGATGGCGGAAGCAGTTTGCGGATCATCAGCGTCTATGGGACTCCATTTCCCACAGGAACAGCTGACCTAGATAACTCCTATCTCCACGAGGCTGCTATCACCATTGCATAGGCTCCGGAGTTGTCATCACGACGCTCCTCTCCACGCAAGAAATCTGGCCAAGACAATAGCCAGGGACAAGCCAGTGAGTACTTTGAATGTACTCGCAAACATTATGAACACAGGTATAATATAACGTTTATAGTCATGCTCTGAAATATTCTATGATCACACTCAGTCACAAAATAAAAATCCACGATGCACGCAAGCAAGTTATTCATGTCAGATATGAATATGCAATCAGAGAGTAGAAATAGTATGCACCGACCGGGTGTCTAAAGCGACGCCTCGAAAGGATAATAATATAAAGCATGCCTCAGTCGGCGTCTGAGCGACGTCACATAAAGGGCTTAGAAGGGAAATAAGTAGCAAACATGCCACAGTCGGCCATCTGCACGACACCACATAAAGGTCTTATAAAGTAATTAAATAACAAGCCTGCCACAGTCGAGCGTCTCAGCGACGCCACATAAAGGGATTATAAAGTAATTAAATAACAAGCCTGCCACAGTCGGGCGTCTCAGTGACGCCACACAAAGGGCTTATAAAGTAAATGAATAACGAGCATGCCACAGTCGGGCGTCTCCGCGACACCACATAAAGGGGTTATATAAGAGTAATGACAGTGAATATCCAGGAGGTAGAACTGTCCAAGGGATTCTCAATAATTCAAATAATGCAAATGGTTAGTCCACAATAATAGTAATCATAATCATCCTGAGTCACAAGTCACGATGCATGTTCTGGTTTGGTAGTTTTTCCTGTGAAGACCGACACTAAGACGGACACTTGACCCATCCCAGACTGTAGTCCTTAACCATGGACACGGCTATTCGAATAGATATAATCTCTGCAGAGTGTGTGCTCTTTACCCACAAGCAATGGATTCCATTAGTCCATCGGGACTAATTCCGTCTACGGTCTTTTAATTGAAAACACACCTGACTCGCACACACCAGCTTAACTTTACCGGTGTCTGGAATCACCCACGGCACCTGTTAAGTGAAACTCTAAGTTGGGAGGCTACAACCTCGACTAGCATGGGATCACAAAATTTATACCGCGTGCAAACTAGGGGAGCTACCCCTTCGGCTCCAACCGAAACACCCATGCCCCCGGACCAGGTGGCATGCTACCGGCTACAGTCGGTATCTTCCACCATGGCCTCTCTGTACGGTGTGTGCTAGAAAGGGGTTGACAACTTACTGAACCGTACCCTACCTATGGCAGGGACAAGTGGTAGCACGAAACAAGTATGGGGGTTACTGGAACAAGAGTCGATCTATGGTCGACTCAGGAGGTTTAAGTATTCCCTGCATGATTAGCATAACAAATATATTTCAACCGATAGACAGAATGACCACTCCTCATACCTCATCATGCCATACCGGATACAACCGCTGTCTACAACAGAGACTTTCCCGGCTTCCTTCCGGTAGGCATGAAAGGCATACGAGGGTGACTACTATCACAAACGTATCAAACTCCAATAGCATGAAAACATTATTATGCACTCATGAGTATGATCATATCATCACATAAAAATAACGGATACTCCGTATCAAGGTGGTGTTGTAACCGTATCGAATAACACACACAATATTATGCCAGGGTTTAGAATGCTTGCCTTCAAGAATATGCAAGTGGGGGTCCACTTTTTGAAAGTTGCCTTCTTCTTCAAAATCCTATTTTAATAAAATTTGAATTAACACTTAGTATAAAAACAATACAAAACAGTTGTTTGGAAAATTTTCAAATAAACATGAAAATAAACTAGACAGAATTTGAGAAACAACAGAAAAAGAATCAAGTAAATTGGACTTATATTTAAAAGTTATAGCAAGTCAAAGTTTAGTCAAATTTCTGTTTTTAATAAAACCAGAAAAAGAAAACGTTTCGGGGAGAATACGATTTTGAGGCAGAGGAGACGTACTTCTGAGGGTTACGCCTCCACTTAAACCAGTGCGGGCCGGCTCAGGGTCACCGACAGTGGGTCCCTTGGGCCCACTGGTCAGGTTTGACCAGTCGCCCGCGCCCTCTTTCTCCTCTGGCCGAGCCGAGGCGGGGCTCCGGCTATCGCCGTCGACGAACGGCGGCTCCCCGAGGGGTTCTGAGGGCGGGGACGGATCCGCCAGTCCAGGGCGGTCCTCCTAGTGGTTGCTAGGTTGGCGGGGGTGGAGGGAGTCGCCGGCGGCGAGCTCCACGGCGGAGGTGGTTTCGGGAGGATTTGGGGTTTTGGCTGCGGTGGTTCCCGATCACGTTTGAGAGGTTGGGCGTCTCCGCAAGGTTGAGGGGAAGAGGACGGTGGCACTGGATGGGCGGGGGAGGCTCTGCTTGCGACGAATTGAACCAGAGCGTGGCGGCGGTCGAACTGGCCGGAGGTGAGGAAGACGGCCTCCCTCCGTCGTTGTCTGGCTATGGGAGCGCTAGGGGGATGGTACGGGGTTGCCTGAGGGTCTGGATGAGCTCGGGGCTCCTTTTATAGGTGGTTAAGGTCGGTTCCACGGCGGCCGTGGATAGGATCGTCCGCGAACCGCCGTTCTGTAGTCAGGGGGCGCGTGGCGGCGACGGGCGCTAGCGGACGTGCTCGAGGATAAGCTTGAGCTGCTCCAGGGACAGCTGGCGCGCTACTGTGGCTCGGGCAGCGCCGTCCATGGCAGTGGCCTGCTGCGGCCGTCGGCGGCTTGCGGTGGCGGCGCTGTAGGGCGCCAAGAGGGGGCTAAGGCGGCTCTGCGGTGAGGGAGGGGTCGGGCGCGTCGGCTGGGAGCGTGAAGGTACCAGAACGAGCGCGGGGAGGCGACAGTGAGACGCGGCGACTCGGGCGCACAGACGTACAAAACGCGCGCTCTGGCCGCGCCCAGAGCACGCATAGTGACCGCTCGACGGAATGCCCTGGTGAGCTAGGAGGCTTGGATGCAAACACAAATTAACAGGGCTAGGTTATCACTAGCTAGGGGATTGGTGGACATGATGGTTTGGTCAGGGGATCATGTTGATAGCACAAACTAAAAACTAAGCCAAAACTGGCCATGCACACAAGGTGCTTAACAGGATGCCAAGGGCATCTAGGCAACTCTTGGGGTGGCCAAAATCTCCAGATTGGGGTCTCTTTAGATGTAGGTGATGGTGGCAAGGTTAGTTGGTCAAAGCTAGAAACTTGTTAGTGCAAGTTTTTGAGAAAACCAATTCTGGACAGAAGGTAAATGGCATCATTGCATGGACCAAACATACTCAAATGGGTCCACCCTCCTGGACTTAAGGGTTTGGTAGGGTGTGCTACAAGCAGGAAAAAGAATCAAGGGTAAAAGGGCAAGTTAGAATATGGTTGCAGTACAATTCACCAAGCTGGACCTGAATGAAGATGAGGATGATTCACTCATATTTTTCAAAGAACATCAATGGGTTTGTGCATAAAGTTGAATTATATATTACTACTAACATCCCATAATTTTGGTGGAAGCTTTAAAGAAATATTTAAAGAGGTTGTAGTGCAATTTTACAAACTGGACCAGTTTTGAAAACTTGGGGTAGAGCTCAAAATCTCCACTGACTAAAAGATATTTTTGCATAAAAGTGATGTGGGAGCATCCCATGACATCCCCAAATTTTGGTGAGAATTTTAAAAGAGTATTTGAAAGGGTTGCAATGCAAACTGACTCCAAAACTTATGCAGATCCATTTTTAGAGAAATAAAGCCCAGGGAAAATAATTATGCAGATAAGTCCACTGATAAAAGAAATGTTTTCTTGAGAGGGTATACAAGTCCAATAATAGTTTTGGAAAGTTTTCACTTGAGGTGAAAACCCCACAATATCAAAGAAAAGAATGGTCCTGAAATCAAAAGATAAATCCAAAAAAAAATTCCTGGCAAAATTTTAATAAACAAATCATGGTTAAAAATTTTGGGGTGTTACAGCCAGCAGCCAAGCTCTTGGGTTTTCTGGTTTCTGAACGGGTATTGAAGCTAATCCGGAGAAAATTAAGGCTATCATTTCCCTGCTAAGCCGGCGTGTGTTAATGATGTTCAACGCCTGGCAGGTCACATTGCGGCCTTAAGCTGGTTCATAAGCTGGTTGGGTGAAAAGGCTATCCCTCTGTAACAAATGACGAAAAAGACAGATCACTTTGTCTGGAGTGATGCTGCTGATCAGGCATTTGAGGCTTTGAAGAAACAGTTAGTTGAGCCGCCGGTTCTTGCTGCTCCCATTGATAAAGAGCCTTTGTTGTTATACGTGGCTGCCAACAGCCGAGCTGTCATCATGGCAATTGTGGTAGAAAGGAAGGAGTCAGGCAAGGAACATCCGGTTCAGAGGCCGGTTTACTACATCATTGAGGTGCTTATTGAGTCCAAGCAAAGGTATCCGCATTGGCAGAAGCTTGTATATGGGGTGTTCATGGCTAGTCGAAAGTTGAAGCAATATTTTCTGGGTCATCCCATCATTGTGGTCAGTTCTGCTCCCTTAGGGGATATTATTCAAAACAGAGAAGCCCCAGGTCAGATAGCCAAGTGGGCCATTGAGCTTGGACCCCATGGTTTGAAGTATATGCCTCGTACAACTATCATGTCTCCAGCATTTGTGGATTTCATAAATGATTGGACAGAGTTGCAGATGCCCGAGGAGAATCCGGATAACACATATTGGACTATTCACTTTGATGGATCCAGGTAGTTGGAAGGCTCGGAGGCTGGAGTTATCTTGACTTCCCCACGAGGTGATAAATTTTGTTATGTTTTAAGGTTGATGTTCCCATGTACTAACAATGCAGCTGAGTATGAAGCCTTACTCCATGGTCTTTGGATGGCTAAGGAGATGCATTTAAGCCGGGTGAGGTGTTTTGGTGACTCAGATTTGGTAGCTCAGCAAGTTTCATGCACATGGGATTCTAAGGACCCGCTCACGGCGGCTTATCATCGAGAGGTTAATGCTATTGCTGGTCACTTCAAGGGCTATCAAGTAGAGCATGTTGATCGAAGGAAAAATGAGGCGGCTGATGCTTTGAGCCGGTTGGGATCCCAGCATAAGCCGGTACCACCCAATGTTTTCCTTGATGTTCTACATAATCCTTCAGTCAAACTGCCTACAGAGGAAGATCTTGTTATTCCTGACCCGGAGGCACAGCTGGTGGCGGCTCTTCACACTATTCCTGATTGGACAGTTCCATATTTGGCGTATATTACCCGGGGCGAGTTACCTAAGGATGAAACCTTGGCCAGGCAGATAACCCGGCGGTCAAAGTCAATGACTATTGTCAATTGGGAGTTGCATCATCGTAGTGTCACAGGAGCATTTCAATGTTGTGTTTCTCTTGAAGAAGGCTGTGAGATTCTATGAGAGATTCATGAAGGAGATTGTGGTCATCATGCCGGTTCTAAGTCTCTTGTAGCCAAGGATTTCCGTCATCGGTTTTATTGGCTGACGGCTCATGCTAATGCTGAGGATTTAGTCAGTAAATGTGATGGTTGTCAGAAGTTCTCATGACGAGCTCATGTGCCGACTCAAGAATTGAGGATGATTCCAATTGCTTGGCCGTTTGCAGCCTGGGGGCTTGATATGGTTAGGCCTTTAAAAAGGTCCAAGGATAAAAAGACCCATGTTTTGGTGGCAGTTGATAAATTCACAAAGTGGGTTGAGGCAGAGCCGGTTAGTAAGTGTGATGGGGCGATAGCGGTTCAATCCATTAAAAAGGTGATTTTCCATTTTGGCTTTCCCCACAACATTATAACTAATAATGGCACTAATCTGTCCAAGGGTGCTATGAAAGAGTTTTGTCAACAAGACCATATTCGAACTGATATGTCATCAGTGGCTCACCCCCAGTCCAATGGTCAAGCTGAGAGAGCCAACCAAGAAATTCTGAGAGGAATCAAGCCCCGGCTTATGGTCCCTTTGCAGAGGACGCCGGGTTGTTGGGTGGAGGAGTTACCTTCAGTGTTATGGAGTATCAATACTACCCCCAATAGATCGATGGGTTACACGCCTTCTTCATGGTTTACGGAGCAGAGGCGGTTCTCCCTAGTGACATCCGTCATGATTCTCCCCGTGTGGCGGCTTATGTTGAAGCTGACAATGAAAAAGCACGTCAGGATGCGCTTGACCTATTGGATGAGGAGCGTGACCGTGCGGCGACTCGTTCGGCGATTTACCAGCAGGATCTATGCCATTATCATAGCCGTCGGGTTAAAACCAGGACCTTTCAAGAAGGCGATCTGGTGCTCCAGCTTATCCAGGATCAAACCGTTATGCACAAGCTATCCCCACCTTGGGAAGGAACCTTTGTGGTCAGCAAGAATCTAAACAACGGGCCATACTACCTTATCGGTGTTCGAGACCACAAGGACTCACGCACGTCGGAGGAGGAGACCCATCGGCCGTGGAATATTGCTCATCTTTGGCCTTATTACACTTAAGCCACATGCTCTTGTGATGTACATATTTTGACAATGTATATATTATGATGAATATAATAAAGCCGCCATCCCTGAAAATTCAGGGCCTCTGTTGTTTCATTTCTAAGAATAATGAGTCTTTACTGTCACTTCATACGATCACTCGGAGGTTTAATGCCCGGTTTAAAGGGACCAAAGAGAGTCTGTTGCACAACACAACTCAAACATAGGTACCCGACGAGCACACCTCAATATATATCCTTTGGGGGCTCCCTGTTCACAGAACATATCTTAATAAACCCCTCTTGGTTTGAAATGCCAGGTGCATAGCAACAAACAATTTCAGTTGGTCCTGCCTTATACATCTGCCACTCCGCCCAGGTAATCCTGGGCTAACCCGCCAAACTCTTGACAGTCAATCTTATTAAAGACCCTGAACTTGACAAGGTTAAAATGACAGTTGGTTATGTGAGGTCCGCGTACAAGGTTTGAAGATTCAACTAGTGGTTGTGCAAGCCCATGAAAAGCACTTGGGTTTTAGGCCTGGCCGCCTATGAAAGCCTTGTTTTTCTGATTTTTATTTGATTTGAAGTTTCTTTGTTGAGGTTTGCTTTTTGTGACATATTGGAAACTAATGATGGCTATCCTGCCTTATGAGCCTCTCTGGGGTTTTTATCTTCACCCAGCCTGGTTTTGGACTATAAGTCACCAGGATCTGCTTGGACTATTATGTTCTAGGCTAAGGAATAATGACCTTTGCTGCGTGCGGCGTTATAAGCCGGCGGTATAAATCAACTAAGCAGGGCGTCATGCTCTCAACCTTTGGGTTGTAACCCTCACTGCATTAAGGTATAATAAGCCGGCCGTAGAAGCAAATATCACATGTATGATACTTTGTTATATAAGGTTATGATTAAGCCGGCCTTGGTCATGGACAGATTTGGTCACCAGTGGTCTTTATATAGGGTATTATGACTCGCCCTGGTGTAAACCGCCAGGGCACTTGTGATCTATTTGAGTGCAGGAAAATAGTAAATTTCATCTATATACTTGATGATATCATAAGCATAAGTGGCATATTTTCAATTAATGGATCAACAACGTATGCAAAGAAAATGTGCACGATGGAACAAAAGATCAAAGTTTAGCTAGCCTATTACAAGGCATAGGATGGCCCACAGAGGATAAATATTTTTGTGACGCAAATATCAAAGTGTTATGATTAAAAAGATGACTCATGAATCATGGCGGGTTGAAGCCTCCGGGTCATCCTGCGCTTCTTCTTCTTCTTCTTCTTCTTCTTCTTCAGCTCCTTCATTATCCATCAGCTGGAAGTCACGCATAGCCCATTTGATACCAGTCAACGCTCTAAACACAGCTTCATCATCGATCAGGTTGGATGGATCAATGTCAGGAGCAAAGGTGTGCTTACGAATCGGTGGGATGAGATCCGTCTCCTCATGAACCGGTGCCTTCACCTTCTTATTATTAGCGTCATAAGCCGCCTGGTATTGAGATAAATTGGTTTCTTCAGCCAGCCAGGTTGCCAACGGATGCATTGCTCTCGCTATATCTGCAAAGTCATCAACACTGAAGGATGACCCATCTTCCTTTACACTTGGACAGCCATTGGCCAGGTCTTCCAGATCAAGATCTTCTTGCCATGCTTTGGCCCGGCTTAAAGCAGTTAGAGCACCGGCCCTGGCAGAGGCTCGCTTCAATTCTTTAATCCTTTTGGGTACTACTGACAACCTTTCTAATGTGTCCTTGATAAGAGTGGGCGGTTGTTTCTTGTGCAGAGCAGCAGCAATGGTCCGTTGAGCACCAGTGTATAACTGTTCTACAAGAGTGTAGACAGCTTTAAGACGGATGCGCATATCTGAGCCCAACTTGGCGCTCCGAGAACCCGTGTCAGTAAATTTATCAATAAACCGGCAGATAATTTATAATATGTTTGTTGAGATGCAGAGAGGTTATATTTCCAACTTACCGAAGATGGCTGATGACATGTTCATAATCTGCTGCTTTAAGCCGGATAGCTCGTCACTCACCGGTTTAAGGGCTGTTTCAGCATCCTCTGCTCTCTTCAATAGAGCTGCCTTTTCGGTTTCCCAGCCGTTTTTGTCAGTGTTGAAGTTTTTCTTAAGCTGCTCAATGTTCTCCAAAGCAGTCTTTAGTTCTGATTTGGCCTGGGATGTCTCACATTGTTGAGTTTTTATGTTGGCCTTCAGATCATTCAACTGTGAGTCCTTCTCAACCAGTTCAGCCTATGATATAAACAAACATAGACAAACATTATGAGTATACTTATTGTTGAAGTCCCAAGCACAATACAAGTATTTTCCTTGGCACTTGGGGGCTAACGTCTATTGCTCTTAAGATCTTTTTTGATGTTCCAAGCACAATACATGTATTTTCCTTGGCACTTGGGGGCTAATGCCTATTGCTCTTTTCAACGACGAATTTATATGATGACTCGGGTACAATGATGTGATCCGGTTTACCAAGTTTATATGTTGAAGTGATTGGTCTATCAATGCTGATAAGTCCCGGCTTAACTCCATGATTTAAGCCGGCCCTTGGGGGCTACGGATATGAAGTTCATTACTACTACTTAAAGTCCCGTCTTAATTCTATGATTCAAGCCGGCCCTTGGGGGCTACTAGTGATGATGTTCAAATTCTTTATGGCAATTGGAAAGTATATAGCATATTCAATCTTATCATACCCTATAGACTTGGCGGCTGATAGACATATAGTTATGAAGAAAATAGTGATTGGATTACCTCATAGCGTTCCTTCATCAAATTGACTAAGCCGGCTTCAAAGTCACGGCTGGTGTACAAACGGTTCAAATAACCAGAGTGGATGTCTTGGACACTGAATTGGGTGTAGCTCTCTAAGTCTACCTTCCACTTGCCTTTATCTTCAGCAGAAATTTCTTCCTTGGCGCTATGCTTGGATAAGACAGTGGGGTGCCCAGTGCAGTGAAACCAATCCAGTGACAACAACGTCGTCAGTCTTCTCGTCAGAATGCTTAACTGGGCTTGGCGGATTAGAAATGGCCGGTTCAACATCCATGTGGTCTATGGAGATTTCATGATCTTGTGGTGATGGATCATCAATGGTGGCCTCAACAATTGGATTAGAAGTTTCTGGCTATTGTTTCTCTGGTTCAGACAGGTTGGAGTCATCGACCGACTTATTTGGTTTCGCCTTCTTGCTGGGTTTGGCCTGGCCCCTACAAATAAGAAGCATAAAGAGGTCGGTATATTGATCAGGAATAAAGATTTAAATGATTGAGTATACCCTTACCCAGGTACAGTTTTGAAGGCTGGGATTTGAGTTCCTATTGAGTCGCCGAAGGAAGAATGAGATGTTCCATGGTAATTTGAATCAGACGGTTTAAGAGGCTGTTGAACAAGACCTGCCTTGGGATAATCTAAGTCAGAAATTTTTTATTTGCGAGGCGCTGGGATGTTTGGTAAGCCGGAGGATAAAACTCCACCACCACTGTCTGGGTTGTACGGCGAGCTTCGTGTTGCTGCTTCTTCAAAAGAAAGTTGGGATCCAAGTGAGCTAAAAGGTGAGAAAAGCTTACTTTTCGGCTTGCTTGTCGGGTTTTCTGTGTTGGCAGAGGTTCTGAGCTGGAGGAAAGAATAATTACCTCTGTGTCATATGCACGGATGGCTTCCGCTTCATCGTGATAATAGATGTAACATCCCAAAATTCTAAATTTTGGAATGTTATAATAAATAGATAGATTTGATTGATTGCTTGATTGATTGACTCAAGTTGAGTGAAATTTGAAACTTTTGAAAGTTAAATGAGAGGGAATAAAAGGACTTTCCCAAACTTTCATCTTTGCTTTCTGATCTCCTTGATTTCAAATTATTTTTAAATACAAAACCAAGAGAGAAGATGACATGACTTCTTCCATTTAATTAAATGAAAAGGGTATTTGAAAATAATTGAATTTCATTTGGAAATATTTTCCAACTCAGAAACTTTATGCAACTCAATGGTTTTCACGATACAAAATAAAATGACTTCTTCAAATTATATGAAATATGAGTTGGAAGTTACAAAGATTTCAAATTTAAAGTTCTTTTGAATTTATTTTTCAATTTGGAGTTATTTGGGTTTTATTCAAATTATTTTTCCAAAAAAAATATATAGAAATTAGGGTAAAATGATTCCCTACAATAGAAAATTGGAGAGAAATAAATTCGAAATCATTTTGGTATTTTTAAATTGATTTTTATTGAATTTTATTAGAGCTGTAGCACTGTTTGATTTATTTGATTTTTTCTCGATTTTATTAGACTTGAAAAAAAGTTCAAGATGTAGAAATAAATTTCTGAAAATTTTGATATATTATATGCCTATATAATATTTTTGTTTATTTTGTTTTATTTATTTTTTTGTCTGGAAAATCTTAAAAAAACGTTTCCCTCCCCCAACTGGGCCGGCCCAGCTCCAACCGGGCCAGGACAAAGCCCAGCCTCGCCACACCATCTCCCTCCCATGCGGGAGACCGCTGCCCGCACACCTCGCCGGCGCCGCCGTGACCGGGCGGGACTCCACCTCCGCCCCGGCCCCTTGCGCAAGGAACCGCCTCGTCTCCCCTCCTGACATAGCGGAGCCGGGCCCTTCTCTCTCTCCTCTCCCCGCAACCGCCGCCTCCCGCAGCTGCTTGCTGCTCGACGCTGCCGCCGCCGCTGCATCTCGCCCGAGCCGCGCCGCTGCTGCGCCACCGCCACCGCGCCGGAGCTCGCCGCCCTCGCCGGAGCCGCCGCTCCACCGATCCAAACCGCCGCCGCTAGTTTTCTCACTGAAAACCGCCCGACCGCCGCCAACCGGTATAACCCGCCCCGGTCTGGTTTATTTTTATCTTTTATTTTTAGGTTTTCTTTGGGTTTTTTTAAAAGCCGGTTTCATATTTTAGTTAGGGTAATTAGCGGACCTTCGTCCGTTAGTATACGTAGCGAACGGTTTTCGTTCGTTAGCATTTTGTAGCGAGCGTTCGCTCGAAAGATTTTCCCTTTTTCTTTTTAATTTCGGCCATGGACCTATCTGGGATTATCTTATTTACACATTAGTCCCTATGTTTCAAACGATCACTACTTTCTACTCGTTTGTCCAAATCCAACGAAACCAACGCCCACTTCTTCGTTACGATCTCCTCTATCCAGTTAAACAACCTGAATATGTTTTTGAAAATTTAAAATTTGAATCCAACAGATTTGTATTTGAACTTCTTTTGTTCATAACTTGAGTTTTATAACTCCGATTTGGTTGATTGTTTTTGCAAATTAAAGCTCTTGACCTAAACTTTCTGATAAGGCCAAATTCACATAATTTTGGTACAGTTAGAAATTGTTTTATGTTGCAAGAGTTGTTTGCTTGGTTTTGATGTTTTCTGAATCGTCTTCTTCGATCTTTCTGATCTTTTGAGTGATTGCTTATGTGTGGTTACTATTGCTTGCTTACGATAGATTGACCGGAGTGTGACGAGTAGAACTATGAAGAGTTTTGAGTGCGAATCATCTTCATCAACAGTACAGGCAAGTTCACACTTTGATCATATCCCTTTCATACCCAGTTTTTATGCATTAGTTTCACCCTCAAACATTGCATGAGTAGGATTGATAACATGTGGGTATTGGGAAGTAGTTGATGAGGTAGGAAACTATTGCCCTGCATTCAAACCTTGGGAGTTACTATTACGTTATGCTTATGTTGCTATGCTATGCTCGTAGACGGGATTGGGTTTGAGTGTATTCCATGACAGTTGTGAGATTGTTTACTTAATGGTTCAACTTAAGGTGGCTACTTTAATACACATCTGGGTGGATTGGTTGCGGGCACCTGGAGAATCCAGTGCTGTCCTAGGATATCCCGAGGACCCATGTGATCATCCTACGGTTCGCCACCCAGGCTCAAAGGGATCATAAGATTATTCATGCTAGAAACTTCCGTGTGCAGCCACAAGCCATTATGGGCTTTGGCATAGTTTGAGTAAGTTGCGTGAGCTCTCAAAGAGGTGGACTAGCATATATAGGGGGATTGTAGGTGTACCGGTCCGCCCGGAGTAGAGAGTAAGTGCTTCTGAAAGACTGTGTCTCGGTCATCCGTTTCTCAAACACCATGTAGTGCGAGAAAATCCAACAGAGGAGATAGAGTCTTGTGGGGAAAAGTGTGCAAACCTCTACAGTGTGTACAAACTAATCATGATTAGCCGTGTCCCCAGTTATGGACAATCTTGAGTATCCGGTTCTTGGATTATCATGATGATCATAGCACTTTATTTAATTAATTTGATTGGGTTGATGATTATTATTTTGGGATTGAGTTGGAGGAACCTTCTCAATATTTTATCAACCAACTTTGTAGTTAAATAAAATATATTCCATTGATGTAGGGAAAAATTGGCTTTTCGCAAAAACATTATAACCATAGAGATTTCCCACCAGCCATATATGCATGTAGTGATAGCTATTATTCATCATTATCCTATGGTGTGAATTTGTCAATACATTCAATGTACTTACCCTTTGTGGCTGCAACGTCTCATGTTGCAGAAATCTTACGACGTGTAAGTGATACGTTAGGGTTACAATTTCTACACTCAACTTTGCCGTTGGTGTTGATGGGATTCCACAACCTTGTTACTTCCGCTATTTGGATTGAGGTAATAGTATTTACGTTACTTTATACATGTGATTTACCTCTGTTATAAATCCTCAAGTACTGTGTGTGTCAGCATACCGATCCAGGGATGACACTTAAGCACGGAGACTTGACCGTCTGAGGTCGGGTCGCTACAAGATGGTATCAGAGCACATGTTGATTGTAGGACGTGACCCCTAGAAATTGGCAAGCCCATAGGAATGATTTTCTCTACAACTTTCTTTTCAAAAGGATCTTTTACCTCTCTTCTCTTCTGAGCTTATTCACATATTCCCTTTAGTGAGACTATACCTCTTTTCCACTTTTGACCACGCGAAGATTCAGCTGATGAGACCACTCCAAGAAGTACAAGATACCGGACAACTAAGACCACTTCGGAATGAAGAGGATTTTATCGTGTATTATAATATGGAAACTACAACGGTTGAAGACTTCGAAGACTACGAGAAATTCAAGGCTCTGAAGAATTTCCAGATTTGTATGACCTAGGAAGGCTACCCTTATGGAACTTGGCACACTATTGAAGCTGTCAATACGTGAGATCAAGGTGTATCGGAGAAAGACCGGAACATGGAGCATTAGAAATCAAAGTTTTTGTTGAGAAAACCCTAAGACAGGAGATATCGATTATGGAGTGAAAGCTCATGGCAGTAACATGGGCATAGACACGGCTAGCCATGGTGTTATCTCCCGCTTATGCTATTGCCGCCGTGCTGAGTTAAGCATGCATTTCTTTGGAAGGATTGGATGACAAGAAGGCTGATGGAGCACCTATCAGCAAGACGAAGTTTTAACCTTAGCTGGTGTATCGCCAGGATCTGGAGTGTTACATCAAGAAGTTAAGATGGACCTGCAGGAAGCAGTATTTGACGAGAAAGCATTTTGTTAAGAACTTAGGACCCAGAAGCTGAAGTAGCCAAACTGGAGGAACCGATCCTCAAGACACCGAAGATTCGTCAGGAACTGAAGGACAGTAGGGCCAGGGTTCATGCCAAGGATGTTGAAACCCAGAAGTTGGAACGCAACTCCAGAAATAATAAAGGATGTCACGAGAGACTTCGCATCAACATAGATGATCTAGCAAAAGAACTTGAGAAGGACAAGCACGATCAGAAGAAGCCATCAAAGGCATGAACAAGACTTAAGGATTTGGCGACGTTGAAGTTTAATGGACCATTAGAAGACCAAACCCCTGTTATATACCTACGTTAGATGCGACGTTTGTGAGTTGTTATTTGTTTGATGTTTTTCCGACAGCCATAAAATAAAATCTGTCTTTTCAAAACTATTGTTTGTATTGTGTGTATCCCTCTCTATCTCTCTTATCTCGCCCCAAAACCCATGGACCTAATAGAGGATGAATGGAGATGAGCTTGTATTTTCTGGACCGATGAGTCAATTGGAGACAGACCGATGGATTCAGAACATGGAGGATCATATGGAGAATAACACTATAGCCGAAAATGATATGACCCAGCATGCTCTTTAGTGTTTTGAAAGAGGTGCTACTACTTGGTGGAGGATGTACCAAACCATCAATGGATGGCAAGGAGTAACCACTTGGGAAGAATTTAAGCTAACTTTGCTAAAGTCTCGTCTTGGGTCCCAGAAGTAGATTGGATTCCAGGAAGGACATGAGTAATATCACCTGTTTCAGGTGCAAGAAGACAGGGTGCTACTTTAGCAGTTGCCCGAAAAGGAAGCCGAGGACCCAAGGAGGCTATGCAGTCATAAGGAACCCAGAGACTTGTGGAAGTAATATGTTTTCATTGTAATGAAGCAGGGCACTTTGCTAGAGATTGTCCCAAGGAGAAGGAGACTTGTGATAATTAGTTATGTCTGTGAGAAGTATACTAGTAGTAGTGGGAACAATTCTTTTATATTTAGGTGTTGAGTTGAGGCATGTAATGGAAATGAAGGAGATTGTAATAATTGGAGGATCAATAAAGTTAGCATCATTGGTACTGATTTGGATTTTATGAGCAGTGACTGTATGAAGGAAGATTTTGACCATTTTCGAGGATATGAGAAATATGGTCTATGGAATATTTGTTCATTTTAAGGGTGGTAGTACCCTGTGAGGAGATTTGACCTCTGGAAAGGATTATGATATTCCATGAAGTGGACTTCAGACAGAATAAGTATGATTTTTATCTCGATATGTGGGATATCCCAAGAGTATGAAGGGATGAAGTACTATTGGATAAAGTTGGTAATAAGGAGCAATTGTAACTCCCTGATGAGTGTGACTAATCCCATCTTAGTTGGTACCAATAGAAGGAAGAGAGACAATACAATTGGATGGATTTAAGAATACTAAGAAGTTGGATGTTATATTAACGACTAGTTGCCCCGATGATGACTTCAAGGATTACAAGTGATGAGGTGGGCCATAACCCATAGGCCCCAGGACCTGCCAAGAAGCAAGCACACTCTTGCTGAAGGAAAACCCTGGACGAAGTTATGTTTACCCACAGACGATCATATAGGAGTTTACGAAAACCTGAGAGTTGTGAAGGAACGATAGATTGTTTGCTTGGCTTGCAGAATCCATGGATTTATCTGAACTTAGTTCATCAACAAGAGAAATTCTGCAATGCTTGTGAGGATGACCGAGTGTTAGAATGCGAGATTCGCTAAACCATGTACAAGGTAATGATTTGGGTGCGGGATGGATTGATCACCATACCGACTTAATCTTATTATTTGCCTTTGCTATATGGGATGGTAAATCTGAGTGACTTACCTATAGTAGAGACGATGATATTAAACCTTGTTTGAACCTTAGAATGGTATAAGCATTTTTCCCCTTGTACACGACATCTGTTGCCAATCGTAGGTTATACGGTGAGGTTCAACCCAGACCCATTTCCTGCAGGAGAAACCATAAATGGATGACCACCATGAGATATCGATAGTTGTTTAGTATTGGTGCTAGACCCGTCAGCTAAGAAGACCCAGTCTCGGTATAACCTTACCAAGATGAAAGGACAAAAAGTATTGAGGAAAAGGTAATGCCACTACCGGAAGAGCCTAGAGAATGAATTTTCCCGAGAATCTGAAAAGACCGACACTGTCAAAAATAAGGATGGAGTATATGAGTATTGATGGGACAGTAACAATGATTCTAAGGGTGGTAGCACCCCAGACCCCCTGTGACGATTGATGGATTTTGAGAAGACCCCCAAACCTAACCAATTTCATTCTAGCCTCTCCGAATCTCAAGGACAAGTTTTAAGGGTGGTAGGTTTGTAACATCCCAAAATTCTAAATTTTGGAATGTTATAATAAATAGATAGATTTGATTGATTGACTCAAGTTGAGTGAAATTTGAAACTTTTGAAAGTTAAATGAGAGGGAATAAAAGGACTTTCCCAAACTTTCATCTTTGCTTTCTGATCTCCTTGAATTCAAATTCTTTTCAAATACAAAGGGTATTTGAAAAGGGTATTTGAAAAGGGTATTTGACATGACTTCTTCCATTTAATTAAATGAAAAGGGTATTTGAAAATAATTGAATTTCATTTGGAAATATTTTCCAACTCAGAAACTTTATGCAACTCAATGATTTTCACGAGAGAAGATAAAATGACTTCTTCAAATTATATGAAATATGAGTTGGAAGTTTCAAAGATTTCAAATTTAAAGTCCTTCTGAAATTATTTTTCAATTTGGAGTTATTTGGGTTTTATTCAAATTATTTTTCTCCAAAAATAAGATATATGGAAATTAGGGTAAAATGATTCCCTATAATATAAAATTGGAGAGAAATAAATTTTAAATCATTTCGGTATTTTTAAAATGATTTTTATTGAATTTTATGAGAGGTTTAGCACTGTTTGATTTATTTGATTTTTTCTCGATTTTATTGGACTTGAAAAAAAGTTCAAGATGTAGAAACAAATTTCTGAAAATTTTGATATATTATATGCCTATATAATATTTTTGTTTATTTTGTTTTATTTATTTTTTTGTCTGGAAAATCTTAAAAAAACGTTTCCCTCCCCCAACTGGGTCGGCCCAGCTCCAACCGGGCCAGGACAAAGCCCAGCCTCGCCACACCATCTCCCTCCCATGCGGGAGACCGCTGCCCGCACACCTCGCCGGCGCCGCCGTGACCGGGCGGGACTCCGCCTCCGCCCCGGCCCCTTGCGCAAGGAACCGCCTCGTCTCCCCTCCTTACATAGCGGAGTCGGGCCCCTCTCTCTCTCCTCTCCCCGCAACCGCCGCCTCCCGCAGCTGCTTGCTGCTCGACGCTGCCGCCGCTGCTGCATCTCGCCCGAGCCGCGCCGCTGCTGCGCCACCGCCGCCGCGCCGGAGCTCGCCGCCCTCGCCGGAGCCGCCGCTCCACCGATCCAAACCGCCGCCGCCAGTTTTCTCACTGAAAACCGCCCGACCGCCGCCAACCGGTATAACCCGCCCCGGTCCGGTTTATTTTTATCTTTTATTTTTAGGTTTTCTTCGGGTTTTTTTAAAAGCCGGTTTCATATTTTAGTTAGGGTAATTAGCGGACCTTCGTCCGTTAGTATACGTAGCGAACGGTTTTCGTTCGTTAGCATTTTGTAGCGAGCGTTCGCTCGAAAGATTTTCCCTTTTTCTTTTTAATTTCGGCCATGGACCTATCTGGGATTATCTTATTTACACATTAGTCCCTATGTTTCAAACGATCACTACTTTCTACTCGTTTGTCCAAATCCAACGAAACCAACGCCCACTTCTTCGTTACGATCTCCTCTATCCAGTTAAACAACCTGAATATGTTTTTGAAAATTTAAAATTTGAATCCAACAGATTTGTATTTGAACTTCTTTTGTTCATAACTTGAGTTTTATAACTCCGATTTGGTTGATTGTTTTTGCAAATTAAAGCTCTTGACCTAAACTTTCTGATAAGGCCAAATTCACATAATTTTGGTACAGTTAGAAATTGTTTTATGTTGCAAGAGTTGTTTGCTTGGTTTTGATGTTTTCTGAATCGTCTTCTTCGATCTTTCTGATCTTTTGAGTGATTGCTTATGTGTGGTTACTATTGCTTGCTTACGATAGATTGACCGGAGTGTGACGAGTAGAACTATGAAGAGTTTTGAGTGCGAATCATCTTCATCAACAGTACAGGCAAGTTCACACTTTGATCATATCCCTTTCATACCCAGTTTTTATGCATTAGTTTCACCCTCAAACATTGCATGAGTAGGATTGATAACATGTGGGTATTGGGAAGTAGTTGATGAGGTAGGAAACTATTGCCCTGCATTCAAACCTTGGGAGTTACTATTACGTTATGCTTATGTTGCTATGCTATGCTCGTAGACGGGAATTGGGTTTGAGTGTATTCCATGACAGTTGTGAGATTGTTTACTTAATGGTTCAACTTAAGGTGGCTACTTTAATACACATCTGGGTGGATTGGTTGCGGGCACCTGGACAATCCAGTGTTGTCCTAGGATATCTCGGAGGACCCGTGTGATCATCCTACGGTTCGCCACCCAGGCTCAAAGGTATCATAAGATTATTCATGCTAGAAACTTCTGTGTGCAGCCACAAGCCATTATGAGCTTTGGCATAGTTTGAGTAAGTTGCGTGAGCTCTCGAAGAGGTGGACTAGCATATGTAGTGGGATTTTAGGTGTACCGATCCGCCCGGAGTAGAGAGTAAGTGCTTCTGAAAGACTGTGTCTCGGTCATCCGTTTCTCAAACACCATGTAGTGCGAGAAAATCCAACAGAGGAGATCGAGTCTTGTGGGGAAAAGTGTGCAAACCTCTGCAGAGTGTACAAACTAATCATGATTAGCCGTGTCCCCGGTTATGGACAATCTTG
Source organism: Aegilops umbellulata (assembly GCA_032464435.1). NCBI lineage: Eukaryota > Viridiplantae > Streptophyta > Magnoliopsida > Poales > Poaceae > Aegilops > Aegilops umbellulata. Next base: position 259,132,397 of record CP136057.1, read on the forward strand.
AGTATCTGGTTCTTGGATTATCATGTTGATCTTAGCACTTTATTTAATTAATTTGATTAGGTTAATGATTATTATTTTGGGATTGAGTTGGAGGAACCTTCTCAATATTTTATCAACCAACTTTGTAGTTAAATAAAATATATTCCATTGATGTAGGGAGAAATTGGCTTTTCGCAAAAACATTATAACCATAGAGCTTTTCCACCAGCCATATATGCATGTAGTGATAGCTATTATTCATCATTATCCTATGGTGTGAATTTGCCAGTACATTCAATGTACCGACCCTTTGTGGCTGCAACGTCTCATGTTGGAGGAATCTTATGACGTGTAAGTGATACGTTAGGGTTACGATTTCTACACTCAACTTTGTCGTTAGTGTTGATGGGAATCCACAACCTTGTTAGTTCCGCTATTTGGATTGAGGTAATAGTATTTACGTTACTTTATACATGTGATTTACCTCTGTTATAAATCCTCGAGTACTGTGTGTGTCAGCATACCGATCCAAGGATGACACTTAAGCACAGAGGCTTGACTGTCTGAGGTCGGGTCGCTACATAAGATGTAGAAAAAATGAGCCAAGGGAATTAAGTTCTACCTCCGACTCATCATCATCTTTATCATCAAAATCAAATAACTAGACCGCTTTGGATTTTTTTTCTTAGCAGGCTTTTTGGGGGCCTTGTTCTTCGTCCGGTATTTCTTTGATTTTTCTGGCAATTTCTTAGCCCAGAAAGCTGAGTCGGCTTGTAAACAATGAAGAAGTACAAGCAAGCAGCAAAAATAGAAAGGTGAATCAAGTACGAGCTGGGTTCAAACTTACAGCTTGCGGCTCATTCAGTGTATAGAAAGGGCTCAGTCCAAATTGACTGCAATCTTCCAAACTTTCATTCAACAGAGTCTTGGTCGTGTTATTTATATCTTCCTCAGTTATATTAGTGTTACAGTGGCGCAATGGATTTGTTAGTTCACCGGCGTATTCACACATTAAACCGGGCTGGATGCTCAGCGGCAAACCTCTCCAAGCGACCCAGCAGCGAACTAGATCGATTCCGGTCAAACCGTTCGCCATTAGAGCCTAGACCTTAGCAGAAACTGGCACATACTTTTTTCGTTCTTCTTTGCTGTTACGATCCAAAAGATGATGTCTACTACTAAGCAGGCTGGCGCGGTCACCGGCAAGGGGTTCTCTCCCTCTGGTGAGGTATCTTGGCAGTAAAACCAAGTCTGGTTCCAGTCCTTGGGGTGACTGGGCGGGTTAGCAGCTGGGAAGATGGCTTCTTTCCGGGGTTGTATGGATATGCCGCCTAGTTAAAGGCTAGGTCCATCTGTGAATTCATTCTGCCGGTTCAAATAGTAGAATTCTCTATATAATTCCACAGTGGGCTCCTGTTGAAGGTACACTTCACAAAAAACATGGAAGTTGCAGATATTGGAGACAAAATTTGGGCCGATATCTTGAGGGTGAAGCTTCAAGAAGTGCAGTACATCTCGAAAGAATCTTGAGCCAGGAGGACTGAAGCTCCGGACCATATGGTCCATAAAAACTACAACTTCACCATTTGTGAGCTCAGGTCGAGGTTCGTTTCCTGGAGCCCTCCAATGGATGATCTCTTTTTTGGCTAAAACGCCAGTTTGAACGTACACATTCAAATCTTCCTCTGTAACTCGGGAAATGACCTAGTACAAGCCGTGACAGTTTTGACCATCCTGAAAGAGCAAGGATCTGAATAAAGGAAACATTACCGGCTTAAGATCATGCTATTAAGCTGGATCATTGATTCAAAGATAAAATGCTATGAACAATAGACAAACTAAGCCAGGGATTAGTTTTTGAAGCATTGGCGGCTTAAAAGGGGACTAATGGTACCTACCGGACAAAGTCTAAAAAGTCAAGATATATGTTGCAGAAATAAGATTATGAGTAAGCATGGTCAAACCGGAGTTATAAGGCCGAGACAGGCAAAGTTTTAAAGCATATGATGGCGGTTTAACAATATTTAGTGTCTTATGATGGATCACGGGTTGTGGTATAAGCCGCCATGGCAGCTATAGTACTTCAGATTTGGCTAAGTGTTGGACAAACTGACTCTGCAAGATGGAGCAATAATTTTGGATCTACCACAGTTGTGAAAAGGCAATAAAATCTTAAACCTAAGGTGGCGACAACAAAAGGCATGGATGTTTGAATGGGATCTTCTATGGGGAGATGTTCTTTTAATGATAAAAATGAATGCTAAAACTACTTCCGCACTAGGTTTGGAGTCTATCCAGATTAAAAACTGCAAAGTGGAAGGGAACGGCGAAGAACAGCGAGAGCGTCAACGAATAGGCCCGAACCATAATGCAGATCTGGACTGGGGAAAGAGGAGCACTTAAAATTGCAGGTAGACTGCGACGGATTGCCGTAGTTTTCTGGCCCGATCAGGATGATGCAGCGGCCTGTGTTGTTGCGGCGTCGAAGGTCGCGGCGGCAGAGGTCGAGCACTGGAGCGGCCGTGTGAAGGAGGAAGACGAAGGGGAAAATGAGAAAGACCCCCTGCCCTATTTATAAGGGGGTGGTTGCAAGGCATGCGCGGGAATCGAGGAAGCCAAAAGTATTATATGACTATATGGACGCCTCGGTTTTCAGGAGGTCCATTAAGATAAGTATCAATTAAAATGTCCAGGGCCACGTGCAAGGTTAATGCGAAGTGTTGTCATGGAGGTTTAAGAAAATTCTATGAGCTGACGTCACGACGGTTTACAGCAAGGTTTATCAAACAAGGCGATGCAAAATTTTGACAAATCAGGTATTGAAGATTGATGTGAACAAGTTCAAATCAACCTGGGGCCTAATATTGGGGATAAAACTACTGGGTATGAACCACCCAGGAGGGGCCGAGTTATACCACTGGCGGCTTACCAATGAAGATGGCGGATCATACGAGCCTGTTGACGGCCCAAGGCCCAGAGGTGATTCAAACCACCATGTATGTGTGACTTGTATTGTAAGGCATATGTAATTAGTCTCCAAGCCAGACGCGTGTATGAGCCGGCCGGGACTCCGTGAGCCGCTGGGCGTTAACCTGTATATATAAAGGGACGAACGGGCGGCGGCTTAGGGGCAAGAAACAAGAGATCGAGAACTAGGTCAAGCGCATTCGCTCCCTTGTAATCGAAACCTAAGCAATACCACCTCAAACTGGATTAGGCCTTTACCTTCACTTCAAGCGAACGAACCAGTATAAACTCCCTGTGTCGTTTGTCCCGTTTAACCCCTTTAAGCTAACATAGTTGCGATGGCTCCACGACTAAGTTCTTCCGCTAGGACATCTGCCGTGACATTCCACGACACTCGGTGTTACCGATTTCAATACTGAGATTTTTTTTGCCATTTGCATCCTGCATATCTGTTCCAGCTCCACTCAATGATTCTTGTCCTCTACCAGCAACTTACATTACATGTGGCTTTGTAATGTGACTCGAGGACCAAACCTAATTGACTCATGCTCCAGAAGATCCCTTCTTGCAAATTGATGTCAAAGGGGAATAGAGAGAGAGCACATCATAGCTTATCACATAAGAGAGAATGCACGCATTAAGCTTCTCCAGATGCTTATTATCCATAGAGGAGAGAAGTCACATGTCTCCAAGAGGGGAAAGACATGTTAGTATGTTTTATGATTGTTATGATTGTTTTGCTCTGATTTTCTTTTGTTTTGCTCTGATTTTCTTTTCCCTATCTTCTCCCATTGTCCAATATCAAATTCAGGGGGGAGAAAGAGCTCATTTCCAAGGGAAGAAAGTCTTTGGTATTCATTCCATATCTTTACTCTTTGGGTACATGTCTATATCCAAATGGAGTACCAAGTACTCACTCTCTACATGTCATCCCAATCTTGGTACTATTGTGGTTTTCTCTACTTGCTTTGTTTAGTAGGTGCTCGTATGTTATCTAACCTTGTTTACTCAGGTTCATCTCTTCCAAAGCCATCTCAAGACCACAAGGTAAGTATATGCATCACACTCATGAACATGATGATCTCTTGTTGATGTACATATTGTTTGCAAGAAGGACTCATGAACATGGAGGTACATTTCCTATAGTTACATCATTTTCTCTGATGCATATAACCAAGATACATGTAAGTCATTGCTTGCTCTAACATGCTTATGCATTCACATGATCTTATATTATATATTTACAAAATTTCATACATGTAGGGGGAGCATATGCATGTTACATGTCTTCCCAAAGCTTTACTTGTTATTCTTCATATCTTTATCTAAAGCATTGATGTATGTTGTCATCAATTACCAAAAAGGGGGAGATTGAAAGCACAAGTGCTCCCTGGGTGATTTTGGTAATTAATGTCAACATATCTCTTGTTGGACTAACATTTTTATCTAGTATATTTTAGATGAGTTCAACAGTGGAGTGGCATGGACAAGAGGATGTGGAACCCTTTCTAGAAGTCAAGGACAATGATTGGCAAAAGATCAAGACTCTACATTTTCATTTTAGTGATCAAAGATCACATTGAGTCCATAGGAAAAGCCTGTACTATTAAAAGGGGATGAGGTGTTGCTTAATTGGTTTCTTGGACAAAATGCTTAGTGATATGCTCCAAAAGCCCTTAACCACTTTCTCATTTCCACATATGTCCTAAACCTAAAGTCAAACTCGGCCCCACCGATTTGATCTATCCGGCGCCACCGAGTTCACTTGACATAGTCACTGCCAGAAACCCTAATTAGTTCGGTCTCACCGATGGGATCTCGGTCTCACCGAGATGGGCTTGCAAACTCTCTGTTGCCTGTTGCAATTATTTCGTTCCCACCGAGTTTGCTTGACCAACTCTCTGTTTGCTTGTTACCAAAGTCGGTCTTATCGGGTTTGTGTAATCGGCCAAATGAGTTTAGGTTTTACCCTAACCCTAGCACATTGGTCCCACCGAGTTGATCATGTTGGTCCCACCGGAAATTCTAACGTTCACATTTTGAACCATATCGATTCGACCGAGTTTCACTATTCGGTCCCACCAGGTTTGGTAAATTGTGTGTAATGGCTAGATTTATTGTGGAGGCTATATATACCCTCCACGCATTCAATCATCGGTATTCCGGTTGGAGACAACACGGGGACCAAGAGATGAATGTAGATGGTAGGATGTATCACTTGTACCAAGAATTCTTTAAGAGGTGGAGCAGTCCTCACAACATCGTTGACATAAAGGACAGTAATACTTCAAGGTAGAACATAATACAAGTTGGATAGCAAGTTGCATCCATAACATGAAAAAGTTTGTGACAAAAGAAGGTAAGGATGTTGTCAATGGTAACTCAGATTACCAAAGGACGAGGTTGGTACTTATCATCATGAATTCGATTGATATCCCGAAAAGAGTCCAATTGTTAAAGAAGATCACGACAATTTTGTCGAGAGGCTCCACGAAGATGTAATCGATCGGCCATGACATCAAGTCAAATGAATGATGGAGCGAAAGGTTAATGGATCCAAGGGTATGACACAAACTCCAAACCAAGCTTGTTGTCCAAAGCGAAATGATATGATGAGGAAGATCAACGTAAGCTTAGCTCATCGTTAAAAAATTGTGCTCTGGGAAGAAGGACCAGGTAGCACAGTTAAAATTTAACATGGTAATGATATAGCCGATCAGGCTAGGAGTGACGTGATGGAGTATTAAACTTCTCAACAACAAAGTACTGAGAGTACTAAATCTCAGTGCTAATTCGATTCACAAAACGGCGTTCTCGGTTGACGACAACCCAGAACCTATGGAGTGACTATGATGGGGAAAGGTACTACTTCATCAGAAATTCATAAGATGTAGTGCGATGGCATGATATCCTCGAGATACCAGGGGGTAGTACTCGAAGGCAGATCAAAATAGAGGTGGCGGAGATGTATTGATCTGTAGAAGGCAAGTACTTTAACTTGTCTGAGAAATAGAATCAAAGGAGAACATGGTTGGAACCACGATTGCAAAAGGCCAGATCCCAGATATAAGATGAACTTATACCAAGGGAATAATTAATTTAAGAGAGGCTTTAATGATAAGATCTACATTGTGTCCATGGGCATGAACACAAAGTTCAAGGTCGACTCCCACTTCTCCAATGCATAACCTATCATTCACTTCTCATTTTCGATGGAGTTGTAGTGTTGAAATTTTATCTGGTAAATCACCAGGAGAATATGACTCGTGAAAACTCTCGGGTTTGCACAGATTAGGGAAGGCGTTGGTCCAACCCATCAGGTATCTTAGGAACATATACTACAAAGTTCAGAAGTAAATAACTCAAGCTCGAAAGCAGAGCGTCGTTGGCCATATCAGAGAATAGAATTTACCAATGGCATTATGTATCAGGGAAAGAAGTTCACAAGGTTTTTGTATACAAAGGACACTGTTGGGTTCATAATTCAACAAAGGATCTGACGGTCCACAACGGAGCTGATGTGAGCATCGTCACACAATCCGAATAAGAAACAATGCAAAGGCATTGGGGTATAGAAACAACTGACTATTCAAAGCTCAAATGTAAAGGAGTTATGATTTATCACAAAGAAAAGCAAACGCTCTGATAAAGGATGGATAAGTCGAGTTGGCTTAGGGGTACAATCGACGACAATATGATTGGTCGAGAACCATCTCCAGTTAAAAATGACAGCTGAGCCAGAAAGATAATCATAAGGATCAGCTGATGATTGCGGGCATTCGCAACATATTGAATCAAGGAACTCGAAATGATAATGACAAATGATGCCAATTAGATTACCAGACTTATGGTAAATCATAATGCAAGCAAGTAAGAATTTCAAGAGCAATAGGCTGTTGGGGATTCTCGGAAGATTGAATGTTATTTCGAAGACATTTGTGAAGTACAGGAATCAACTGTGGATCAACGGATACTCGATAAGTGTGAGGAATTATTCATAGGGGTATTCATGTGGTAAAGAACTGCAAGGCAGTAAGCTCAAAGGATTCTCGGATAATAGAGAGTATTTTGGGGCATCAAGAGATGAATGGATGCCACCCTTGAGACTAAGAGTTTCGATGCCATTAACCACATTGGAACCAAGGCTCGGGAGGCGCCTCCATGGTGGCATGTAGATCTTTGTGAAGATAAAAGGCCTGCGAGGCCTAGGTAATAACCAGAGGACAAGACAACAGTGAGGCTCCTTGCCGAGGATGCCCACGAGGCCCCGGCAAGGCTCCTGCCGAAGATACCCACGAGGCCCCGGCAAGACTCTTGCCAAGGGCACCCACAAGGCCCCGGCGAGACCCTTGCCGGGAATGTCAACAAGACTGCGGCAAGGCCTTGCCGCCCCGTAGCCGCCCCAGTCCAGCTGCCGACCCACCAGCTAAGCAGGTACCCGCGTGGTAGTACGTGGCTCCTAGGCCAACTAGTCAAGCACCTACGTGGTGGCATGCAGATCTTCGTGAAGACCCTGCCACCACACCAGCTCAGCAGTCTGCCAGCCTACATGGCACTGCATGCCTCGCTGGCCTGGACGTATGTTGGGGCAAGGCGAAGCGGCAACAGACGGGACGGGCCTCGTTATCGTCCCTGATGAAGTAAGAGGACACCTAAGTAGCACATTTAATGCGTTTTGTCCTATGATGTCAGGCGATAAACTCAACCACTCTACAACTTTCCACCTCCTATGTGCCACTGTGGCAGCCCCTTTGACTATAAAAGGAGGCCCGTGGCGTACAGAGAGAGGATTCAGACTTTTTAGACACTACACGCTTTGTAGCTAGTTCAAGAACACCAGATAAACACAAGCCAGTAGGAGTAGGGTATTACGCATCACTTGTGCCCCGAACCTGGATAAATTTCCCGTGTTGGTCTCTTAAGCCCGCTCTTTCCACCACCCCGCACCCGCCGACCGTAGAAGGGATTCCCCGTGATCCCATAGGTGTCGTTTCCACTGACAACTTTGGCGCGCCAGGTAGGGGGCGCAAGCTATGGAAATCCGGTTTTGGAGCCAACCTATCGACTCCCTCGTCGCGGTGGCCCGAGATGACAAGGCGGCAACAATCAGCCTCACTGTGGTGCCGTCCACCGCAACAACAATCATCTGCATGGCCACAAAAAGCTAAGTCGCGCAAAACTTTGAGTAATTCCCTTTTCTTTCATAAAGCTATTTTCCTCGAAAGGTCTCACTCGTTGTATGGAAAACATGCACGCGATGGGATCCTCCCGCTATCGGCAACACCCTTGTTCTGTTTCGAGTCCGCTCAACAGTTCAAGCGGCCGCGTTGAGATCGTGATGTAGGGTGGAACCCTATACGGCCGATCTTTCACGAAAGGAGCGGATCCCAACTAAGAACACGAAGAACACGAGGGGAAAACGAGGGAAAACACAAGAGGATCTCTCAAACCAACAAAATATAGTCACACATATGCTAGATCCTCGGAACACGAGAGGAGATACAAGATCCAAATCCAACAAAGGACGATACAAATGGTAACCGGTTCTTCTCCGTGAGGAGGTCTTGAGGGGGCCACCCAAGAGGGGTCTTGAATCCAACGTGGATCGTCTCTGTAGAGGGGCCGCAATCTCTCTTGAGGAGCAGATCCGTATGGATGAGCAATGCTCTATCTCACGTAAGAGCTAAACCAATGCTAACCCTAGAAAGATGGAGGAGAAGGAGTATATATAGTCTAGGGGGGCGAAGGGGTACATGGGCTTCGGCCCATTACTGTGCACAGACAGACGGGGCCGGATGTCCAGGCGACGGGCCGGACGTCCGGGCCTTCCCGAAGGGCCGGATGTCCGGGCTAGGAGGCCGGATGTACGGGCTGGTGGAGGCAGCTTCTGTAGGTTCTGGTGCGTGGCGCCGGATTTCCGGGTTCGGGCCGAATGTCCGGGGCCTGTAGATGTTGGGCGGCTGGGAGGCTGCTGAGGAAGATGCTCCAGGGGCCGGATGTCCGGGGTCCTGGTCGGATGTCCGGGGCCTGGGAGATGTTCTTGACTCTTTCCTTTGGTTCTCTTCATCCATGGACTTGGCGACTTGTCCGTCTTCATGTACATCTCCGGGAGGGTCCTCTTGACACCTAATCATGCATAGCATATCGGACTTAGGTAGTAGCCATGTCTCGAGTGGATCATGTATGATATCACTGTGACGCCCGGATATTTAAGCTACAGTAACCCTCTGGTAATGATGCCACGTCACCGTGATTACTGTTGCTAGTCTCGTGTTAGTTCAGAACCGATCCAAATTCAAATTTGAGTTAAATGCAAACATCAAAACTTTTCAAACATTAAAACTAAAATGTTCAAGCTGGGATAAATAAATCCAATGTAATAATGGTGGAGAAACAACACTTGTGTAAGATGTGTAAATACTCAAAAATGAATAAAATAGTAGCAAAACAATTAGTTAAATGATTATAAAATAATAAACAATTAAAAACTATTTTATATTAGGTGCCAAGTTAATTGTGGTAGTGGCATAAGTATTAATAATATTTTAGGTACAACTTGGGTATTTCATAAAAACAATTTTTTTAATAAAACAGAAAAGAAGAAATAAAAGAAAATAGAAAAATAGAAAACAGTAACTAAAATAAACAAAGGAGAACCCCCCCCACTGGGATACGGCCCACCAGGCCGCCTTGTCGGCCCAACCGGCCGCGCCTCCCACTCCCTTATCCTATCCCCGCTCCCCCGAACTCTAACCACTCCCCACTCACTCCCACTCCCCCCATGTTCCACTCCACTCCCCCCGATCTGGATCGGGGGGCAGCGACTCCGTCGCCCTCGCGACCCGCCGCTGCCGCTACCCAGTACGACTACGGTGTTGACGACCCCTCCTTCTCGGCTGAGCTTCCAGGCAAGCCCCCCCTTGATCACCAGATATCGCCTATTCCTTCTCTCTACTACTTGCATTAGAGTAGTGTAGCATGTGACTGCTCTCGGTTAATCCTATTCTGCTACATAGCCTGTCATTCTTGCTACAGTTGTTACACTTACGTGCAATCCTAAATGCTTAGTATAGGATGCTAGTATTCCATTAGTGGCTCTACACTCTTGTCCGTCTGCCATGCTATACTACTGGGCCATGATCACTTCGGAAGATGATCACGGGCATATGCTATATACTTTATACTGTTACATTACTTAGGATACTGTTCGGAGATGGGGGCTGAAGGGGCAGGTGGCTCCATCCCGGTAGAGGTGGGCCTGGGTTCCCGACGGCCCCCGACTGTTACTTTGTGGCGGAGCGACAGGGCAGGTTGAGACCACCTAGGTGAGAGGTGGGCCTGGCCCTGGTCGGTGTTCGCGGTTACTTCATATTAACACGATTAATGAGATCTTGGTATTTGATCTGAGTTGGGTCGTTGACCTTATACGCACTAACCGCCACGTGGGACAAGATATGGGCAACCGTCGTCGTGGTATCAGCCGAAGCTCTTTTTGACGTCAGCGACTGAGCAGCGCGCACCGGGTTGGACTGGAACGCCTGCTCTTGTATAAGGGAGGCTAGGTCTGCTCATAGACCGCGTACACAACGTGTAGGTGTGCAATGGCGATGGCCCCAGACCCTTGCGCGCATAGGATTTAGACCGGCGTGCTGACCTCTCTATTGAGCCTAGGTGGGGCTGCGACATGTTGATCTTCCGAGGGCGGACATGACCCAGGAAAGTGTGCCCAACATGAGGGATCGAGCGTGTCGGGTAATGTGGTGCACCCCTGCAGGGAATTCGATCTATTTGAATAGTTGTGTCCATGGTAACAGGCGACCCGGAGTTGTACCTTGACCTTATGACAACTAGAACCGGATACTTAATAAAACACACCCTTCCAAGTGCCAGATATAACTCGGTGATCGCTCTCACATAGGGCGGCGAGGAGATAATGAATTTTGAGGTGTAAAACTCAAAATTACTAGCAACTTTATTGTTTGTAAGATAATGAACGGTAGTTTCATTCTTTGGGTATTGGTTATTGGATCACCATTCTGAACATTGATCATGTTACCTAAGCCCATATTTTGGGCACACCTTTCAACCAATGTTTAAATTGTGTATGTTTTCATCGAGCGTACATCATTATATCATTTGATCCGACAAATGTTATCTCCTTGTTCACATAATTGTGGAAATCCATCCTTTGGATATCTCGATGATCTGTTGCTGAGTCCATCCGCCACCTCCTCATCCTCTCCTTGGGCTACTGATGAAGTCTTGTTTCGGAACTCACTTCCATAGTTCATTTCCTGAGAATCTTATGACGACTTCTCGTCAATTCGTGTCGCACCTTTTTATCTCAGGATCCTGAGTCTGAGGTATCCTGACACCAATCAGATCTGAATCTCAGTCAGATATGATGGTTGGAACATATTTCCAAGAGTTATAACATTGGTCTTTATAAGACCCGGTGTAGCGACCCGACCTCAAACGGTCAAGTCTCTGTGCTTCAGTGTCATCCCTGGATCGGTAATGCTGACACACACAGTACTCGAAAGATTTATAACAGAGTAGGAATCACACACTTATTACATCAAATGTCTCAAAAGAGAACTTATTACAATAAATATGGCTTAAGGCCATCTAATAGATAACAGCAGAAGGCTTGGAAGATAAAGTGAGTCCATCAACTCCAACGGCATAGTTGAGCTGCAAGGCAATGACCTAACGAACTTTACTCCTCGTCTGAAAAGTCTGCAACATAATACGTTGTAGCCCGAAAACGGGTCAGCACATGGAATATGCTGGCAATATAACACAGTAGAGCAAGGACAGAATAATGCTATCACTACATGCATATTTGGCTGGTGGAAAGCTCTATGGTTATAGTTTTTGCGAAAAGCCAATTTTTCCCTACAACAAAGGAATAAATTTTAATTTAACTATCATGGAAGTTGAAACATCATTGAGAAGGTTCCTCCAACTCAATCCCAATTAAAGTAATTATCAACCCAACAATATTCATTTAGAGTGATGAGATACTTAAGATACTCCAAGTACTAGATACTCAAGATTGTCCATAACCGGGGACACGGCTAACCATGATTAGATTGTACACTCTGCAGATGTTTGCGCACTTTTCTCCACAAGACTCGATCGCCTCCGTTGGATTTCTCGCACTACATGGTGCTTGAGAAACGGATGACCGATACACAGTATTTCGGAAACATTAACTCTCTACTCCGGGCAGACCATACCAAACCTACTACCCTCTACCTGTTGATCCAGCTCTTCAAGAGCTTCACGTAACTTACTCAACTATGCTAGAGCCCATAATAGCTTGTGGCTGCACACGGAAGTCTCTAGCATGAAATTATCTCAGTTCCGTTTGAGCCTAGGTGGCCGTCCATAGGAAGATCACACGGAACCCCGGGATTTCCAAAAATACAGGCAACACTGGATTCTCCAGGTGCCTCAATCCACCCAGATGTGTATTTAAGTTGCCACCTTAAGTTAAACCATTAATTAACAAACTCACATCTGTTATGGATTTCACTCACCCAAATCACATCTACGAGCATAGCATAGCAATAAGCAATACGTAGAAGTAACTCCCAAGGGTTTGAGTATAACAGGGCAATAGGTTCTACCTCATCAACTACTTCCCACCCCACATGTTAATGACATCCTAATCATGCAATGTTTGAGGATTGAAACTAATGCATAAAAACTGGGTATGGAAAGAGTATGATCAATGTGTTACTTGCCTTGCTGACGATCCGCGAAACCTAGGGACTCGTAGTAGCACGCTTCGCACTCCGGGAATTCTATCACAAACAAACAATAGCATACATAAGCAATAAAGCAAAGATGCACAAGCAAGACTCAAATAAGAAGAATTGACCAGAAAGTTCAACTAAAGAACTCCGGTTTGCAAAAAGAATCAAATCAAACGGCAAAAGAAACAAGATCCGTTTACTAATCTGAACTAAAGTCAAATTTTACAGTACCAAAATCTTGTTCAAGTTGATTAAACATAAAGAGGGTTTCGAGATGAAGATCTAGGCGCTTGAATCGCCTGATTCCGATAAACGAGCGAAAAGATAAGCTGAAACGGAAATTGGATCAGAAAGCGCGATCGAAAATAATCGCGGAAATATCCGAGAAAAAGAAAACTGACGAACAGGATAACGAACGAGCGTTCGTTTTCTGTAACTATCAAGCGAAAACCGTTCGTTAAAATGAACGTACGGACGAACGTCCGCCAAGTAGCTAAACCGAGAAAAACCGGCGAACCGATCTAAAAAACGAACTAGGTTTTTTTTAAACCGAATCGGTTTTCAAAAAACCGGCGGCGGCAACGACGCGTTACCTCCGGCGAGGCGGGGCTATGGCGGTGGGGCGGCGGGCAGAGGAGGTGGGGCGACGGCGGCCCGGCGCGGCGAGGGGCGGCGGCGGCGTTGCGGCGGCGCGACGCGATGAAGGAGGCGGCGGCGGCTACGGTCGGGGCGACGGGGCTAGCAGCTTGGTGGTGGTGGAGGGGGTCCGGGGGGTATTTAATGAGGGGGGCGGCGGCTTGGAAGAGGGACCAAGGCGGTGGGGAGGAGTCCGGCTCGGACTCCGGTCCGAGGCGGCGGCGCGGGGGAGTGGGCCGGCTCGGCTGGGCCTCGGCCCAGTCGGGCGCTAGAACTTTTTTTTTAATAATTCCGCCGAACCAAAAATAAATCCTAGAAAATAATATAAAAATCTAAAAATGCCAAAACAAATTTTCAACGTCTAAATAAAATATTAAAACGAGATGAACATTTTCTTGGCCCTAAAATGCAATTTTGAAAAACTTGCAATTTTTCTAATGCAAATAAAATTGCGATAAAATCCGAATAAAATCAAATATTTGATTTTAATATTTTTCCTCCAATATTTCAATTATTTTGGAGAAGTCATATTATCTCCTCTCATATATTTTAATATGAAATATTTTTCAGAGAGAAAAATAATTAAAACCAAAATCCTCATTTCAATATGTGATAAAAACCAAATATGAAAACCGGGAAATCCCCAACTCTCTCCGAGGGTCCTTGAGTTGCTTAGGATTTCGCGGATCGCGAAACGAAATGCAATAAAATATGATATGCATGAATGATCTATGTAGAGCATTCCAAATTGAAAATTTGGGATGTTACACCCGGTAAGGTGATGTCATGCCTAGCACACCTGGCTGGAGGACCTATTGTTATAGTTTCCTTTTGGCAAGGTTAGTCATTCTTCCGTGAGGAAATTGTAAGACTTATTCGATAAGTGGTTCCTGATGGATCCTTTTTGTTTCCAAAGTCTGATCTTCACCTGTTGACCATGTCAATGCGATCTCGAAGCATGTCTATGGTACTCTGATTTTCAACAGGAACATTTGAAGCCCAATGTTAAATGTTTCCTGCTCAATTATCCAAACACCGCTGTATGGGTAATGTCATGAAAATTCTCTCCCGTACCTAAAGAGTTTTCTACATTATATCCTGTCATGGATATCATGCTCTGCTTGTCCTTGGGAAGGACATACCCTTGAAATATGTGTTTAAACACATTTTCCTTTCCATTGTTCTGTTTAATCTGATAATCGTATTTTCCTTTCCATTGGTTGGTTTAACATTTCTTGTGATCTATATGATCTAATAAGTAATATTCTCCTGCTTATGTAAACACGTAGGTGTACAATCGTGTCGGTAAGACCCTGTTACTATTGTTGATGACATTCCGGTAACCACCGATGGACGAGAACTTTGCCTATTGGTGCGCCTCGTTCAATGAGCAGGAGAATGGTTCTCTTCGTCCCTCGCCATTGGTACCGATGTTGTTGCCAACATAACTGACTGGCTACCCTCTGACATGCCTTGCGTATATGATCGTGCAAGATGTCACCGCCCTTCCTACTTTAACACACATGGTGGGCCCATAACCCACAGTTCCACAGGATCAAAACCGGACTCTCCTGTACACCCCCTATTCCCAAGATTGTTTCTCACACGTGGCCTCGTATGTAATTCACGAGCCACCTTCCGAGAGATCATCAATTCTGGTATCAGACACAATGCTTATCCCCGTTGCTTTGAACCCCTTTCACGCCCTCTAGCAGGCATCGAACGATTGCCTACCCGCTCAAAACTTCTCATGGTACCTACTTACTTTGCTCTCGATATCGTCTTAAGTTTCCATTTGGGAGTTACTTTCCGCCACCATCCCCGATGTTATCAACCAGATAGTTAACCTTTCGAAGGTCCGTTTTTCCGAAGTTACCCCTTGTCCTTCATATGTACAATGAAAACTCCGAAGAAAGGATCACAACTTCATCATGATGACCTGAAGCCGAGGTATGAAGACATCAATATTATGGATCGACCTCTTCGAGAAGAACAACCAAGACCGAGAAGACTCGTTAGAATTTCGTACCCAAATCCCTTCCCCCGTACCCCCCTCTTAAATCTCGGGACGAGATTTCTTGTAGTGGAGGAGAATTGTGACGCCCGGATATTTAAGCTATAATAACCCTCTGGTAATGATGCCACGCCACGGCGATTACTGTTGCTAGTCTCGTGTTAGTTCAGAACCGATCCAAATTCAAATTTGAGTTAAATGCAAACATCAAAAGTTTTCAAACATTAAAACTAAAATGTTCAAGCTGGGATAAATAAATCCTATGTAATAATGGTGGAGAAATCACACTTGTATAAGATGTGTAAATACTCAAAAATGATTAAAATAGTAGCAAAAACAATTAGTGAAATGATCATAAAATAATAAACAATTACAAACTATTTTATATTAGGTGCCAAGTTAATTGTGGTAGTGGCATAAGTATTAATAATATTTTAGGTACAACTTGGGTATTCCATATTTTTTTAATAAAACAAAAAAGAAGAAATAAAAGAAAATAGAAAATAGTAAACAGTAACTAAACTAAACAAAGGAGAACCCCCCCCCCACTGGGCTTCAGCCCACCAGGCCGCCTTGCCGGCCCAACCGGCCATGCCCCCACTCCCTTATCCTATCCCCGCTCCCCCAAACCCTAACCACCCCCACTCACCCCCACTACCCTCACGTTCCACTCCTCTCCCCCCGATCTGGATTAGGGGGCAGCGACCCGTCACCCTCGCGACCCACCGCCGCCACACACCGCCTCGGCCCCGCTCCGCCCCCGACACTCGACGCCATCGCCGGAGAAACCCCGCCGGATCGCTGCCTCGCTAGCCTCTTCGTCACTGACCTTGTCGCCGTCCTCCTCCCCATGGGTCGCCCCCGAGCCCTCTACCATGCCCCTCCTGCTCCCCTGTGAGCTGCCACCTCCCTCTCCTCCTCTATGCACGCGTGTCGCCGTCATCGCTCGGCCGACGCCCCGCTCCGTCGTTGCGACGCACGGCCGCGCGCGAGCCCCTGCTGCGCGCGAGCCCCTGCCGCGCCGCCCACATCTGCCTCCCTGGCTGTTCGACGCCGCTGAGCTCGCCCGTGCACGCGCGTCCTGCTTGGTCGCCCCACAGCTCGCCGGTGCGCGCCCACGCCCCACCGCTGCGCTACCGTTGCCACTCCGCCGTTCCCCTGCCGCTGGTGCGCCGTCGCGCCCCTGGCTCCCCTGATGCTGCTCCTCAGTCGCCCTGGCCCGCTCTTCGCCGGCCCCTCACTCCGTCTCCCCCCATGCCGACCGGCCACCGCTGTCGCCCTGGCCACTGACCTCGCCCCGCTCCTGCAGCCTCCTGCGCCGGCGACGCCGCCACGTCCGCGGCCAACTCCGGCGCTCCAACCCCCGCGCCCTGCTTCCCTCGCCTTAGTCCCGTACCTCCGCCACCTTCCCTGGCCGGTGTCATGGGCACCGGCGACCACGCCGTTGGTCGCCCCGGAGGCCAGCGCCCGGGCTCCCTATCAGGCGCTCGTGGCCGTGCCCGTGCGCCCGCTCTGCCTTGTGCCCGCTAAGGCCCTAAGGCCAACGACAAGTGGGGCTCGCCCCAAAATAGTTTAAAAAAGAGATTAAAAATAAACAATAATAAAAAATATAATTTAATTAATTAATTAATCAATTAGTTAACTAAGTTAATTAACTTAATTAATTGTGATTAATTAACCTAATCATCTAACTAATCTAGTTAATCCTCATTAGTTAGTCTCAATCAATGACAAGCGGGACCCACCCGTCAGCTTGACTGGTCAAAGGTCAAAGCTGACCGCTGATGTCATGATGACATCATAAATGCATTTAGAATTAAATTAATTCCGTTAATTCTAGTAAATGATTAAATTCTTTTTAAATTAATGTAAAATAAACCGTAGCTCGGATGAAAATACTTTGTACATGAAAGTTGCTCAGAACGACGAGACGAACCTGATTACACAGCCCATTCGCCACACATCCTTAGCATAGCGAACACACAACTTTCCCCTCCGGTTCATCTCTCCGAAAATGCAAAACACCGGGGATACTTTCCCGGATGTTTCCCCCTTCGCCGGTATCACCTCCTACCGCGTTAGGGCACACCTAGCACCGCTCATTGTCATGTCATGCATCGTCACGCTTATGTTTTCATTATATTTATTGTTTCTTCCCCCTCTTCTCTTTTTAGACACCGAGACCAACGCCGCCGCTACCCAATACGACTACGGTGTTGACAACCCCTCCTTCTCGGCTGAGCTTCTAGGCAAGCCCCCCCCCCTTGATCACCAGATATCGCCTATTCTTTCTCTCTACTGCTTGCATTAGAGTAGTGTAGCATGTTACTGCTTTCGGTTAATCCTATTCTGCTGCATAGCATGTCATTGCTGCCATAGTTGTTACCCTTACCTGCAATCCTAAATGCTTAGTATAGGATGCTAGTATTCCATTAGTGGCCCTACACTCTTGTCCATCTGCCATGCTATACTACTGGGCCGTGATCACTTCCGAAGGTGATCACGGGCATATGCTTTATACTTTATACTGTTACATTACTTATGATACTGTTCGGAGATGGGGGCTGAAGGGGCAGGTGGCTCCATCCCGGTAGAGGTGGGCCTGAGTTCCCAACGGCCCCCGACTGTTACTTTGTGGCAGAGCGACACGGCAGGTTGAGACCACCTAGGCAAGAGGTGGGACTGGCCCTGGTCGGCGTTTGCGATTACTTGATATTAACATGATTAACGAGATCTTGGTATTTGATCTGAGTTGGGTCGTTGACCTTATACGCACTAACCGCCACGTGGGACAAGATATGGGCAACCGGCGTCGTGGTATCAGCCCAAGCTCTTTTTGACGTCAGCGACTGAGCGGCGCGCGCCAGGTTGGACTGGAACATCTGCTCTTGTATAAAGGAGGCTAGGTCTGCTCACCGGACGCGTACACAACATGCAGGTGTGCATTGGGCGATGGGCCCAGACCCCTGCGTGCATAGGATTTAGACCGGCGTGCTGACCTCTATGTTGAGCCTAGGTGGGGCTGCGACGTGTTGATCTCCCGAGGCCGGACATGACACAGGAAAGTGTGCCCGGCCAGAGGGATCGAGCGTGTCGGGTAATGTGGTGCACCCCTGCAGGGAAGTTGATCTATTCGAATAGTCGTGTCCACGGTAACAGGCGACCCGGAGTTGTACCTTGACCTTATGACAACTAGAACCGGATACTTAATAAAACACACCCTTCCCAGTGCCAGATATAACCTGGTGATCGCTCTCACATAGGGCTACGAGGAGAGGATCGCCGGGTAGGATTATGCTATGCCATGCTACTTGGTGAACTTACCATCATTTCTCTTCTACATGCTACAAGATGGAGGCTGCCAGAAGCGTAGTCTTCGACAAGACTAGCTATCCCCCTCTTATTCTGGCATTCTGCAGTTCAGTCCATCCATATTGCCTCTTTACACAGATACCCATGCATATGTAGTGTAGATCATTGCTTGCGAGTACTTTGGATGAGTACTTACGGTTGCTTTCTCCCTCATTTCCCCCTTTCCATTCTTCTTGTAGTCGCAACCATATTTTGGAACCTAGGAGCCAGACGCCACCGTTGACGACGACCCCTACTACGCAGAGGGTGCCTCCTACTACGTGCAGGCCGCCGATGACGACCAGGAGTAGTTTAGGAGGATCCCAGACAGGAGGCCTGCGCCTCTTTCGATCTGTATCCCAGTTTGTGCTAGCCATCTTATGGCAACTTGTTTAACTTATGTCTGTACTCAGACATTGTTGCTTCCGCTGACTCGTCTATGATCGAGCACTTGTATTCGAGCCCTCGAGGCCCCTGGTTTGTATTATGATGCTTGTATGACTTATTTTATTTTTAGAGTTGTGTTGTGATATCTTCCTGTGAGTCCCCGATCATGATCATACACATTTGCGTGTATGATTAGTGTACGATTGAATCGGGGGCGTCACAATCACTAAGGAAATAAGTCACCTCGTTCTCGAGAGCTCTAGCTCATGCTCGTGTCATGGGTCCTCTTGGCTCTTGATGAGACGATGGTAGGTCCATGGGGATGACCGTAGGATGCTCCGCATCATCTCCCCTCACTTGGGAAAGATCCGACCTCGGATCGAAATCCTCATCACCATGGTACGGGGAGAGATATTTGACGTTGAAGATGTTGCTCACGAAGTACTTGTCGCGTGGGAGGTCGATCTTGTGGGCGTTGTTGTTGTAGCGTGCGAGCACCTTGAAGGGTCCATCAGCTCGTGGTAGAATTTTGGACTTGCGTTCGTTGGGGAAGCGGTCCTTGCGAAGGTGTAGCCACACAAGATCTCCAATGTTGAATATCATGGGTTTCTTGTTGACGGTGAGCTTGGTCGCGAGTCGTTGTTGTTTGGCGCTCGATGGTGTGCCTTGTATCTTCATGCATCTTCGTGAGGTAGTTGACTCGGGCACTCGCGTCCATGTTTGTGCGCTCTTGTAGCGGTAGAGGTAGAATGTCCAATGGGGACAACGGGTTAAAGCCGTAGACGACCTCGAAGGGGGACTTGCCGGTAGTCGAATGTCTTGCACGGTTGTAGGCGTACTCGGCGATAGGTAGGCACTCCTCCCACTCCTTGATGTTCTTCTCTATCAACGCGCTTAGTAGAGTGGAGAGCGTGTGGTTCGTCACCTCCATTTGGCCGTCGGTTTGAGGATGGCATGCCGAAGAGAACAAAAGCTTGATTCCGAGCTTGGCGCACAAGGTCTTCCAAAATTAACTCAAGAACTTGACGTCGCGGTCGAGACAATCGTCTTTGGCACTCCATGAAGTCGCAAGATTTCCCTACAAAAGATATTTGCAACATGTGAAGCATCGTCTATCTTGTTGCACGGAATGAAATGTGCCATTTTGGAGAATCGGTCCACAACAACAAAGACGGAATCCTTTCCATTTCTAGTTCTAGGCAAACCAAGCACAAAATACATGCTAATATCTTCCCATGGTTGATATGGAATTGGAAGTGGCATGTAAAGGCCATGAGATTGAGCTTTAGACTTAACTTTGCGACATGTAGAGCATCGCTTGGTGAAGCGGTTGACGTCGCGAAACATCTTAGGCCAAAAGTAGTTCTTGGAGAGCGTGCCAAATGTCTTGTCGCGTCCAAAATGTCCCATTAGTCCTCCGCCATGAGATTCTTGCAAAAGCAACAAATGAAGAGAAGACTCGCAGATGCATAGTTTTTTAGCTCTCATAAGGTAACCATCTTTGATGTAATAGCATTCCCAAGATGTATGCCTCAAACATTTGGCATAAGAAATAGCAAAAGTAGGATCATGCTCATACAAGTCTTTTATATGCTCAAAGCCAATGACATTCAATTCAAGTTGAGTAATGAGCATGCATATACGGGAAAGTGCATCCGCCACAACATTTTCCTTGCCTTTAATATACTTGATGACATAAGGAAAAGACTCAATGAACTCACTCCATTTAGCATGACGCTTGTTCAACTTAGTTTGACCCTTAAGATATTTAAGTGTTTCATGGTCGTTATGGATGATAAATTCATGAGGGCAAAGGTAAAGTTCCCATTCATGCAAAACTCACACTAAAGCATATAGCTCTTTGTCATAGATGGGGTAATTGAGTTGCGCTCCGGAAAGTTTCTCACTAAAGTATGCTATGGGGCGCTTCTCTTGCGTTAACACACCTCCTATGCCATTACCACTAGTATCACAACGAATTTCAAAAGGTTTGTCAAAATTGGGTAATGCAAGCACGGGGTCATGAGTAAGCAAATTCTAAAGCTCATTGAAAGTGATGACTTGGGATGATCCCCAAACAAACGGTGCATTCTTCTTGCCCAAAGCATGTAAAGGAGAAGCAATTGTGCTAAAGTCCTTCACAAATCTATGGTAGAAACCGGCTAAACAAAGAAAACTACGCACTTGTTGCAAATTGGTTGGTTGGGGCCAAGTTTTAATAGCATTGATCATGTTGCGCTTGGCGAGGAGGGTTATCGACCTCATGTTGCTCTTGTCTTGGAGGATTTCCATTGTCGTCTTGTTCTTGTTGAACTTGATGTTCTTGGCGAGCTTGTGGAGCTTGTTGAGGAACTTGTCGATGCACACGTGCTTGGAAAATCCTCTCTTGAGCTTCGTCGCGAAGTGCTTCTTGATGTAGACGAGCTTGTCGGCCTTGGTTGGCTACGGCTTGACTTGAATCTCGAAGGTCATGTTGCTCCTCAAATGCTTGAGCTTCACGAAGTTGTTGTTCTTGACGTAGTGCCTGGGCGTCTTGTGCATCTTGATGTTGTCGCGCTCGTTCCTCTTGTTCTTGTTGTCGTTGGCGTTGTTGTTCTTGTGCTTGCGCGAATGTAGCTTGATTTTGACGGTGTCGATGTTCTTGTGCGCGAGCTTGCTCTTGAGAGTCGTTGTCGTGTAGAGGATTGTGGTTTGCTTGACGATCTTGACGCGCGGCACGACGAAGAGTGTTTGATGTCGGGGTACTTGAGCTGGAGATAGTGTCGTCGGAGTGTCGACTCGAGCGGCTCTGTCTTGAGTAGGACGAAGTGGTAGAAGAGCAGTTGACCAACAAGGCACGAATCTCGTCCATTCTTGCGTCATTGTCATGCTTGTGCTTGTCGAGCTTGCTGTCGAAGTAGTCTCGTGTGTGTTGCTCGGAGAGTCGCAAGTCGGTGGCGAGGTTGTCGATGCGGTCGCTCATTGCTAGTTGCTCTTCATGCAAGGCTCATTGTGTACCAAAGAGGTGTAGCTTGGTGACGTAGTTGTTTGGGTCATCGTCTTGCTCAAGGAAGAGTGGGTTGGTAGAAGTACTTGGCCTATCCATCATTCCAAACAAAGATATGTGAGTGGGAGAAAGAGAAGAACCAATACCAAATGTACCTTGACCGATGTTGAAGATGGATCAAAGATCACTCCAATGTGTAACAAGGAAATAGCACAGCTAGTACCAATTCTCGTCGGTTTCTCACACCTACACAAGTAAAAGCTTATAGTGGAGCTCGGTTAGGATGGTGGCACAAAATTTTATGCAATTATAAGCGAAACTCAATAATGTTGGAAAGATTCGCAAATTTGCAAATGCAACAAATAGACCAATAGCGAAATGTGGGACACGGAAACGCACACGCAGATAGATAAGTGGGGTTGTGCAACCAAGGGGTGAGCCAAAATGTGGAGTCCACGAAAATGCTCTTGTTGCACAACACTAGAGAGACGCTAGCACGATTGCACAATAGGCGGATACGAACTTGTGCACAAGCTACTAAGCAAAAATGCAATGACTTCTATCCCAAGTATGCTATATGTATGGTATACCGATGATATGATCCAAGATGATCGAGTATGACAATCTTAATGTTGTATGATGCTATGGCTCTTGCTTATAAGCTCTTTGCTTATCTTTCCTTTGTGCTTAAAAGCTTGTTTGGCTCTTTGTTATTTGAGCTCTTTTCTCATGCAATGCTTCATGAACCAAGATAGCAATTGTGTATGCGATGACAACGTTGTAACACAAGAGATCATACCAAGATATGCAACACGATGATGGTATGTATGCTATGGGAAGTATGATCACTAATGTGCACAAGTCACGTTGCCGGCAATACTCAACGGCTAGTCTCGATGGGTAAGCTACGCAAAAGTAAGGCTATGGTGGTTATCAATGCAAATAGCAAGAATGTATGATGATATCACGATACCAAGATGACACCAAGGTGAGGTTGATACCACAATGATGTAGTCGTTCGTAGTAGTCTTTGGCAAAAATGAGCGATGGTGATGTTGATGTCAAACCGTAACTGGATAGCCGAAACACAATAGGACACGGAAACCACAACTCAAATTCTCAAAGCAAAACGGGTCAAAAATTGTCGAAATTGGTAGCGGTAAAGCTATGGTGGTGGTATGCGGAAGGGAATGTGGGCACCTGGACAAAAATTGGATGAAAATTAGGCGGAATTGGAGCGGTGGATGGAAATGTTGCTATCAGGGGCCGGATGTCTGGGCTGGACACCGGATGTCCAGGCCGTCGGGCCGGATGTCCGAGCTATGGATTCGTGGACGAACTCAATGAACACCGCGTGGAGAGGTCAAATCCGGGGCAAAATTCAGAAGATTTTGTGGATGGAAATTGGGGAAAAGATGGGGGAAAGCTAGATCTACCTGCAACACACGAAATCGGCGGATCAAATCCAACAAAACTTCATCACACCAACAAATCACAAAAAAAAATTGGGGCTATTTTTGGTGGGGATTTTCAAAATTGGGGAAGAACACAACAAAATTAGGCTAGAAAAACAAGGGGTAGGGGCTCCAAATTCGTGATCAACCTTGCTCTGATCCAAGATGATGTAGGGTGGAACCCTATACGGCCGATCTTTCACGAAAGGAGCGGATCTCAACTAAGAACACGAAGAACACACGAGGGGAAAACGAGGGAAAACATAAGAGGATCTCTCAAACCAACAAGATATAGTCACACATATGCTATTGTCGGAACACGAGAGGAGATACAAGATCCAAATCCAAAAAAGGACGATACAAAGGGTAACCGGTTCTTCTCCATGAGGAGGTCTTGAGGGGGACACCCAAGAGGGGGTCTTGAATCCAACGTGGATCATCTTCGTAGAGGGGTCGTGGTCTCTCTCAAGGAGCAGATCCGTACAGATGAGCAATGCTCTATCTCACATATGAGCTAAACCAATGCTAACCCTAGAAAGATGGAGGAGAAGGAGTATATATAGTCTAGGGGGCGAAGGGGTACATGGGCTTCGGCCCTTTACTGTGCGCAGACAGACGGGGCCGGATGTCCGGGCGACGGGCCAGACGTCCGGGCCTTCCTGAAGGGCCGGATGTCCGGGCTAGGAGGCCGGATGTCCGGGCTGGTGGAGGCAGCTTCTGTAGGTTCTGGTGCGTGGCGCAGCATGTCCGGGCTTCTGGGCGGATTTCCTTCGGGCCGGATGTCCGTGCTGGGGCCGGATATCCGGGGCCTGTAGATGTTGGGTGGCTGGGAGGCTGCTGAGGAGGATGCTCCAGGGGCCGGATGTCCGGGGTCCTGGCCGGATGTCTGGGGCCTGGGAGATGTTCTTGACTCTTTCCGTTGGTTCTCTTCATCCATGGACTTGGCGACTTGTCCCTTCATGTACATCTCCGGGAGGATCCTCTTGACACCTACTCATGCATATCATATTGGACTTAGGTAGTAGCCATGTCTCGAGTGGATCATGTGTGGTATCACTAAGGAAAGAAGTCACCTCGTTCTTGAGAGCTCTAGCTCGTGCTCATGTCATGGGTCCTCTTGATGAGACGATGGTAGGTCCATGGGGATAACCGTAGGATGCTCCGCATCAGATCGACAGGGTGGCCTATCCGCTATTGGCAACACCCTTGTCCTGTTTTGAGTCCGCTCAACAGTTCAAGCGACCGCGCTGAGAGCAGTAAGGTGGTTTGCCCGACAGCAAGCACACCCGGTAGGCCGCTAAGGATCCATCCTCAAAGCGTCGTGGCATGGGTTTACGCATCGGCAAGCCTGTCCACTAAGCGTAGGGCATACATACCAAGAAAGATCGAATAGGAAAACAACATGCATCATTTAAAAAAGTACTGCAGAGTTATATTACATCAATTGTTGCTGCGGTTCTAACTTATGATAAAATTGTCTTGGTCATGAACCCGTAGCGACGATGAGAAACGGGGCTCCTAGTTCCGACGCTGGCCCTCCACCCTCTGGCATCCGTCAACGCAGCTGATGATGGGCTCGATACGCTCCTCGAGCGCCGCGAGGTCCACATCCTCCGGCAAGCTCTCTAGCACGGCGGCGAAGTCGACGTTGGGGTTCCACTACGCCACCTTGGTGCGGACCTTGGTCAGGGCGCCCCGACAGAGCTTCTGGGCCTTGTTGGCCAGAGAGGTCGCTCGGTTGGAACGGAGCTGCTCCAGGGCTCCAAGAATGCCCTCGAAGAATAGAGTCAGCTTGGCATTGGGACTCATGTTCGACTCTGGGGAATACCTGACATTCGCCATCCCCATGGCGGCCAGCTTCGTGGTGATCCTGTCGGCGACGTCGACGAGGCGGTTGATCCAACGGTTTATGCCTTTCGTGTACTCCTCATGTACGGCAGCATCATTCCTCTGCAACTGCCTCTCGTCCTCCAGGACCTTGTTCAAGGTCTCCTCACGAGCCCCGGCCTCCGAAAGCTTCCCCTCCAAGCCATCCAGCTTCAACTTCAGATCATTGATGGAGTCGTTGGCCTCGGAGAGCAGCTTGGCCTTGTCGGGGACTGTGGCCTGGGCATCCGCCAAAGAACGGTTGGCCGTGTCCCTCTCCTTCGTCAGCTCCGAGGCCACCTTCTTCAGCGCCTCCCTCTCCAGCTCCAGCTTCTTCACCTTGTCGGCATGGACCAGGGCCTGAGCATTGAGTGCCTCCTTGTGCCTCTGCTCTAGCTCCTAGGTCCGCTGCACGACGAGCTTCTCGACCTCCTCATCCTTGTCGTGGAGTGTGGCGGCGAACGCCTCCTCACGGCAGCAAGGTTCTCCTCCTGGGAGTCCAGCAGAGCCTAGTGCTGATGCCGAGCGGCCTCGTCCTTGGCGGCATGTTCCTTTGCCGCCTCCTGGACCTTCTCGATGTCAGCATGCTTCAGGATAAGATCCTATTTGCGCTCATCTAGCAAACCTTGGGCAACCCTTAGTTCTTCATGGGCCTCGCGGAATCAGGCCTGCGTCTCGGCGACACGCTCCTCAAGATCCGCCTCCGCCTTGTCCGCCGCCGCCATCCTGGATTTTGCCTTGTCCAGGCGGGCACGGGGGAGCGCCTGGAGCTTCTGGAAGTTGACGCTCATGGCCCGAAGAAGCTGCTCCTCTTGGTTACTACCACCGCCAGCACTCGGTTCATCAACAACCTAAAGCCCGGTGGAGGCGAGCGCCTCATCGTCAAACACCTCCCCCTCGGTTGGCGCCTTGGTGCTCGCCGTCCCGGGGAGGTGGACGAACAGGTCGTCGCCCACCTTCAGGTACTTGCCTGAGCCAGAGGCAGTGGAGGAGGAAGGTTGGTCGCCAACCACCCCCTCCCCGGCAGGCCCTTTGCCAGCCTCCTCAGCAGCGGCCTTGCTGGCCTCCCCGGTAGGCCCCTTAGCGGCCTCCTCGGCGGCAATCTTGTCGGCCTCGGCCTCAGCATCCTTGGCGACCTCCTCGATGACGGTGTCAATATCCTCCTGGTCCACTGAGGAAGGGTCTGGATACCAAGAAGGGGAATGAGACAGGGCCAAGGTCAAGGTTCAAAAAGAAGAAAAAAACAGGGACGGGAAGCAAACAACTTACCCACACCGGGCTGGGAAGAAGTGGCTTCCTCCCGGTCAGCATTTGTTGTCGGGGCAGAACCACCGGCACCCAAGCTCACCCCCTCCTCCATATGTGTGGGCTCGGTGGTGGATGCCCTTGCCGGGGACGCCCCTCTGGGCGGCGTAGTCGAGGGGGGCGGCGTGTTGAGAGTGGCCCTCGGCGGCTCCTCCTTCTGCCGTTCTCCTCCTGCAAACCCAGCAAGGTCAGCCTCGAGAATTCACACCCCCAATGTTCATCAGTGCAGGAGTGAGTAATGAACTCACGCTTGGGGCTGAAGCGGGGGCTGCGTCGGGGGATGCTATCCGGACTGCTCTACACCAACACCGGCGTACACGAAGTACCCGCCGGGGGATTGTCGCCCGTCGAGGCCATGGCCCTCTGCACCACCGTCTGGGCCAGCGTCCCTGTAAAGATAACATCAAATCAAATGAATATAACACAGGCGTAAATCCAAGAGATGATGGGGGGGCTAAATACTTACTCGTCCTCCACCTCCCCCTCCACTTGCTTCCTTTTCCTTTTCGGGCTAAAAGATCCGAGGTCGAATTCGGCCTCCAGGGTGTTGTCCGAGGGAGGGGGAGAAGGAGATGGGGACTGGCGCCGCTTGGACGAGGAGGAGGCAGACGCTCTTATTTTCCACCACGGCCTTCACCACCTTCTTCGCTGCCGTGGCCTTCATCGCCCTCGTCTGGCGCACGAGCTGCTCCTGAGCCGGTTGCCGCTGCGCGGTCCTGCCAGGCCGGACCGGCTCGCCGGAGCTGGCTCGCCGCAGGACGCGTTTCTTTCCCGCGGACGGAGGGTCATCCGCTTCGGCTTCCTCTTCGGGCGAATCATCGCCCGTGTCTTCAATAAGGAGGGCCCCGGCGCCAGCGCTGCTGGCCTCCCTGGCAGACTCCGCCCACTAGGCAAGCTCCTTCCCTCTGCGGTCGCGTCGGCTTCGTCCTCTATGGTGCCTGCGCTGCCGGCCTCCTTGGCAAGCGCCGCCTCTACCGCCCTGGCGGCGATGTAGTCCAGATCCTCTTTGGTGGTGTTGCGGATGAGCACCGGCTCGTCGCGGACATAGCTCTCCGACAAGTTGTCGAAAAACTCCCGCACCTTCTCCGCCGGCGAGCCGACGAGAGTTGTTGCTCAGTGGGACCACTCCCGCTGGCAACCCAAACAGGGGCCCCTTGACGGCCTTGCTGGACTTCGCGGCCCTGCCGGTCCTCTCAGCCCAGCTATCGTCGCCCACATTGAGATGGAAGAGCCTCTGGCAAAAATGGGCATGCCCCAGCACCGTGAAGTTATGCTTCAGGGCAAGGCGGAGCCTCATGACATCGGCCGCATTCCTGAAGTCCCAGGCCGGCCTCCCCTTGTTGTGTAGTGGGGCGATTCAGCGGCGAATGAAATCGGCCCCAATCATCTCAAGGGTGAGCCCGGCCATGGTGAGGTGATGGATCCTGGTGGTGGAGACCGTGAGCTTCTTGTCGTTGGCGTCGAGGTCGCTCAAGTCCCTGCGGCGGGTCGGCGGGCTCTGACGAACTCGGCAGAACTCCTACAGATCCCCCTTATTGATCCAGAGCCACCGACCCCGCCACTCGTCCCACCTCTCCTTCTGGGCACCCTCCGGGTACGTGCCCTTCTCCAGGGTCCTCGAGATCCAGGTGATGCACCCAGAAATGGCATCCTCTGTCTAGATGCGAGGAGAGAAATAGTGGCGAAAGAGCGCCGTGCTAGGGAGCACTCCGGCAAAGCCCTCGCAGAGATGGGCGAAGAGGGCCATGCACGCCACGACATTAGGCGTAAAGTCGAGGAGGTGAAAGCCGTAGGTGTGCATGATGTCGTTGAAGAAGTTAGAGAAAGGGGGCAGAGCCTGCAAGAAAAGTAATCGATGAAGAAGGGGCACCGATTTGTGCCAGCCTTGGCGAAATCTGCAGGGATGATGTGTGTGGCAAGGTGCCCCGTCGTATCCCTCCCCCACAGGGGCTTGAAGTAGTCCATGAGGTGGACCGTGTCGACCATCGAAGGGAAGTAGGCGTGCTGCGTCCGAAGCACCGCCAGCTCGCTCTCCAGCGCCTCCTTCTCCTCGGCGTCCTTGCCCGCTCCCTTGCCCTTGCTGGTCTTGGGTGCCATGGCGGTTAGAAGAGGGCGAAGAATCAAGAGCAATGGGTGCGTGGCGGTGGCGAGCAGAGGCGAGATCTTCAAATCTTTCGCCTGAGGAAGAAGATGGGAACGGCAGTTTCGAGATTGGAAAAGGCCCAGAGGGGGTAAATGAGCAGCGCGCCTGTGGTTTTTCCTTTTTATGGGGAAGGTGCAGGCCGCCTCTTTACCACGATGTGACGCATGTGTGCAGCAACTGCCCCACGCACAACCCCCACATCACGCATTCAACGTGGGTCATGGGGAAGCACAACGAGCAAGGGATTTACCGCGGTAAAAACTCTGCCCCGCGTGCCCGCGCACCGTTCTTGGCCTGTCCCAATAACGCCCCGCTCTTATATGTGGCCCAGGCCCGGGGGCTCCTGTTGGTGTACAAAAGTAGGGCTCCTTTTTGCACCCCTTTACTTGTGAGTGGGCAGTCGCAGCCACACACACGCAGCCGCGCTTGGCGGGACAGAAGAGAAAGCCAAGACATAAGACTACCAAGCATGAAGAGCAGAGGGGTGAGGTGAAACTCCC
Source organism: Aegilops umbellulata (assembly GCA_032464435.1). NCBI lineage: Eukaryota > Viridiplantae > Streptophyta > Magnoliopsida > Poales > Poaceae > Aegilops > Aegilops umbellulata. Next base: position 259,161,749 of record CP136057.1, read on the forward strand.
CTGGCAAGGCCCTTGTCGGGGTGGCCTTCACAGCCCCGGCAAGAGCCTTGCCGGGGCTACTTACCCAACACCAACGAGGTTGCCACCCTTGAGTCTAAGAGTTCCGACGCCATCAACCACATTGGAACCAAGGCTCGGGAGGCGCCTCCATGGTGGCATGCAGATCTTTGTGAAGACAAAAGGCCTGCAAGGCCTAGGTAGGAACCAGAGGACAAGACAACAGCGAGGGTCCTTGCCGAGGATGCCCACGAGGTCCCGGCAAGGCTCCTACCAAATATACCCACGAGGCCTCAGCAGGACTCTTGCCGAGGGCACCCACAAGGCCCTGGCAAGACCCTTGTTGGGTTTGTCAGCAAGACCGCGGCAAGGCCTTGCCGCCCCAGTCCAACGGCCAACCCACCAGCAAGTAGGTACCCGCGTGGCAGTACGTGGCTCCTAAGCCAACTAGTCAAGAACCTACGTGGTGGCATGCAGATCTTCGTGAAGACCCTGCCACCACACCAGCTCAGCAGCCTGCCAGCCTACATGGCACTACATGCCTCGTTGTCCTGGACGCGTGTCGGAGCAAGGCGAAGTGGCGACGGACGGGACGGGCCGGGCCTCGTTACCGTCCCCGATAAAGTAAGAGGGCACCAAAGTAGCGCATTTAATGTGTTTTGTCCTATGATCTCAGGCAATAAACTCAACCACTGTACAACTTTCCTCCTCCTGTGTGCCACTGTGGCAGCCCCTTTTACTATCAAAGGAGGCCCGTGGCGTACAGAGAGAGGATTCATACTTTTTGGACCCCGCACGCTTTGTAGCTAGTCCAAGAACACCAGATAAACACAAGCCGGCAGGGGTAGGGTATTACGCATCACTTGTGGCCCGAACCTGGATAAATTTCCCGTGTTGGTCTCTTAAACACACTCTTTCCACAGCCCCGCGCTCGCCGACCATAGAAGGGATTCCCCGTGATCCCATAGGTGTCGTTTCCACCGACAAGTTCATCATCAACACACCATCTATTACCTTTTGGAGAGTGATGTCTCCTAGATTGGTTAGGTGTCACTTGGGAGCCTCCATCAAGATTGTGGAGTTGAACCAAGGAGTTTGTAAGGGCAAGGAGATCGCCTACTTCGTGAAGATCTACCCAAGTGAGGCAAGTCCTTCGTGGGCGATGGCCATGGTGGGATATACAAGGTTGCTTATTCGTAGACCCTTCGTGGGTGGAGCCCTCCGTGGACTCGTGCAACCGTTACCCTTTGTGGGTTGAAGTCTCCACCAACGTGGATGTACGATAGCACCACCTATCGGAACCACGCCAAAAATCTCCGTGTCACCAATTGCATTTGCACACTCCAATCCCATCCTTTACTTTCTTGCAACTTGCATGCTTTACTTTTCGCTGATCATATACTCTTGCCATGTGCTTGCTTGAAATGTATTGTGAATGTTTAAACTTGTGCTAAAACTCCACCTTAACTTGAAGAAATAAAAAACTGCTACTTTCCTTTGTTGAGGGTCTAATCACCCCCCTCTAGACACCTCTTCTCGATCCTTTCACACACCCACTAGATCATTTGGAGATCTTTCATACACCTATAGCTCTAGTGCATCCATTGCATAACAATCCTTACTCCTCACACAATTATCGATCGTATGGCCTCTCCATTACCTAATGGTGAGCTGCATTGGTGTGAGACTTTATTAGTTTTTGACTTCTTTTAAAACCTTTATCATCATTCTATTTTCCATTTAGGTGTGAAGATTTAATGCTTGTGAATCGGCACCAAGCGAAGTGCTGAGTAGTTGAAAGGGGGAGTCATGGATTCGGTTACTTGACCGATGCTCTAGGTTGTGTAATGATATGGTGTTTAGATATGATAAATACTTTAGCATTTGGAACAATTTGATACATACTGGTATTGATTGGTTTTACATGAAGACATTGAACCATGAAAAGCAAGAGTTATTTTATTTGCATATTTTGATGCTATTTTCTTGTTATTAATTATAGAATATTGCCTTGAATCACTTTTATGTTGAGTTCACAACACTTACATCATTAGACCGAGAACATGTTAGGTTTCCACATTAAAAAAATCTTTGTTTTATTTTGTACCTACTCAAGGGCGAGCAGGAATTAAGCTTGGGGATGCTGATACATCTCAAACGTATTTATATATTTTTACTGTTTCATGCTATTATGATACCACTTCTGAACACCTTTTATAGAAATTTTATTGTTTCTTCTAGATTAACCTAGTAATCCCGTGCCCAAAGCTAGTTGTTGTTTTCTGCATGTTTTTGACTTTTCAGAAAATCCATATCTTCGGAGCTCCAAAAACCTTGGGGATTTTTTAATGATTTTTTACAAGTACATGGGATTCCAGAAAGTGTCAGGAGGTGCAGGTGGCACCACACGACCCCACACGGCTAGGTGGCGCGACCGGAGCCCCACCCATGGGAGGTGGCCATGTGGGCCCCTTGACCGCCACCTTACCTCATTTCATTCGCCTTCGAGAAATCCTCAGTACCATTTCATCGCAGTTTTTTCTATTGTCGCAAGTTTCTATTCCATGGAAATCCAATCTGGTGGCCTGTTTTGGCACCCTAGCGAAGGGGGAATACATCACTAGAGTCATCTTCATCAACCTTGCTGCCATCATGAACATGTGTGAGTAGCTTCCTTAGGACCTCAGGGTCCATATCATAGCTAAATGGCGTACTATCTCCCTTGTGATTCAATACAAAGTTCACGTGACCTGCCTTGGGATCAAGATGATGTAATCGATGGTTGTGTTTATTGGGATATATGATGAATTCTCACTTTATGATTAGATTATTCATTGAATTATATTGAATCTTTTGAAGTTTATTTGTTGCATAACTACGTAGCCATGTATGCTTTCCGATCTATTTGTTGTCTTTGGCAAATATTGATAGGTGTTTTTTCACAGGGAGTTGTTCATGGTAGTCGGTTCAATCTTGCAGTGATCTATATCCCAGTGACAGAAAGGAATAAGACACATATTGTATTGTTGCTACTAAGGATAAAACAATCGTTTCTTATCACACTTAGATGATAGTTGTACTATATGCATTATGTCATCATGCTTATTGCAATGCTCTGTTTGTGATGAACATAATGCTTCTAGATGCATGTTCGATAGCGGTCTTAGGGTGGAGTATTAGTTGTAGATGTAGGTGGATATCGATCTACATATCATGTTCTCTTTGGTTCGAATACGACCTATGTTTGAACAGGAAGCCCCCAAGTAATCATGGCCAGATTCGGATATGATCATGAGCTGGACCAAAGGGAAAGCCGGATTCATATATGATCCGCTCTCTGCTGGTTGTTTCCACCATATGATAAAGAAGATATGTAAACCTTTGAGGGTGAAAAGGACAGAGATCCTGCTTTATTACTTTATATAGTATATAATATATACATTTTGAGAGTCGGTGGCTCAAGTATAGTAAGGCCGAAGATGAGCGATGTTCCACGGCCGGCGGGTCTCCTCCTCTGACTTACGTGAGTCTTTGTGCTCTCGAACATCGATGAGGTAATATGACCCATTGTTCTGGTTCTTGCTGACCACGAAGGGTTCTTCCCAAGGAGGGGATAGCTTGTGCATATCAGATTGATCCTGGATGAGCCGGAGCACTAAGTCGCCTTCTTGAAAGGTTCTGGACCTAACCTGGCGGCTGTGGTAGCGGCGCAGGTCTTGCTGGTAAATCCCTGAGCGGGCTATGGCCAAGTCTCGCTCTTCGTCCAACAAGTCAAGTGCATCTTGACGAGCTTTTTCATTGTCAGCCTCAACGTAAGCCGCCACGTGGGGTGAGTCATGACGGATGTCACTTGGCAGGACCGCCTCTGCTCCGTACACCATGAAGAAAGGTGTGTAACTCGTAGATCTGTTAGGTGTAGTGTTGATGCTCCAAAGCACAGAGGGTAACTCCTCCAACCAACAACCCGGCGTCCGCTATAAGGGGACCAAGAGCCGGGGTTTGATGCCCTTCAAGATCTCCTGATTTGCTCTTTCTGCTTGACCATTGGATTGAGGATGAGCAACAGCCGAAACATCAAGCCGGATATGTTCTCGTTGACAGAACTCTTCCATGGCACCTTTCGAGAGATTGGTACCATTATTAGTTATGATGCTGTGTGGAAAACCAAAATGAAAGATCACCTTCTTCATGAACTGAACTGCTGTGGCTGCATCACACTTAGTGACCGGCTCTGCCTCAACCCACTTTGTGAACTTATCCACTGCCACCAGGAGGTGTGTCTTTTTGTCCTTAGACCTTTTGAAAGGTCCAACCGTATCAAGCTCCCAGACTGCAAACGGCCAAGTAATTGGAATCATCCTCAACTCTTGAGCCGGCACATGAGCCCGTCGTGAGAATTTTTGACATCCGTCACATTTGCTGACTAGATCTTCTGCATCAGCATGAGCCGTCAGCCAATAGAAACCATGACGGAAAGCCTTGGCCAGATGAGATTTTGAACCGGCATGATGACCACAATCTCCTTCATGGATCTCACGAAGTATCTCCTGACCATCCGCAGGCGACACACAACGTTGAAACGCCCCGGTGACACTGCGGTGATGTAACTCGCCATGAACAATCGTCATAGATTTGGACCGTCTGATGATTTGTCTTGCCAAGATCTCATCCTCAGGTAACTCTCCCTGGGTCATGTAAGCCAAATAAGGCACTGTCCAATCTGGGATGACATGGAAAGCCGCTACCAGCTGTGCCTCCGGGTCTGGCACTGCTAAGTCTTCTTCTGTGGGCAACTTGACAGAAGGATTATGCAAGACATCAAGAAAGGTGTTAGGTGGCACCAACTTACACTGAGATCCCAGACGGCTTAAGGCAACAGTCGCCTCATTCTTCCTTCGATCAATGTGCTCCACTTGATAACCTTTGAAGTGTCCCGCCACCGTATCAACTTCACGACGGTAAGCCGCCATAAGGGGATCCTTGGAGTCCCACTTGCCTGATACCTGTTGAGCCACGAGATCTGAGTCGCCCAAACACCTTACCCGGCTCAAATTCATCTCTTTGGCCATCCTGAGACCATGGAGTAAGGCCTCATACTCAGCTGCATTGTTAGTACAAGGAAACATAATCCAGAGCACATAACAAAATTTGTCACCTCGGGGGGAAGTTAAAACAACTCCAGCCCCGAGCCTTCCAACTGTCTGGACCCATCAAAGTGAATAGTCCAATATGTGTTATCCGGCTTATCCTCAGGTGCCTGCAATTTTGTACAATCATTGATAAAGTCCACCAAGGCTTGAGACTTGATAGCAGTCCGAGGCATGTATTTCAGACCATGAGGCCTGAGCTCAATGGCCCACTTGGCGACCCGTCCCGTGGCCTCCCTATTCTGTATGATGTCTCCCAAGGGGGCAGAGCTTACCACTGTGATAGGATGACCTTGGAAGTACTGCTTCAGCTTCCGGCTTGCCATAAACACTCCTTAAATAAGCTTCTGCCAATGTGGATACCTTTGTTAGACTCAAGGAGTACCTCGCTGATGTAGTAAACCGGCCGTTGAACCGGATGCTCCTTGCCGGCCTCCTTATGCTCCACCACGATGGCAACACTGAAGGCTCGTGTGTTAGCAGCCACATATAACAGTAATGGCTCTCTATCAATGGGAGCGGCAAGGACCGGCGACTCAGAAAACTACCTCTTTAAATCTTCAAAGGCAGTATTAGCAGCATCGCTCCAGACAAACGTGTCCGTTTTCTTCATCATCTGATACAGCGGTAAGGCCTTCTCACCTAGCCTGCTTATGAACCGGCTTAAAGCGGCAACACGACCCGCCAGCCGCTGAACATCGTTGATGCACGCCGGTTTAGCCAAAGAGGTGATTGCCTTGATCTTCTCCGGGTTAGCTTCAATGCCTCTATTTGAGACCAGAAAACTCAGAAGCTTGCGTGCAGGTACACCAAACACACATTTGGCCAGGTTAAGCATCATCTTATAAACCCGGAGATTATCAGGTCTCCTTTAAGTCAGATATTAAGGTTTCCTTTTCCCTAGATTTCACCACGATGTCATCCACCTAAGCATGAATATTGCGCTCAATTTGATCGTGAAGACAGTTCTGTACACATCGCTGATAAGTCGCCTGGGCACTCTTGAGCCCAAATGGCATAGATACGTAGCAGAAGGCTCCAAACGGAGTAATGAAAGCCGTCTTCTCCTGGTATTTAACTGCCATCTTGATCTGATGATAACCAGAATAAGCATCCAAAAAACTCAAACGCTCACAACCTGCCATGGCATCAATGATTTGATCAATACGGGGGAGAGCAAAGGGATCAGCCGGACATGCCTTATTTAAGTCCGTAAAATCCACACACATCCGCTAGGTGTCGTTCTTCTTGAGCACGAGCACCGGGTTAGCCAACCACTTCGGGTGAAAAACTTCAACAATAAATCCGGCCGCCAAGAGCCGGGCCACCTCCTCTCCAATAGCTTTCCGTCTCTCCTCATTGAACCGGCGAAGAAACTGCCTGACCGGCTTATACTTCAGATCAATATTAAGAGTATGCTCAGCGAGTTCTCCCGGTACACCCGGCATGTCAGAAGGTTTCCATGCAAAGATGTCCCGGTTCTCACAGATGAACTCGATGAGCGCGCTTTCCTATTTAGGATCCAAGTTGGCGCCGATGCTGAACTGCTTAGATGAATCGCCTGGAGTGAAATCAACAAATTTAGTCTCAGCAGCCGATTTAAACTTTATTGTCGGATCATGCTCTGTAGTTGGCTTCTTCAGAGAGGTCATATATGCCGGGTCAACATTATCTTGGTAAAACTTCAACTCTTCTGCTGCACACACAGACTCAGCATAAGTCGCATTGCCTTCCTCACACTCCAGGGCCACCTTTCGGCTTCCATGGACGGTGATGGTGCCTTTGTAACCTGGCATCTTAAGCTGCAAATAGACATAACACGGCCGTGCCATGAACTTGGCGTAAGCCGGCCGCCCAAACAGAGCATGATATGGACTCTTGATTTTGACTACCTCAAACATTAATTTCTCAGCCCTGGAATCATACTCATCTCCAAAGGCTACCTCCAATTCAATCTTACCGACCGGGTACACCGACTTACCAGGCACCACTCCATGGAAAACAGTGTTGGATGTCTTTAAATTTTTGTCACTCAAACCCATGCGTCGAAAGGTCTCGTAATAGAGGATGTTGATGCTGCTACCTCCATCCATGAGTACTTTGGTGAACTTATATCCACCGACCTGAGGTGCTACCACCAAAGCTAACTTACCAGGATTGTCAACCCGGGGAGGGTGATCTTCCCTGCTCCATACAATGGGCTGCTCTGACCACCTCAGGTAACGAGGAACTGCCGGCTCAACAGAATTCATAGCCCTCTTATGAATCGTCTGGTCACGTTTGCACAAGCTAGTGGTGAACACATGATACTGCCCACTATTCTGCTGCTTCGGATGACTTTGATATCCCGACTGCTGCTGTTGTTGCCCTCCTTGACCAAACTGTTGTTGATTATAGCCGCCTTGATTTACCTGAAAACCGGAACTTGAGCCGCCGCCCGGGCCATGAAAGCCGCCAGCGCCAGAGCCGCCGCCCGACCCATGATTGCCATCAAACGTGTTGGAATTCTTGAAAGCCTTCATGATTGCGCAATCTTTCCACAAGTGGGTGGCAGGTCGTTCCCGGGTGTCGTGTCTCGGGCAAGGCTCATTGAGCAGCTGCTCAAGAGATGGGCCTGACCCGCCAGATCGCGGGGGCGGTTTTCCCTTACGTCTCTGATTGTTACCCTGCGCACTGGCATTAGCCACAAACTCCGGGTTACCCTCAGCCTTACGCTTGTCGCCTCCTTGATTCATCGGGTTATGCTGCTGACCCTTTCCATTACCGATCTCCTTTCCCTTCCCCGTCTTTTCCTCATCAGACACGGATCCTTGGTACTATCAGAGTCGGCGTATTTGACTAAAGCTGCCATTAGCGTACCCATATCATTGCAATCATGCTTAAGGCGCCCCAGTTTCTGTCTTAGCGGCTCGAAACGGCAATTCTTCTCCAACATGAGGACTGCAGAGCCGGCATCCATCTTATCATTCGAATGTATTATCTCCTTGACCCGGCACACCCAATGAGTCGTGGATTCACCCTCCTCCTGCTTACAATTTTTTAAGTCCATAATCGACATAGATTGCTTGCAAGTGTCTTTAAAGTTCTGGATGAATCGGGCCTTTAGCTCTGCCCATGAACTAATGGAATTGGGTGGCCAGCCCTTTAACCAAGACCGGGCCGTTCCATCCAGCATCATGGTGAAGTACTTAGCCATCGCTGCGTCGCTGACCTCTAACAGTTCCATGGCCATCTCATAACTTTCGATCCATGCTCCGGGCTGTAAGTCGGCCGTGTAATTCGGCACCTTTCGAGGCCCCTTGAAGTCTTTGGATAGACATACATTACGCAGAGCCAACACCAAACAAGGAACACCACCGGTTCTGGTAGCCACTCCCGCCTCAACGGAAGTCGTCTGATACTCTGGGAAATCTTGTTGAGCCGTCTGTTGAGCCGCTAGCTGAGCCGCCCGCTCATCCTCCTGCCGTATTCTGTCTTGTACCGGGTTATAGCCACCGGGCTGGTTACAGCGCTGGGCGTTGCTTGACAAAGCTTCTGATTCCATGTTCCTGCTATAACTCGGACTCCGGTTTTGACGAGGCAGTGCTAACCAAGGCGGAGGAGTCGAATGAATCCTTTCCCGGCTATAAGAATAAGTCTCTTGCTGAGCCAGGGCCGTCTAGACAAGTTCTCTGATCCTCCGGGTCTCCACCGCTGTCGGATCATCACCGTCCACTGGGAGAGCCGCCAAACGCGCCGATGCTGCGATTAAGTTCTCCATGGGGTTGGAAAAGTGACCCGATAGTATTGGTACATAGCGGGGTGGTGCCATACTCCCATGAGGAGGTACTGTCACCTGAGGCTGAACCGGTCCCCCGGCTGTCATGAACTGATTGACCTCTGGCGGGTTACTTGGACAGGCTCCGGGTGTAGCGAAGAGGTTCCGCGGATCGTAGACCGAGGGTAAACGAGATTGGGTTTTCTGATGTCTCCTCCTCATCACCTCGTTAGGTGCGTTCAGGCTCATGTAAGCTGGAAAGCCTCTGATTGAAGCTGTTCTGACCGAGCATCTAAAGCCGCCCGTTCTGTGGCTAACCTGACATCCTCAGCTGCCAAGGCCTCCTTACCCCGAGCTATCTCCTCACGAACCTGTGCCACCTCTGTGTTATGTTCATCTTGATTCAGAGGGATAACTGTGGCGGTTAACAGGGTCGTAAGCTTATCCATGAGATCCATCAGCACCTGAGCTGGCGGGTGCACAGGGCCTCCTGCCCCGGCTGCTCCTGACCCAGACGTTATGGCTCCTGCAGCTGTGGAATTTTGGCCGGGTTGAGTACCAGCCATGAAGACTCCTGCCCAGCTTGGCGGCTCATAGGAGTTCGGAATACTGGAACCATCAGAACAGCCCCCGAGCCCGCCGTCTTGTAATGGATATAGCGAATCCGTTGAACCGGCGGACGAATCACCGTCGGAGAGGACGACCTTCTCACCACCAGCTTCAGATCCTTCAGAAAGTTCCCCTTCATGGATGCAACCCACGAAGGCATGCTTGACGGCGGGTTGAGCTCGGGCGGATCTTGCGGGCTGAGCCGTCTCGACGAGGTCGGTGCAGTTGTCCAGCTCAGGGCCCGGCTCACAATCCGGCCGATGAAGCAGTGGATTCCGCCGAAGGGGATGCGGTACCCGTACTCAATTGAGCCGGCGTCGGGGCCCCAGCCTTCATCATTGATGTAGATCTTGCCGCGACGACTCTTGGTCATCCGGCCGACTGCGTATCCCTTGAGCCCTTCGAAGCTGCCTTTCAAGAACTCAAATCCACTGTGCGCTGGCCCCACGGTGGGCGCCAACTGTCGTGGAATTGTCACGGTAGATGTCCTCTTGCAAGGACTTAGTCGTGGAGCCATCGCAACTTGGAAGCTTAAAGGGGTTAATCGGGACAAAGGACACAAGAGGGTTATACTAGTTCGGCCCCTTACGGTGAAGGAAGGCCTAGGTCTAGTTGGGTTGGTATTGATGAGGTTTCGATGACCAGGGAGCGAGATATGCTATGCCTGGCTCTCGATGAGTTGTTTCTTGCCCTAAACCGCCGGCGGGTCGTCCCCTTATATACGCGGGTTGACGCCCTAGGGCTTACAGAGTCTCACCCAGCTCATAGACAGTGTCTGGCTTGGTGACTAGTTAATTCTACCTTATGTTACAAGTCATGTCATCATGGCGGTTTACCACTACAGGCCATAAGCCGCCTATGGGCCTTAGACCCTTTATTGAACCGCCATCTTCATTCTTGGTCTTGGGCTTCTTTCTGATGAGTCTTCTTTGTGAAACCCGGCCCCTCCTGGGCGGCTTACACAAATAGTTATATTCCTAACAGGCCTATCTGCGTTGGCCTATGAAGGCCTTGTGGTCGGGTTACCGAATGGCATCTCGTCCGCGAGAGGAGACGAAGGATCGTACACACATACATGCAACTCGATGGATGCCAACCATGTAGTATGAGCTGATGGGTAATACAAAGGACGTCCATGTCCAGCCAACTCACATGCATGCACTACGTCCGGTGCCATTCCAACCGACCGAGCAGTTGGGCAACACCCAGCCATCCCACATGCATGCTCTTGTGCCGATTTCCAGCCAACCGAGCAGCTGGGCAGCACGCGGGTTGCACCCGCCCAACCGATAAACGCCCAGGTGGCGGACACGGTAGGTGGTCTGGAGGGGCTGAACCTGGGAGGCTGCGTCTCCGACCCGACCGTTCCTATTTAGGAGCTGGTGGAGCCGTGCAAAGTCGCTTCATCGTCGATGACGACGACCCCTTCTTCATCGACCGCTACAACACTAACATTCACGTCTTCGACGATTGTTGTTCAAGAGGGGATTGCCACACCACACCACCAGCCCCTCAACTAGCAGCCACGCACACGCAAAAACCATCGTCTGAGGTAACACCAGTCATGCTTCAGACGGCGGCCTCGTCGGTAGAGACGGCGGTTGAGAATGTCGGGAGGAGCTTTCTACTTCATCATCATCCCCTCCTTCGGTAACAAAGTCGGCGCCACAACCACAACTGGGGATGATGATACGACTCCGACATATCTATAATTTTTTATTGTTCCATGCTATTATATTACCTGTTTTGGATGTTTTATATGCTTTAATATCCTATTTATATTATTTTTGGGACTAACATATTAACCTAGAGCCCAGTGTCAGTTTATGTTTTCCCTTGTTTTTGAGCTTCGCAGAAAAGGAATACCAAATGGAGTCCAAATGGAATAAAACCTTTGCGATGATTTTTCTTGGACAAGAAGACACCCCGGAGACTTGGAGTTCAAGTCAAAAGAGCCACGAGGCGGCGACAAGGGGGGAGGGCGCGCCCAAGGGGGAGGGCGCGCCTCCTGCCTTGTGGGCCCCTCGGTGACCCCCTGGCCTAGTTCTGCCTCCTATATATTCACATATATTCCCAAACCATGAGAGGCATCCATGAAAACACTTTTCCACCGCAACAACCTTCTATTCCCGTGACATCCCATTTTGGGCCTTTTCTGGCATCCTGGATTCAATCACGGAGGGCATCTACATCAACTCTATTGCCCTTCCGATGAAGCATGAGTAGTTTATCTCAGACCTATGGGTCCATAGCTACACTACTAGGGAAAAGCCTAGCAGCAGCGCGGGTTTTGGGCCTATTAGTAGCGCGGGGGCCGGCGCTACTAATAAGGCGCTACAGCTAACGTATAGCAGTAGCGCGGGTCTACCAGCGCTACTGCTACACAAGTGTAGCAGCAGCGCGCTTAAAGGAAGCTCGCTGCTGCAAATAGCTATAGCGTGCTTCCCCTGTGCGTGCTACTGCTACAACCGCGCTGCTGCTAACTTTTCTCCACTCGCTACTGCTAATTTTAGTAGTTTTTTGTTTTTTTTCGGCATATTTGTTTTGTATTTGAACAGGCTTTATAGAAGAATCTTTAGCACATACAAATGTCATCATGATACACATACAAATGCCTGTGAGACCACAAATGTAATCATAGCATATACATACAAATAGTCTCGTCATAATCATCATCCAACACTAAGTGGTATCTTGTCATCATCTCGAAAATAGCGATACATGCAAGTCTCCAATACTTGCAACTACAATGTCATCCATCTAAACAAAGGTATACGCGAGAAGAGCTATCACTATGAGTGAGAGCGGAACTATGCAGTACATGAGATGGCGGTTACGAGTCCTCTCTCGCGCTAGCATGAACCTCAAGTAACTAGCTTCTCCTTCTTGTCTGCTTTTGAAGCCTTTATGGATGGCGTCCGAGAACCCATTCACTTGCGCCTGACACTCATGCCACTCGTTGTACACCCCCGGAACCTTCCCTTTGTACACGACATAGCAGTTCCATCTCGCCATCAAGAAACTAGGTACCTATTAGACATGCATGTTCATGAAGAGGATGTACAATCATATATATGCAACAAAATATACTAGAGAACACCAAAAAAGAAAGGGTTAGCAACTAGATGCAACATATAGTACGCAAATTAATTAACTAGAGGTACGCAGGTCATCATACGCAAACTAGCAAAGTAGCATTACACAAGTTCGGCAGGGATCGTGGACATCACAAAGTTTCATCGCTACAAATAGTATACAAGTTCAACTGACACATATCATCATCATTGGCATCATAAATCACTAGAAGTTCCATCCTTCCATATCATCGAGGATGGACCCTAGCTTCTTGAACAGCGTGAGGTCTAGACGTTGCATGCCTATGCGAGTTCGGACGTCAGCTCGTGATATAGGGCCGTGGTGGAACATCCCCTTCTCATCGACGACTTCTTTCATGATGACCGTCGCAATGTCGTTTTGGATGCGAAAGAAGTCATCTCTAAGTTTATAATCCGCTTCTCCATGAGATTCTAGCCACTTGTGGATATGCTCATCATTTCTGCTTCTCATGCGAAGCTTTTGGTGATCCGTGTTGAACTGAATCATGAGATGGAGGATGTAGAATCCATCCTTCTTGCTTGGTTTGGGACATGGATGCAGGAGAAGTTAGTTTTATGCATGAAACCCATCTTCTTGTTCCTTTGTTTCCTGATCTGCATGTGGCCACCTCTAAAGCTGAAGCCTTGGAGAGCATCATCTAGAATGTTCATTATGTGGGTGTAGTCTTTTTTCTCGTAGTCTCTGGAAGGGTCAAAATACACGGCGTGGGAGACTTGTGGATAAAGAACGATAAGGATGGCGCGCCCGTTGCTGCGGGGAAAAGACACCTCAAATTATTCCCCATAGAGAGAGAAGGAATGATTGAAATGTATGAAAGGGTTGTTCGAAACTGACTTACTTTGGATGATAAGGCACGAGGACAATTTCCCGGTCCTTATTCTGTACCATGAAGTTTTGGAGGTACTCCCTAGCAGTTTCACGCTCAAAGTCGCCGAGACTCAAGAAAGACTCGTGCATGTAGTACGGATCCGCCACACAGATTTGCGAGAGTTCTTCACTGTTCATGACGGAGCTCATATGTAGCGCAAAAAGGCGGACGGTTGTAAAATCGAGCCGCCTTGTCAGAAACATCTCAAAGATATGGTCAAACCACAGGAAGAACACCTCCGCGGGCCATGTCTCGACGTAGCACTTCCCCTCAGGCACACGAGCCGCGTATGTCAGATATCCTGGATCCTTTGAGGCTAGTAGGCTTTTCTCAGTCGACAGCACATGGTCGTGCAGTCTCCTGAGATCCCCTGATAGTGCCTCCAGCGGTTTCGGCGGTAGCATCGGCTCACCCGTGAGATGGAACATGGCCGCACCTTTCACGGGTACATGCTCTTCAGAATGCATCGTCTGGCTGCTATGTGCTCTGGCTTGTTTGGAGGCAGCTATCTTCCCCGATCTCTTTCTCTCCTTTTTCTTGGGCACACCTTCTAGACCCTTCCTTAACCCCTGCCCCAGTGTTCCCGGGCTAAGTACTATATGACCCTCGCGCCGGGATAGTTGAGCCTGCGTTGAGGCGGCATCTTCAGGCGTGCCCTGTGAGGATTTCATGAAGAGAGACTTTTTGCAATCCCTGCTACGACCTTCCTGCCCGGGCATATCATCCATATCCTCATTAGCAAGCTGATAGCCCGATTCGTCATATGGTTGACTCATCAATTCTATGTCACAGTCATACGCGCTTGTATTGAGGAAATCCAAAGGGTCGACCTCCGTCTCATCATCCATTCTCTGTTCTACAGGACAAATTACATCAGCCGGCACTATTGCACCCCCTTCATCATGTCGTCCGCCGCTCTCACCCGACACTACAGGAGCTGGTAATTGCGTAGGCGGGGTGGTGGTCTCCGCACATGCTTGTTGATGTGTGGTCATTGGTGTGCTCTCGGCCGGCTCCAGACGAATAAGATTCTTCGGCCATAGTAGCACCCAACCCTTGCAGCTTCCAATCCGCGGCGGGGTCTCGTCGTCCGCTCCCACATGCTATACTGGAGGAGGCAAATCCTCGTGCCCCGATTTCACACTGGACAAGCTAACCCTGAAGTGCCCAGCAGGGATCGGCTGGTTGTGGAACATGGGTTGTAAGGGGTCCATTATAATCCCCTTTCCCACGTCCACCTTCTGGCCTTTGATCAAGTAGAGTATGGTGCACGGGGTTTCTTTCGCCTGCAAACACATATGTCTGTGGCGTAAAACATCCGAAAGGCAACAAAAATGGAATATTATATATATATATATGGTGGTGCGACATGTAATTACTGTGATGGCGTCGAGCTCAGCCAAAGACGAAGGCCCACCGAGCGCGCCATAGACTGAGGACGGGCTGCTATGAGCGGGAGCGGCTGCGAGAGGAGGCCCGGTTGCGTGGGCAAGTGATGGTGCGATGATGTTGTTGTTCATGGAGTTGCTCCCGACGAAACTGGGCAACGGGAAATCATGTACCGTCTTGTCTGGATTTTCCTTCGTCCCGTTGATGATAACTGGAACCAAGTTAGTAGCGAAATCATTTCTGCAGGCAGTTACAGCTGCATTGACTGCCTACTGTAACAACTCATATTTGTCCTCGGCTACTTTTTTCGCGTCCTCAGCTGTTTTTTTCTCGACCGCAAGCTTCACCTTCGCGTCGATGTCTGCCTGACTAAACTTCTCTTTCTGCTTCTTGGCCTCCGGGCCCTCGTTGTAAAACACCTTCCACGTGGCGCCGTCTCCAGCGCCGTGCACACGACCATATTGCGGCCACTGGTCCAAAGGGAGTCCCTTAAGTTCGTTCAAGGCCCGGTTGAGAGGGGTGTCCCACTTGGGCCTCATCGGAGAATTAGGGCTTTCGGCTGCAAGCTGGTGTTGCTTCTCTAGTAGTCTAATCAATTTCCTCGTGATCTTGTCCGTGTAAAAAACCTTTTTCTCCTTGTCCCACTTGTAGCGGGCCCTGATGAAGTCATGCTCCAAGGGGTTGGTGAACTTCGCGAAGGGGTCTGGGAGACCCGCGGCTTCACGTTCCGCGTCCTCCTTATCCCATATGGGCCTTTTACCAAGGTAGCCACGGCTTCCGAGGCGATGCTTCCCCGTGTTCCTTTGCTGAAGGCTCTTGAATTTCACAGCCTTAGCCTTGGCGTCCTCGGTAGCGCAAGTGTCCTTGAACTTTTCGAACCCGTCTTACGTAAGTGTCGGATTTTCCTCCAGAATCTTGGACAGGGGTTCCTCAGCCTCAATAGCTCGTTTCACCCTCGATTTCCAGGAGGCCAAATCATTGCTGAACATGCCCATGGCGTGATTGTTAATCTTTTTCATCTTCGGATCATCCCACGGTTGTTCTATGTTATCATCCCGGTCGGGGAACTTGAATCTCTTGTGCAACTTCGTTAGGAGCAACTGCGTCAAATGTTCTTTACTCCTTAAGTCATCGTCGTTGATGCTTGCGCATTCCCTAGGATGCATCCTACTTGGTTCCCATAGCACTTGCGAGGTTCTTCCGGCTCTAACGGCTCAGACTTGCTAGGGGCCATCTTTGTGATCACAAGTCGTCCAATCCCTAGTTTGTTAGGTTTTCGTATCCTCTACTTCTTATGCTTCCTCTTTTCGGTACCGGCATCGGCGCTGGTACCGTCCCCGCCGGTATCTTCCCCGACGGTACCTTCCCCACCGGTCTCGGTGCCGCCATCGGTGCTGGCGCCGTCGGTGTCGATGTCGGCGCCAGTACCATCATCGAGGCGGACCTGCGAACCTTGCTTAGCAGTCAAATAGTCGAGGTAGTCTTGTTCACCCTGATAATCCATCTCATATGCATCTTGTTCAGAAGGCCCAATTTCTTCGTTGTTCGACATGTTTCCTATGATTAAGTGTCCTCATTTATTTCTAAAAGTATGAATAAATGAGAAATGACATAAAACAGAAATATATGTGTCGGTGTACAAAAAGAGGGGTACACTTTTTGTACCCCTATGACTGTGCACGGGCAGTCTGAGCCACGGGCGCCGCCGCACCGAGCCCGGCAAGGGAGGTAGAACCAAGATAAGGCCGAAACCAAAGAAGAGCAGAACGACGCCAAGACCAAGACCACAAAGAGCAAACGGGGCGAAGTGGGCCCCCCGGCAAGACCCTTGCCGTGGCAGCTCGCCCCACACCTACGGAGCGGGTCACCCTTGAGTCCACTGACCCCATGGGGCAAGGATTCGGGAGGCATCCCCGTGGTGGTATGCAGATCTTTGTGAAGACATTCAAGATCAGATGCACACTTTAGAAGATGATGGTCCTTGGCGGGATCCCAGCCAAGGAAAACCACAAGGCCCCCCGACAAGAGCCTTGCCAGGGATGGTAGCAGGTGCCACGGCAAGACCCTTGTCGGGACCCCGACAAGACCCTTGCATGGGTCGCGGCAAGGCCCTTGCCAAGGACACCCCCGGGGCCACCATCGGACCCGCACCAGTCACGCCTCCACCACCGTTCGCATGCAGCTGCCGACCCAACCAGCTGGGCAGGCACCGGCGTGGCGGCATGCAGATCCTCGTGGAGACCCACCACTGCGCCACCTCAGCTGCTTGCCCGCCTACATTGCATCGCAAGCACCGCTGGCCAGGGCGCGTGTCGACGCGGGAGAGAGCGGCGACGGACGAGACAGGGCTCTCCCCCGCCCCCGATAAACCAAGGACACCTAAGCAAGGCGCATTAAATGCACCTTGTCATGTAATGCGAGGGATAACCTCGCATTACTGTACCCTTTCCACCTCCTGTGTGCCACTATGGCAGCCCCTTCCCCTATAAAAGGAGGCCCCAGGCGACCAGGAAGAGGATTCGGCTTTTTGGGGCTCCTGACGCCCCATAGCTAGCTCAAGAACACAAACATATAATCCACCAAAGCAGGAGTAGGGTTTTACGCATCTTCGCGGCCTGAACCTGGGTAAAGGAATCGTGTACTGCCTGCTCGATCCGCTCTTCTCACGGCCCTCGCGCCCCGCAACCGCAGAAAGGGATTCTCGTGATCCCATAGGTGTCGTTTCCCACCGACAATATGTGCCAGCACTCGATATGCCAACTATGTAGCACAAATCATGCCTTTATTCACGGGAAATATTGGCATGACCTTTGCTAAGAAATGGACATATCGAGCGCCTGAAATTCACCGGAACGGAAATGAATCAACATTCCGGCGTAACATAGGCCACTCGGATCATTTACCAAAATTGAACCAAAACATCACATGTCCAAATGACATGTTCAAATTCCAAACTTGACATGTCCAAAACATGACATATCCACATATCACATGTCCAGTTCAAATTTGTATATAAATTCAGCTAATTTTGAAACTAGCTAAATTCATAACTAAATAGATAACCTAATTAACATACTGCCCTAACTAAAACCTAAGTAAATTAACCGAAGAACCCTAGCTAGCAGAGAGAGAGAGAGGGGGTGGTTTACAGAGGGTGCAGGGGCGAGGAGGCAGGCCCGACGACGGCCGAGGTTGGGAGGGGAGGAAGCAGAGGAGTGAGGCGAGGGCCGACGGGTCGGGGGCGAGCGCCGGCGCCGGGGGCGAGCGCGCCTGGGTCGGGCACGGCAGGGTCGGGGGCGAGCGCGCCTAGGTCGGGCGCGGCGGGGTCGGGGGCGAGCGCGCCAGGGTCGGGCGCGACGGTGCGACGGGGCCAGGGAAGAGAGTGGGGATTTGGGGGAAAAGAGGCGGGATGAAGCAGGGAGAGTGAGAATTTTGGGTTAAGTGGACGTAGCAGTAGCGCGTTTACACGAAGCGCGCTACTACTATTTACTAGCTGTAGCGGTTTTCTACAGAAACCTCTACTGCTGTTTTGACTAGTTGTAGCTCTTTTTCAGTAAAGCGCTACTGCTATCTTGACTAGCTGTAGCTCTTTTTCAGTAAAGCGCTACTGCTATAACCAGTTTCCCATTTTCTTTTCCTCGACGCTGAACGAAGGGAAGGCGATATATATTGCATCATTTGACGGTTAAATATGTATGCAAAATAGGAACATATATATTACATCATTGGACCCTTGCATAATAATGGCTAAGTGTGTATACAAAATAGGTACATATATATATTACATCATTGGACCCATGCATAATAATGGCTAAGTGTGTATACAAAATAGGAACATATATATATTACATCATTTGATCGATTCCTCAGCGCTGACGTTTTTGTTTTTGAGTCAGCTTCTTTCCCTTCTTGTTTATCGACGAATAATTGAGCCCCTCATTGTGACTTTGCCTTTTCCATGGAGAACGATTTTTCTTTGGTAATGTAGTGTTGATTCTTCTTTTGAGGTATACTTCATCATCATCGTCATCTTCCCTCATTGGGTTGCCGTACTGATCATAGTCTTCCTCGTTGGCGACTCCATCCATTGCAATGATGTTTCTTTTGCCTTTCCTCACGACAACACGACTGGGATTGCATGGGTCGGTTATGAAGAAGCATTGTGTCACGTGCTTAGCGTGTACCCATGGCTCGCTTTTTGCGATAGAGTTCACGGTAGCGCTCTTGGCGTCGGGTATAGTCATGGTAGTGAAAATCCGGCTTTCTCTTTCGACATTCTTAGCCCATCTGACACGAAACATCATCGTGTTGTGCAGTCCAGAGTAGTCAAGCTCCCAAATCTCCTCGACCCTTCCATAAAATCGTTCAGTTGCGCCGTTGTCGCTGCCGGTCATGCATTCCATCGTCACCCCTGAGTTCTGATCATCAATGTCCATATGTTTGGCATCCATGTAGAACATGTATCCGTTGATATCATATGCCTGATAGGTTACGAGGTTGGGTGAGGGGCCATGTGCTAAGGCATATATGAGCAATCCGTCCTTAGAGCCCTCCTCCGGGGGATTAGCAATAATATGCTCTTTGAACCAATGCAGGAAAGTGGAGTTGTGCTCTCTAGTAAATTCGGCGTCCGTCCTGCATACCCCCCGGTCACGATACTTCTTTGCGATAATTTCTTTGTGCAGTGCCACGAAAGGATCTACCTCGTCTAGGTGTTGTAGCACTACCAAGTTTGCTCTGTCAAAGTCGCTACATCGATCTGTGTATGCCACGTGCAGTTCCCTGCGACCGTTGGAGTGACCTTCTCCTTCGAGCCTCCCATCGTGCTTGTTGACGGGCAAACCAACACTAACACCAGGCGGCTGGTCTGCGCCATAGAGAAAATTCTCACAGAAAGAGATGCACTCTTGTGTCAAATAGCCTGGACGATGCTTCCATCCGGACGGGACATGTTACGAACGAATCCTTTGATGATCCCATTCATCCTCTCAAACGGCATCATGTTGTGCAGGAATGACGGCCCCAGGTCTATTATGTCATCCACAATATGGACACACAGATGCACCAACACGTCAAAGAACGCGGGCGGGAAGTACATCTCAAGCTCATTCAGTATCACAACGATCTCTTCCTGTAGCCTTCGGAGCTGCTTCACACTGATCGACTTTCGAGAGATGACATTGAAAAAGTTGCAGAAACCAATAAGCGTGTCACGGACATGCTTGTTCATTATCCCTCTAAGGGCAATAGGTAGTATCTGCGTCATCATCACATGACAGTCATGAGACTTCATCCCGCTGAACCTTTTCTTGTCCGTGTCTAGATATCTACTTATCTTGCCACAGTAACCGGAACTAACTTTGACTCCGGTAAGGCACTTAAAGAATTGATTGATCTCAGCCTGACTTAAGGTGAAGCAAGAAGGGGGGCAATAATCCTCATTCTTTATTTTCTTGCCCTTCTTCTCCCGTGCCTCTGTCTCCGTCTCTGTCTCGTCTGACATTTTACGGGGCGGCATGTGCAGATCTTCCCTGATTTTCAAATCTTGCAAGTCTTTTCTGGCCTTCGGCCCATCCTTGGTCTTATCCCGCATGTTCATCAGTGTTGCGAGCAAGCTCTCAAGGACATTCTTACAGATATGCATTTGATCAAGGCAATGAGGTGTATCGAGTTTGTGCCAGTACTCCAAGTCCCAGAACACACACTTCGTCTTCCATACCTTCAGCAGCGGCTCCGGCGCCTTTCTCATCGTCTTTCCCGGCGCGGGACACTCCTTCCAGTTTTTCAACAACTCATCAATTTCGGCACCGCTCCGCTTACGTGGAGGTCCTCGATGCTCAGCGTGACCATTGAATAGATCTCCATGGTTTCTCCACGGGTCGTCCTGTTCGAGCCATCTTCGATGCCCCATGTACATGATTTTCCCAGACCCGCCATCTTTCCTTGACGTTAGCTGCTGAGACGTCGTATCATCCATGCACCGCGTGCATCCACAATATCCATGGCACACCTGGCCTGCCACATATACGTAACCGAGATAGTCCTGCACTGTCGTGATCAGCGCGGCTCTCATGTTGAAATACTTGCCTTTTCTGGCATCCCATGTCTTGGCCGGTGTTTTCCATAACGTGTCTAACTCCTCCTTAAGTAGCCCCAGATAAAAATTAATATTATTTCCTGGTTGTTTCGGCCCTTGAATAAGCATGCTCATGTGAATGTACTTCGATTTCATGCACAACCAGGGGGGAGGTTGTACATCCATACAAAAACGGGCCATGTGCTATGGTTGGTGCTCTGGTTGCCAAACGGATTCATCCCATCGGTACACGCGCCGAGCACGATGTTCCTTGCATCACATTCAAAATACCGATAGAAGCTGTTCAACGCTCTCCACTGGCTTCCATCCTTGACGTGTCTCAGCTTCGGATCATCTCCATCGTCGGGCTTCTTCCTCTCCGCGTGCCAGCGCATTAGCTTTGCTTCCTTGGGATCTACAAAATACCTCTGGAGACGAGGAGTGATCGGTAAGTACCATACCACGTTCTGGGGACATTTCTTCCCGGCCTTCTTGTATCGAGAAGCATTGCACACCGGACAACTTGTTTTTTCCGCGTGCTCCTTTCGATAAATTATGCAATCGTTGATGCATGCATGGTATCTAACGTGTGGCAGATCAAGAGGGCACACGATCTTCTTGGCCTCATCAACACTACTAGGACATAGATTACCCTTGGGAAAAACATCCTTTAGGTACTTGAGATGCTCATCGAGGCTAGTGTCAGTCCATTTGTTTTTACCCTTCGTCTTTAGGAGTTGGAGCGTGAAACTCAAGCGGGTCACCTCAGGATTGCAACCATCATACAATGGAGTGTTCGAGTCTACCACTAGTTGCTCAACTTAGCCTCCTCTCTAGAAGCAGCTCTCTCAGTACTCGTCTCCTTGCGAAGCAATGCTTGAACATGAGGGTCCTGCACGATTGAACTTAGTACCGACGAACTCTGCTACGTGGAGTCCATGTCGTTCTCTCCGCCGCCATGTCCGGCCCCTTCTCCGCCGCCTTGTCCGGCCTCTTCCCCGCCGCCATTATCGATCATCTCTTCGTCTTGCCCCATGTCATCATTGCCTGCCCCGTCGGCATCCTCAACATCGTCATCCTCATCTTCAATTATCCACCGAGTATAGCCATCCATGAAACTAGTCATGAGCAGGTGCGCTTCGACACGACCATCGTCATGGGGGTCAAGCCAAACTATTCCTTTACATTTTCGACACAGACATAAAACCTCTGTCAGGTTATTTTCCTTCATGTCCTGCACCGCCGACTGCAACCACCTATCCACCATCGTTCCACTAACCATCGTCAACTCTGCACGGTAATAATAAACAAATTGATTATAAAAATGTGTTCATTCATCAAAGTCATACAAAAATTCGGCATGACCTTCCTTAAAAATAGGACATATATAGATCAAGAGTTTGCCCGGAATTCGCCGAAACGGAAATAAATCGACATTTCGGCAAAACATAGGCAACTCAAAAGCACAATTTGGCGTCAAGTCATGCGACACACACAATTTCCATAAACATATCACACACAAATAAACATATTTCCATTTTGCAAAAGCATGAAATATTAATCACACCTCTATCTCGAGATCGACACGGTGGAGATGATGATGTAGGGAGGTCAAAAGTGCACAAAGCTCTTCTTGACAAAGAAAGATCTAGTTAGGGGGCAAATAGGTCACTTAACTAAATGCTACATCTACCTAGCTAGCTAATTTGGGAGGAGACAACTTCAACTAGTGGAGGGGGGAGGAAAAAGAGAAAGGAGATGAATTAATGGAGGTGGTGTAGTTTTAGCTAGGAGTTATGAAGAGAGAGAAAGGTAGGTAGAAGAGGGAGAGTAATGGAGGGAGAAGTATTGAGGAAGAAGAAAGAGTGAGAGAGGGAGGATGTGGGAGGTAGGGGAAAGGGAGGAGAGGAGATGGGGAGGGGGAGGTGGAAAAAGGTGGTGGGTGCTGCGTCTTAGCAGTAGCGCAGGAGCAAAAGCGCGCTGCTGCTAAGAGCGTAGCAGCAGCGCGCTTTCCTGTCACACGCTACTGGTAACGGGCCAACCCTGTGCACAATTTCAAAATTAGCAGCAGCGAAGTGACAAAAAAGCGCGCTGCTACTATGGCATTAGCAGCAGCGCGCTTCCTGACACCGCGCTACTGGTAAACTTATGTCGTTGTGTACTGTCGGTGGATTTTTGTAGCAGCGCGGTTTAAGCATCACGCGCTGCTGCTAAGTTTGCACTAGTAGCGAGCTTTCCATAGCCGCGCTGCTACTATTTAGCAGCAGCGCCTCTTTTTATGCCGTGCTGCTGCTGCTAAGATTCTGTGTATAAGGTTTTCCCTAGTAGTGCTATTAGCTAGATGGCTTCTTCTCTCTCTTGGATTCCCAATACCATGTTCTCCTCGATGTTCTTGGAGATCTATCCGATGTAATCTTCTTTTGCGGTGTGTTTCTCGAGATATGATGAATTCTGGATTTATGATCAGCTTATCTATGAATATTATTTGAATCTTCTCTGAATTCTTATATGCATGATTTGATATCTTTGTAATTCTCTTCGAACTATCAGTTTGGTTTGGCCAACTAGATTGGTTTTTCTTGCAATGGGAGAAGTGCTTAGCTTTGGGTTCAATCTTGCGGTGCCCTCACCCAGAGACAGTAGGGGTAGTAGGCATGTATTGTATTGTTGCCATCGAGGATAAAAAGATGGGGTTGACATCGTATTGCTTGAGTTTATTCCTCTACATCATGTCATCTTACTTAAAGTGTTACTTTATGAACTTAATACTCTAGATGCAGGCAGGAGTCGGTCTACTTGACACAGACATGATGCCTATATTACGTAATCATTGCCTTGGATATCGTAATAACTTTGCGCTTTTCTATCAATTGCTCGACAGTAATTTGTTCACCCACCGTATTATTTTCTGTCATGAGAGAAGCCTCTAGTGAAACCTATGCCCCCCGGGTCTATTTTCCATCATATTAGTTTCTGATCTACTATTTTGCAATATTTTACTTTCCGATCTATAAACCAAAAAACCAAAAAATATTTACTTTATCTTTTGTTTAGTTTTATCTATCTCTATCAGATCTCACCTTTACAAGTGACCGTGAAGGGATTGGCAAGCCGTTTATCACGTTGGGTGCAAGTGTTTGATTGTTTGTGCAGGTATTGGTGATTTGTACGTTCTTCTCCTACTGGATTGATACCTTGGTTCTTAACTGAGGGAAATACTTATCTCTACTTTGCTGCATCACCCTTTCCTCTTCAGGGGAAAATCCAACGCAAGCTCAAGAAGTAGCAGGAAGAATTTCTGGCGCCGCTGTCGGGGAGATCTATGCCAAGTCAAGACATACCAAGTACCCATGATAAAATCTCATCTCTTGCATTACATTATTAGCCATTCGCCTCTCATTTTCCTCTCCCCCACTTCTAAAACGATTTTCGAAAAGATTTGCCTTTTTTGCCTTCTTTTGTTCGTCTTTTCACTTGCCCTTATGTCCTACTTGGTTTGTTTGCTCATTTGCTTGGTATAATTGTGTGTTTATGGAAAATCAGAAGCAAAGATTTTATGGATCCCCATCCACTTGTTAATCTTTTTATGAGATCCAACTATGATGAACCTATTGCGAGTGAGTTGAGTGCACTAGATTATCTTTATGAAGTTTTGCTTGAGATCCGTGAATCTAAAAATTGTGATGAAGTGCTTTATGAAGTGTTTCAAGATAGATCTTTGAATGAAAAGCATGATTGCAATGTTGTTAGTATAAATTATATTAATGTCAATTATGTTAATGATATGCAAAACCCTAAGCTTGGGGATGCTAATTTTGCCATGTCTACTACTTGTTGCATTGCTCATGATTGGGGTGATTCTTCTTATGATCTTGAAAATGTATTTACGCCCCATGATGAATATGAGATTGATAATAATGTTTGCAATAATATTGAAAGTGGGTTTGGAAGATTGTCAACTTTAGATCCCACATATTTGGATAATATTCAATCTTATGAAATTTTTGATAAAAGTGGGTTTGGAAAGGTCATGACTTTCGATAATGATAATCCCACTATTTTGGAAGTGTCTCAACTTTGCATGCATGTGGATCATGTAGAGAATAATTTATGTAATAGCTATATTGTTGAATTTGAATACGATTCTACATGTAATTATTATGAGAGAGGAAAATACGGTTTTGGAAACTTCCATGTTAGTAAATTACCTCTCTTCATGTTGAGATTGCTATCATCTCTTTCTCCTTCCTTGCATATAATAGCTTTTGCTTGCCTTGATAATTTGTTTGCTTATAAAATTCCTATGCATAGGAAGTATGCTATACTTAGATGTGTTTGTCACGTGTTTCATGATGCTCTCTTTGTGCTTAAATTCTTCTCTTTTATGTGAGCATCATTGGAGTTATCAATGCCTAGCTTAATGGCTTTAAAGAAAAGCGCTTGTTGGGAGACAACCCAATATTTTTATTTCCTATTTTTGAATAAATAATTCATCTAGCCTATAGTTAGATGTGTTTTGTGTTTTAGTTAGTGTTTGTGCCAAGTAAGACCTTTGGGATGGCTTACGATGATAGTTGTTTTGATCTTGCTAAAAATCGGAAACTTTCGTGCCCAGGGAAACAATTTTCATTTTTTACAGAAGCGTTCTTTTGATCTACCTATTTTTGCACAAGATTAGTACACGAATTTCCAGGTTTTCCGAATTTTTTAGAATTTTTGGAGTTACAGAAGTATTCGAGAGTTACAGATAACTACAGACTGTTCTGTTTTTGACAGATTCTGTTTTCTATGTGTTGTTTGCTTATTTTGATGAATCTATGGGTAGTATCAGGGGTATGAACCATGGAAAAGTTGGAACACAGTAGATATTACACCAATATAAATAAAGAATGAGTTCACAACAGTACCAAAAGTGGTGATTTATTTTCTTATACTAATGGAGCTTATGAGATTTTTTGTTGAGTTTTGTGTTGTGAAGCTTTCAAGTTTTGGGTAAGTATTTGATGGACTATGGAACAAGGAGTGGCAAGAATCTAAGCTTGGGGATTGCCAAGGCACCCGAAGGTAATATTCAAGGACAGCCAAGACCCTAAGCTTGGGGATGCCTTGGAAGGCATCCCCTCTTTTGTATTCGTCTGTCGTTAACTTTACTTGAGGCTATTGAGGGAGTCCCGGATTAGGGGGTATCCGGACAGCCGGACTATATCCTTTGGCCGGACTGTTGGACTATGAAGATACAAGATTGAAGACTCCGTCTCGTGTCCGGATGGGACTCTCCTTGGCGTGGAAGGCAAGCTTGGCGATACGGATATGGGGATCTCCTCCCATTGTAACCGACTCTGTGTAACCCTAGCCCCCCCGGTACCTATATAAACCGGAGGGTTTCGTCCGTAGGACCAACAACAATCATACCATAGGCTAGCTTCTAGGGTTTAGCCTCTACGATCTCGTGGTAGATCAACTTTTGTACTACTCATATCATCAAGATCAATCAAGAAGGAAGTAGGGTATTACCTCCATTGAGAGGGCCCGAACCTGGGTAAACATCATGTCCCCTGCCTCATGTTACCATCCGCCTTAGACGCACAGTTCGGAACCCCCTACCCGAGATCCGTCGGTTTTGACACCGACATTGGTGCTTTCATTGAGAGTTCCACTGTGCCGTCATCGTAAGGAAGGATGCCTCATCTCGTTGTTAAGGACAACGTTACCTCTGGGGAGCCCTGGCTGTCGGCCAAACTCTCCGGCTAGGCGGTTTCGTCATGACTGCCCGTTCGGCTGCTGCACCAATGATGACTTCTCGTGTCATCAAAAACAGCCTCCACGTCGGCTTGGAACTAGCCGAGCAGATGGATCCAATGGAGCTCTCTTCCCTAAACAGCTCTGGGATTGCATCGCCGCTTTGGGAGTCGCTACGGACTATGATCGGATTGGGCTTAAACCCGACCAAAGGGAGATTAACTCTCCGCCGGTCACCCATCAGATAGTGGTGGTGGAGAAACAATGCGGCAATTCTTCCTCTATCTTGAGGACAAACTATGTACGGATTCCCGAGCTCTCCGAGCCGGATGCCCGTTTATGGAAGGACATCGCCCAAGCCTCGAACCTAGAATCAGACAGCAGGCCAGACCTATAGGGCGATATCCCGGAGCCCGAACTTCCAAGATCGGAAACTCCTCTGCCCCTGGGTCTCAGATCGGGTCAGGGTTCGGACTCAAATCCACCCACCCACCCAGATATAAATAATCTTTACCACATTAGGCAAGAGCCCCAGGAAACAGTACACCACTATTGGGCCAGATTCCTCCTTGTAATGAACAAGGTCAAGGACTATCGCGAGGAAGACGCAATATCATTCTTCTGCAATAATTGCACGGACAAGGGAATCCTTAACGCCATAAGTTGCCGTGACATAGCGCACTTCGCTGACTTGGCGGCCATGGTATGGAAGTACTATGCGATGGAAAGTGCCTGGAAAATCGAAACAAAATTTTGGGATAATACGGCTCTAACTAAACACCCATTCCGAATTAAAAGGGTGCATCCTCGTAAGTCGCCCGATTCAATTACCAAAAAGCAAAAGCCCACTACAGGGTGTGGAACCGTATTGGAGGGATGGCTTAATGGACCTTGCAAAATTCACGGCACAGCGGATGCCATACCAACACACAGCCTTAGAGCATGTTGGGTACTCCGGCAGGTGGCCAAGAGCGGTGAGGATCTCCTCATTCAAAATACCACAGAGCACCATCTCGTGGATTACAATACAGTATTAACAGTCTTCGAGACATTCGCCTCAAATAATAGGCGGAAACGAACACTCCGCAGCCTCGCCGAAATTTGCCAGGTGGCAGCAATAAATCCATGGAGTGACACGGCTATCACCTTCAATGCCAGTGACGAACCTAAATTCCGAACAACCCGAGCACCAGCCGCTTTGGTCCTTAGTCCAATTGTGGACGGCTTTCGTCTCACTAAAGTGCTCATGGACGGCGGTAGCGGATTAAACCTCATTTATGAGGAAACTCTTCAAAAAGTGGAAATAGACAAGAACCGCATTGAGCAAAGCAGCACAACCTTCAGAGGAATCATCCCTAGTTGGGAAGCACGTTGCGCTGGGAAAATCACACTAGATGTGGTATTCGGCACACCAGAGAATTATAGGTCCGAAGAAATCACATTCCAAGTGGCCCCGTTTAGTAGCGGATACCATGCCCTTTTAGGGCGGGAGGCATTCACGATCTTCCAAGCCATACCCCATTACGGGTACATGAAGCTCGAAATGCCCGGGCCCAAGGGAATCATCACTCTAGCTAGTGATCCGGACATAGCG
This sequence comes from Aegilops umbellulata, assembly GCA_032464435.1. Classification (NCBI taxonomy): domain Eukaryota; kingdom Viridiplantae; phylum Streptophyta; class Magnoliopsida; order Poales; family Poaceae; genus Aegilops; species Aegilops umbellulata. The sequence continues at coordinate 259,190,042 of CP136057.1, forward strand.
CTCCACGCCGAAAACAAAACAGCCGCACTGGCCCTTGAGGCATTATCCGAAGCCCTCGCGGCAGAGGAGTTAACTGCGCTATGCTCCACCATGGACAAGGATGACGTGATACTCGACAAGAGATCCAAGTCCACATCTTTCAAACCAGCGGACGAGATAGTCAAATTCCAAGTCCACCCAACGGACCCCACAAAAACAGCCTCCATCGGGACACTGTTAAACCCCGCTGTAGACGCCGCACTATGGGAGTTCCTGCGCGATAATTGGGACATATTTGCCTGGCATCCCTCAGATATGCCAGGAATCCCACGCAGATTGGTCGAGCATAGCCTTAACATTCTAAAAGGATTCAAGCCGGTCAAGCTGACTCTTCGGCGTTTCTCTGAACCTAAGAGACAAGCTATGGGAGAGGAACTAGCCAAGTTATTGGAGGCCGGATTCATCAGAGAAATAAAACACCCGGACTGGCTAGCAAACCTGGTGATGGTACCAAAGAAGCACAAATCCTGGCGCCTATGCGTCGATTTCAAGGACCTCAACAAGGCTTGCCCGAAGGATCCCTTCCCCCTCCCCCGCATCGATCAAATTATCGATATTACCGCAGGACACGACTCATTGTGATTCCTCGACGCATACTCCGGCTACCACCAAATTAAAATGGCGGAGTCCGACCAAGCCGCAATGGCATTTATCACGCCATACGGCCCCTTCTGTTTCAACACAATGCCTTTTGGGCTTAAAAACGCCGGTATAACGTATCAACGCATGATCCAGACATGTCTGGAAAAGCAGATCGGCAAAACAGTGGAGGCATACGTAGACGATGTGGCCGTTAAAACCAGACACGTCGACTCTTTAACAAACGACTTGAGGCTCACGTTCGACAATCTCCGAACATACTACATCAAGCTCAACCCGGAAAAATGCGTTTTTGGCATACCTGCCGGAAAGCTCCTAGGTTTTATCGTCTCCAGTAGAGGAATTGAAGCAAATCCGGCTAAAATCAGAGCCCTGTCACAGTTGGCCATCCCAACTGACCTCAAACAAATCTAGAAATTAACTGGATGTGTGGCGGCCCTAAGCCACTTTATCTCCCGCTTGGGAGAAAAGGCATTACCGCTTTATCGCCTCCTTCGGTGCACCGAACACTTTGAGTGGACGGACGCAGCCACGACCAGACTAGAAGACATAAAGTCCATCCCGGCCACCAACCCAATCCTGGCCGCGCCAAGCATCGGCGAACCAATGCTGCTATATATAGTGGCAACTCATCAAGTTGTAAGCGCAGTGCTCGTCGTCGAACGAGAAACGGATGGACACAAATTCCCCCTTCAAAAGCTGGTATATTATGTATCCACTGTCCTCACTCCATGCAAATCACGGTACCCGCATTATCAAAAGATAGCATATGTGGTATTCATGGCATCCCGGAAATTACGACACTACTTCCAAGAGTGTTCAATTACAGTGGCCTCGGAAGTGCCACTGAATGATATAATAAACAACCGCGATGCCACCGTCCGGATTGCCAAATGGGCCATTGAGCTCCTCCCATTCGACATAACATACAAACCTCGGCAAGCCATTAAGTCACAGGTATTGGCCGATTTTGTTGCCGAATGGACAGAAGCCGAACTCCCTAAAGAGTACGGTGCATACTCCAATTGGATTATGCACTTCGACGGCTCTAAAATGATGGCTGGTCTGGGGGCTGGCGTCGTCCTGACATCGCCTACCGAAGATACAGTTCAATATGTACTCCGAATACTATACACAAACTCCAACAATGCAGCCGAATACGAGGCCCTGTTACATGGTCTCCGGATGGCAGTTTCCATGGGCATTTGACGCCTAGAGGTGCGTGGGGGCTCGAACCTCGCAATATCCCAAATAAATGGAGACTTCAATGCCAAAGATCCGAAAATGGCGGCTTATCGCAACGCCGCCCTCAAGATGTCAGCTCGGTTCGAGGGGCTCGAATTCCACCATGTGGCTCGGGAAAACAATCAGGCGGCGGATATCCTCGTCCGTATCGGCGCTAAGCGCGATACGGTCCCACCCAACATCTTCTTGGAAAGACTGTTTAAGCCATCCGTGGTATGGGAAGGGGACACCGGCAACAATAGTCCGGACCCAGCTACAGCGCCAGATACCGAACACTCTGACATAATCGGAGGCTCCGCCACCGAAATAACACTTTCATCCCACGTAATAATGGCCGTCATTGCCCCATGGACTGAACCATTCCTGGCCTACCTAACTAGGCAGGAACTTCCCGAGGACCAAAATGAGGCACGCTGCATTGTGCAGCGATCTAAAGCCTACAAGGTCCACGAGGGAGAGCTTTATAAGAAAAGCACCACCGGAGTCCTTCAAAGGTGCATCTTCGAAGAGGAAGGGTGATACGTCTCCAACGTATCTATAATTTTTGATTGCTCCATGCTACTTTATCTACTGTTTTAGGCAATATTGGGCTTTATTATCCACTTTTATATTATTTTTGGGACTAACCTATTAACCGGAGGCCCAGCCCAGATTTGTTGTTTTATGCCTATTTCAGTATTTTGAGGAAAAGGAATATCAGATGGAGTCAAAACGGAACGGAATCAACTGGAGAAGTTATTTTTGGAAGGAAACCCACCTGATGGACTTGGACCCCACGTCAGAAGAGCCACGAGGCGGTCACGAGGGTGGAGGGCGCGCCCTCCCCCTGGGCGCGCCCCCTGCCTCGTGGGGCCCCCGTAGCTCCACCGACGTTCCCCCTTCACCCATATATACCGTCGTACCCTAAAACTTCCAGAACAGAAGATAGATCGGGAGTTCCACCGCCGCAAGCCTCCAGAACCACCAAAAACCAATCGGGGCCCCTTTCCGGTAACCTGCCGGAGGGGGGATCCATCTCGGGTGGCCATCTTCATCATCCCGGCGCTCTCCATGACGAGGAGGGAGTAGTTCACCCTCGGGGCTGATGGTATGTACCAGTAGCTATGTGTTTGATCTCTGTCTCTCTCTCTCTCTCTCTCTCTCTCTCTCTCTCTCTCTCTCTCGTGTTTTCTCTCGTGTTCCTCTATGGCACGATCTTGATGTATCCCGAGCTTTGCTATTGTAGTTGGATCTTATGATGTTTCTCCCCCTCTACTCCTTTGTGATGAATTGAGTTTCCCCTTTCGAAGTAATCTTATCGGATTGAGTCTTTATGAGAACACTTGATGTATGTCTTGGTGATCAACTTGCGGGTTTCGTGACATTGGGAACCTATGCATAGGGGTTGACACACGTTCTTGATTCTCCGGTAGAAACTTTGGGGAGCTCTTTGAAGTACTTTTATGTTGGTTGGATAAATCTGAACACCTACGGGCTCCACCTTCTTGATTTCACCCCCAATGCTATCCTGACCATGGCAGTTTTCGCACATCTCTGCGAAAACTTTGTCGGGATCCATCCAAACGTAGCTCTTTTCCGCCATTTCTTTTCGCCTCGGGTTGAGAAAGTAGAGCCTTTATCCGGCGGAATCGCCTGGATCTCGAAAGCTGGCAAGAAGGATGCTTATCTGGAGGGAGAGTTCCGCAGCAAGTGGGAGGAGTGGAGGGCGGACTAGTGTCTGATTGTTGAGGAGAACCCGCAGCCGTTTACCGCTCTGCGCGAAACCCGAGTAGTGCGCGGCAGTGATTGGAGTAGCCTGGCCCCAGAAGACGACAGACTAAGGATTGCTGCCACCCGGATCCTACGCCTCAGGCTTGCCGGGCTTACTGTCGGAGCGGTTGGCGCAGATTTCCTCCGCCGCCGCATCGCCCCCCTGCAGGAGAGGAGGATACCCGCCTGGGAGTTCCAGAATGCGGCGGATATCATGAGGTTGCGGCCGGGCCTCAACTTCAACTTCACTGTCCTGGAGCTCAATGCGATGCTCCAGGAGCTGTTCAAGCACGACCCACAGCATCCCGAAGTGTTCAGGTTGCCGAGGGGCGTCGTCCCGCTGTGCAACAACTCCGCGCTCGACTGCATCCGTGCAATAATGTTGCTGTGCGACTCGCATGGAATTGATCCAGCCTGGATAGAGCCTGCGGATGATGCCGTGCGGGCGTTCTTCGACAACTTGATAGAAGTGCCGGTCGACGCCGACGAGAAAAGGGGCCTCACCCGGGACACCACCGACGATGAGCTCAAGCGCATCGCCGCCAGGATGGAAGAGGCGGCGGCAGCTGCCGCTGCGGGCGAGTTTGGGTTCACCGTGGAGGAGGCAGAGGCAGCAGAGGCGGCAAGCCTTGCCGACCGAGAAGAGCTTGCCGGCGAGAAGAGGTCCGCCGAGCACGACGTCGGGCCGAGCGGGCCCGCCGAGGATACGAGCGGCTCGTTGGAGATCGGCTCCTCTTCCTCTTCGTCTTCGGATAGCTTGCCGCAAGCAGAGCCCCTGACTCCACAAACAGAGCCCCCGGCCCCACAAGCAGAGCCCCCGGCTCCACCAAGAAGGCGTCTTCGCAAGGCCGGGGACGTAGCGGAGCGGCGGGCGAGTCAACCCCCGCCGCGCCGCACGACACGCTCCACCGCGGCAAGTTCTGTTGCCGCGGAAACACCTCACGCTCCAGCGGCAACCGGGGCGGGGTCCTCTCGGCCTGCCGCTCCAGCTCCCGCCAAGCGGCCAAGGGGTCCTACTCCTCCGCCTCCTCGCGCCGGAGGTGGGCCAGGCTTTGACTTCTCCGCGCTCAGCTCCGACGAGGAAGAAGAAGAGTAAGATTCTTGTTGTACTTGCATGTCTTCAATACTTGCTCTCTTGTCTTGTATCTCATTTGCTTTACTCTGAACTTATTCCTTTTTAGGACGCTGGCCCAGAGAATGGCAAAGAGAGCCAAGGTCCCGGTGATTGTCATCGAGGATGATCCCACCGTGGCAGCAGGGGGTGCGCCCGAGACAAACTTGCCGGACCCGACAGCTGTTCTTCAGAGCAGCCCCCACCGCAGCTCCCAGCGTAAGCATATGGTTTACTTCTAGCTGTTAGGCGTGCATGGATACTCTTTGCTTGCTGATATCTAACCGTTGGCTTGTGTAGGAGCAGAGCAGACCCACCAGGAGCGCCCGGAGGCCACCCCTGACGTGCCACCTGCTTCGACTACGCCGCCAAGGGAGAGTTCTCCGGCAAGGGAGAATCCCCCGACAAGGGAGAGCTCCCTGGCAAGGGAGAAGTCTCCGACGAGGGAGAGCTCCCCGGCAAGGGAGAAGTGTCCGGCAAGGGACAGTACCAGCGACCCCCCGGCAGCGGAGATCCCAACTACCGAGCCTGGTACAGGTACTCCTTGCTTCTAAACTTCCCTTGGGTTCTTCTTTTTGGATATTTGCTTAACTTTTCTTCCTTTTCCGGCCGTCAGATCCATCCACTGTGGAGCCGATGGAGACCGAGGTTGTTATTGATGACGCCGCTGCTACCGAAGAAACGGCCGGCGCTGATGATCCCGCCGGCGAAGAGGCCGCCAAAGCTGCCGCCGCCGCAGCTGACGAGGGGTCCGGCGATCGTACTGACGACCCTGGGGCCGCAGGAGCGATAGGCGCTACACCGACCGCCGATCCTCCCGCCGCTGCCGCAGCGTCAGGCTCCGAAGAACCCCAGCCAGGCGTCTACTTGAAGGCTGGCGCTGGCATCTTCATCAACCTCCCCTGGGCGTCAACGTCCAGGGCGCCAGTCGAAGGAGAAAGCTTTGACGTGGAGGTGCTTGCCTCCGCTGGGCTGACGCTGGTTGACGCACCAAGCAGCAGTAGCGACGAGCCCGAAGAGGAGCGACTGCTGTGGAAGCTGGTGTCGCTCTACCGTGCCCGCCAGGCCAAACTGGAGTCCCGCAAAGCGCTTGTCGCGAAGGCGGGGGTGGACGTGGAGAAGCGCGCGAAGGAGCTCCGAGGCCTCAACCAGGCAGCTCTCCAGTCACTGGCGGCGGAGCGGGTGCAGCTCGATGAGGCGCAGAAGGCTTTCATCCTCGAGAAGGCAGAGGTTGCAGAGCAACAGCGGCTTGCCGCCGAGGAGTTATCTGCGCGGGACGGCGAGTTGGTGCAGCTGAAGGCCAGCCTGGACAGCCACGAAGAGGAGCTTGCTGCGCGCGAGCAAGCACTCAGCGGAGCCCTCAAGGAAGCAAAGGACGCTGCCGCAGCTGCCGAGGCCGCCAAGAAGGAGCTGGAGGCGAAAGTGCGCAGCTGGAGACTGATCTCAAGGCGAGCGGTGAAGCGCTTGCCGCGCTCAAGCATGAGCGCGAGAAGGACGCCTACACCTTTGGCGAACTGCAGGGTCGTCTCGCCGAGAAGGTCAAGGAGCTTGACGCCGCCAAGGACTCCAACGTTGATCTTGAGCTGAAGCTGGCTGCTTTGACCAAGACGCTGGACGGCGCCAGGGAGCAGGAGGCGGCCTTGAAGAAGGAGATCAAGGACGACAAGGCGCTGCTGGAGAACATCACCGCCACCCAGAACGAGTTCAGGGGAACTGTGGATCGGTGGATGGAGGGCCTTGTGAATGCTGCCGCAGACATCGACAAGGAGTTGGCGCTGCTGGGGGTGGAGGATCTCGGGTATTCCTCTGACGAGAGCCTCCCATCTAGCGCCAAGCTCACCTTGTTCTTCAAAGGCGTGGCGACGGCCCTCCAGCAACTCCGGGAGAGGATCCCAAAGCAGCTGGCCGACGAGTCGCGCGAGATCTGCGCGGGAGCTCTCAAAAAGGTGTTGATGAAGGTGGCCTTCCGCAACCCGGGCCTCCGCCTCACTAACATCCTCAGGTCCCTGCCGCCGGAAGCTGATCTAGAGGAGCTCGAGACCCTCGTCGCACCCATTGTGGACAAGGTGAGCGGGATCAAGAGGGTTGAGGGCGACCGCGCGGACTAGGCCACCTATTTTCTCCTTTTCTTGTCGTCGCTGGTCATGTTATGAAAACAGTCTATTAGAGCCGCGACAAGCTATCTTGTAATATAACTCTATTTCAGGTCATGATTGCAATGTTATTCCCTTTACTCGATTCCTTCCTTTGTATGTTTTTTCCCTATGCTTTTAGGGAACTTGCCGGCGTAGGCACCTTTGCCGCGAGCGCTGAGTGCGGGACATCAGCAGCCTGCTGGCGGTGCCGTTACCGACAAGAAACCTTGTCGTGACTAGTCGCAGCTCGCTTAAGTTGCTGAGCGAACTCGAAACAAAGTAAGGGCGCGACTCTAGTCGCAGCACACTTAAACTGTTGAGCGAACTCGAAACAAAGTAAGGGCGCAACTAGCCACGAGCTGGTTCCTCCGCGCACAGGTTTTCCATACAAAGCATGGCCGTTCAAGGGAGATAACTTAAAAAAATCTGATTGCTCAAACTTTGGCAACATAGCTTTTCTGTTGTTTGCTCTCCGGCAAGACGAAACTTTCTTGAACTCGCCTGGCCCACACCATTATCTTCTCCTCCCCCCGGCAAACTTGTGGGCAAGAGGAACCTTCCTTTCCTTGAGAAAAGAGAGAAGAGAAAACAATGATATGGAGCCTTATGGCTCGTTATTGCTTACCGGGGTTTGGCGCTGCACAAAGTGTCAGATAACTCATGCAAACAATAAAAAGCATGAAATTGACAAGATGTGCGGAGCACATGAGCTTTATTTATGCACAGGGTCTGCGCTTGGCTTTGTACAAAGGACTATATGCAACAGCGGCAAGACTTGTACAAAAAGGTGGTTGCCGGACAGGGTCGGACAACCGCGCCTTACGCGTAAAACTTACGAAGATGCTCGATGTTCCAGGAGTTGCTCACCGGAAAGCCTTCTTCGGTCTCAAGGCGGACAGCGCCGGGCCTAGTGACTCGTTTCGCCCGGTAAGGGCCTTCCCACTTCGGCGTCAACTTGTTGGAATTCTTGGCGGAATGAACGCGCCGAAGAATAAGGTCGCCTTCCTCGAGACTTCTGGCTTTAACCTTGCGGCTATGGTAGCGGCGCAAAGCTTGTTGGTATCGAGCAGCTCGTACAGCAGCCTGAAGACGGTCTTCCTCAAGGAGCAGCGCATCATCTTGTCACAGCTGCTCTTGCTCAAGCTCATCATAAGCGAGCACTCGAGGTGACCCGTATACGAGTTCCGTGGGGATAACTGCCTCTGCTCCATAGACTAGAGCGAAAGGTGTCTGGCCAGTGGCTCGATTTGGCGTCGTCCTGATCGACCAAAGAACCACCGGCAGCTCCTCGATCCAGTTTCTTCCGCACTTGTGCAGCCTGTCGAAAGTCCTGGTCTTGAGTCCACGCAGCACTTCAGCATTTGCCCTCTCTGCTTGACCGTTGCTCCTGGGGTGAGCAACAGAAGCGAAGCAGACCTTGGCGCCAAGGTCTTGGACGTACTGCATGAAGGTGCGACTCGTGAATTGTGTACCGTTGTCGGTGATGATCCTGTTAGGGACCCCGAAGCGGAAAACAATCGACCTGAAGAACTTGACTGCTGACTGTGCTGTCACCTTCCTCACTGGTTCCACTTCTGGCCACTTTGTGAACTTGTCGATTGCGACGTACAAGTACTCAAAGCCCCCGACTGCTCGGGGGAAGGGGCCAAGGATGTCGAGCCCCCAGACCGAAAATGGCCAGGATAAAGGGATCGTTTGGAGAGCTTGAGCTGGCTGGTGTATCTGCTTGGAATGGAACTGGCACGCTTCACACTTGGTTACTTGTGCAGTTGCATCCTGGAGGGCTGTCGGCCAAAAGAAGCCTTGCCGGAATGCTTTGCCGGCAAGCGCTCTTGCGCCAATGTGGTGACCACAAATGCCTCCATGTATCTCTGCCAACAGCTTCTGTCCATCTTCCCGGGGAATACACTTCAATTTCACTCCGTTGAGTCTTCTTCTGTACAGTGCATTGTCAACAAACTGCTACATACTAGACTGTCGGGCTACTCTTTCCGCTTCTTCTTGCTCTTCGGGAAGTTCTCCTGTCTGGAGGAAACAGATGATCTGCTGCGCCCAGGCTGGAGCTTGCGGCTCAACAAGGACTAAAGGCATATCTGCTGCTGCGGGAACATCCGCTTCTACGGCGAGAACCTGCGGCTCAGTCGGAGCTTAACGTTCTCCGGCAAGCTTGCCAGAGCACAACTTGTCGGGAGCGTCTGCTTCAACGAAACAAACCCTGGGGCTTGTCGGAGCAGACTGCTCCTCAGCACACTTGGCGTTGATCTTGGGGACCTTCTTGGCGGCGGCTTCGGGAAGCTCTGCCGGAAGATAGTTACCAGAAATCAACTTCCTCTTCTTACTCTGTCCAGTTGATGGCCTCACGGATGGTTGAGTCAGCTTGAGCACAAAGATCCCTGGTTCCACAGGTAACTTAAGTGCCGCGCACTTTGACAGGCCGTCAGCGATGTCGTTCTAACCTCTTGGAACATGTTCCATCTGTAGGCCGACAAAGCGCTCTTCCAGCTTCCTCATTTCATCAACGTAAGCTTCCATCAACGGACTCTGATAATTTTTGTTTACTTGGCGGACGACAAGCTGCGAGTCACCCCTGACAATGAGTTGCTTGATCCCAAGGTCTGCCGCGATCCCGAGACCGGCAAGCAATCCTTCATACTCTGCGGTATTGTTTGTTGCTTGCTCCTTGGGAAAGTGCATCTGGACTACGTACTTGAGGTGCTCTCCGGTGGGTGCGACAAGCAGCACGCCAGCACCGGCGCCTTGCAGCGAGAAGGCACCATCAAAGTACATCAGCCACTCTTTGTTTGCTTGACGGGGATGCTCGTCTCTGGAATTTCTTCATCTGGTGTTGGCGTCCACTCTGCTATCAATTCTGCCAATGCTCTGCTTTGGATAGTTGAAGTGCTCTCAAACTTAAGGCCAAAGCTTGACAGTTCCAGTGCCCACTCGACAATCCTGCCAGTTGCTTCTGGATTCTGCAGTATCCTCTTCAGCGAAAAGCGAGTGACAATTGTGATCTCATGTGCTTGGAAGTAATGGCGCAGCTTTCTCGAGGCCATGAGAAGGCCGAAAAGCAGTTTCTGCACACCAGAGTACCTTGACCTAGCCCCTTGCAGAAGGGAACTGACAAATTAAACTGGGCGCTGCACCATTTTCTTCTGCTGTATCTCTTCGCACATCTGCGCAGATCCATGTTTGCCGGGACCAAAGCTTGTCGGAGAAGCCCCCTGCTTGTCGCTGGATGTGCTTGCCGCGGTCGCTGGCTCATCACCTGCCTCCCTCTCCGCTACTAACGCAGCACTAACCACTTGATTGGTTGCTGCCAGATATAGCAGTAACTTCTCTTGTGGCTTAGGTGCGACAAGTATTGGAGTGGAGGACAGGTATCTCTTCAAGTCCTGCAGCGCATCCTCCGCTTCCGGAGTCCATTTCATTGGACCTGCCTTTTTCAAAATTTTGAAAAACGGCAGGGCGCGCTCAGCTGACTTAGAGATAAACCTGCTGAGAGCCGCCATGCAGCCGGCAAGTCTTCGTACATCCTTGACGTGCTTCGGTGCTTCAATCTGCTCAATGGCCTTGATCTTGTCGGGATTGGCTTCAATTCCCCGCTGAGACACGAAGAACCCGAGAAGCTTGCCGGAAGGGACTCCAAACACGCACTTCTCGGGGTTGAGCTTGAGGCTGATCTTGCACAGATTTGCAAAAGTCCCTTCTAGATCTTGAATCAGAGTTGACTTGTCCCTGCTCTTGACCACTATATCATCCATGTAGGCTTCCACATTTCTTTGTATTTGCGGCTCAAAAGCAGTATGGACGACCCTTGCAAATGTTGAACCAGCATTCTTCAAACCGAAAGGCATCCGTACGAAACAGTACGTGCCACAGAGTGATGAACGCGGTTTTCTCTTCATCCTCTTCTGCTATGAAGATCTGATGATATCCCGAGTAGGCGTCAAGAAATGAAAGCAAATCACATCCGGCCGTGGAGTCAACAATCTGGTCAATGCGCGGCAAGGGAAATGGGTCATTGGGACAAGCTTTATTGACATCGGTGAAGTCGATGCAAAGCCTCCATTTCCCGTTTGCCTTGTGCACGACTACAGGATTGGCAAACCACGTGGGATGGAGCACTCCTCTGACGAGACCTGCTGCTTCCAACTTCTTGATCTCTTCTGCGATGAACTCTTGGCGCTCCACTGCTTGCTTCCTGACTTTCTGCCTGACGGGCCGCGCATGAGGACAGACGGCGAGGTGGTGCTCAATTACTTTCCTGGGAACACCGGGGATGTCAGACGGTTGCCATGCAAACACATCGACATTCGCCCGCAGGAAAGCAATGAGCGCGCTTTCATATTTAGGGTCGAGAGTGGCACTGATGGTGAAAGTACCACCAGTGCTGTCCTCCTTGGCGGACACCTTCTTGGTCGCTGGCGGAGCTGCCATCGTCTTCTTACACTTGCCGATGGAGCTCGATGGTGCGTCCTCGACGGTAGCGCAGCACTCCGAAGAGGTGCGCTTGCCGGAGTGGGCATCAGAGCTCTTGCCGGACTTGGTCTTCTTCTTCCCCCCGGGAGCTTCAGCGGCAAGTGTCTCGCGATCTGTGGCGGCTGCTGCTTCCCGGTAGATCTTGTCGGCACAGATAAGAGCATCTTTCTTGTCGCCAGGGACAGTGATGATGCTTATCGGGCCTGTCATCTTCAGCATGTTGTATGCATAGTGAGAGGCTGCCATGAACTTGGCGAGCGCTGGACGGCCGAGAATTCCATTGTAAGGCAATGGAAAATCGGCAACGTCGAAAGTGATCCTCTCAGTCCTGAAGTTCAGCTCGCTGCCAAATGTCACCGGCAGCGTGATCTTCCCCTTCGGCTTGCTCCTTCCCGGGTTGATTCCTTGGAACGTGCCGGTCTCTTCGAGCTCGCCGTCAGGGACTTGGAATCTCCGGAGCACAGCGGAGGAGGTCAGGTTCAAGCCGGCCCCGCCGTCAACTAGCATCTTAGTGACCTTGAGGTTGCGGATAGTTGGTGAGACCAACATCGGCAAACACCCGACAGCAGTTGTGCGATCAGGGTGGTCCTCAATATCAAAGATGATAGGCGTGCTGGACCATTTCAGAAGCTTGCGTGACTCAACGGGTGGTTCTGCTGCATTGACTTCTCGCACCCACTGCTTGAGTTGGCAGTGTGAAGTATGCAGAGAAGCACCGCCGTCAACGCACAAAACTTATGTGGCTTTCTGGAACTCCTGCTCGCTGGTCTCGGCGTCATCCATGTCTTCGTCGTCGTTGTCATCTTCATCCTTGTCGCGGCCGCGGGGAGGTCTGTCGCCTTGCCGCTACTTAGTGTTGCCGCGGCGTCCCCCCCGGCCGGTGCGCTTTGTACCGGATCCTCCAGCACCTCCTTGGGCCTTCTACTTGTCGCGTCGCTCGTATTCGGCCTTTTGCAGCTCGACGAGCTGCTCGACCTTCTTGCAGCTCTGGAGGTCATGGCCCTTGGTGCGGTGAATCTTGTAGTACTGCTTGTTGGTGCCGTCCTGCTTGTCGGCAGCCGCCACAGCCTGGCAGTTGGCGCATGCGGCAACCTCCTTGCCGGAGCTACCAGTCTTGGCTGTCTTGGCGCCACCTTCGTTGTCGGACTGCTCGACAACTAGCACATCTTTGCCTTTCCTCTTCCTGTTGTTCCGCCGCCGGTTTTTGCTTGCCGGGGCGGCATCATCGCTGTCAGATCCTCCTGTTCCTGTATTCTCTCCGGGGAGTTTCCTCCCTTCCTCAGCACGTGCACATCTGTCGGCCAGGGCATACAGCTCACTGACGTCTCTGATCTTGCACATCGCCATCTCCTCCCGCATCCTGCGGTTTCGCATGTTCTGGTGGAACACACTGATGACCGCGGCAGGGTGGACGTCTGGGATGTTGCGTTGCACTTGGCTGAATCTCTGGATGTACTTGCGCAGAGGCTCCCCTTCCTTCTGGGCAAGCAGCTGAAGATCACTCTCCTGGACATCAGGTTTGTGGCCGCCTGTAAAGGCGCCGACAAACTGATGGCATAGGTCTGCCCAGGAAGATATGGAGTTTTCCGGCAAGTACATGAGCCAGGACCTGACGTTGGGCTTGATCACCAGCGGGAAGTAGTTGGCAAGGATCTTGTCGTCGCGCCCCCCAGCAGCTTGCACAGCAATGGTGTAGATGCTGAGGAACTCCGATGGATGCAACTTGCCGTCGTACTTCTCGGGTACGTCGGGCTTGAAGTTCTTTGTGCTGGGCCACTGGACTTGTCGCATCTCACGGGTGAACGCAGGGCAGCCTACCGCATACGGCAGGTCGCCTGGTTCTCCTGGCGCATGCATGTCGACAGTGGGCCCAGCGCGCTTGTCTGACTGACGCCGCGCTTCTCTTCGGCGCTCGATGCTAGTACGAGCGTCTTCTTGCTGTCGTTCGTGAAGAACTTGGCGTTGATCGCGGCGAGCTCGCGGATCTGATGAAGCAGTGCAGTCGTTGTCGTGGCGGACCCGGCGAGTCGGCAATCTTGGCCTTTGGGGCGGAGAGTGCACGGTGGTTGCACCCCCACCGGTTTTGTCGCCATCGGCTCGCACCTGGCTGGCCTGCCGCGACTGCGATGTGGTCGCCGGCCGTGGAGTGTCGCCGTTGGCGAAGCCGATGAGACTCTGAATGGTGGCCCTCCAGTCGTCGATCTTGTATGGCGTTGGAGGGAAGTCTAGGAGAAGTTGAGCTCGCGCCAGAGCTTCTGCTGGAGTGGCGGGTAGCGGTGGCGAGCGGTGCGAGGAGCGGGATATGCTCGGACTTCCAACGATGTTAGAAGGAGCAGTATTCCGTCCAGGCGACCATGCCTCGCTCGCGCCAGCACGTTGGCGTGCATGTTGGCCTTGAGCATCCCGGGATCCGCCAGCCCGATTTGGGTCCAGCGAGCATATGGTACCGTGAGTACCACGAAGCTGCCGGTCCTGCGCCTCTTGAGATGGGCGCGGTGCGTCTACGGACACCCGGTCGTCGTGGGAGCCGGCTACGCCGCCGACGGGTAGCGCAGTCTTGTCCTTGGACTTGGTGGCACCATGGGCTCCCTCGTCGACGCCCGTTCTTCCGCCGGCGTCCTCCCCACCGGCCGTTTGCTCCGGCGGCGGTGGATTCGACGCGGACGGAGCAGCCGCTTCCGAAGCCTTCTTCTTCGGCGGCATGTCGATGAAGTCGATGAAGATTTAGCTCGCGTGAACGCCGGATCAGGTTCACACAACCTCGACGCCCCCTACCTGGCGCGCCATAGATGCCGGGAAATTCTGGCTCCTCGAGCACCTATGGGGACGGAGCCCCTTCTCGGTTCGGCGGGGGGCGGAGGTCGCGCGAAGAGGGGATCGAGGCGAAGCACACGAGGGGTTTTTACCTAGCTTTGGAGCTCTCCGGAGAGATAACACTCCTACTGCTGCTTTGTGGATTGTATTGAGTTCTTCCTAGGGAGCGCTGAGTGCTACAGTACACTCAAGCAGCTAACGAGACCGAGCGTTCTTCTGTTTGTCCTCTGAGAGATCGCTCTCCGGGGGCTGATCCTCCCCTATGTTGTGCATGGGCTTCCTTTTATATGTTCAAGGGGTCTCCAACAGGTGGCAACGTAGGTAAGGGCAAAAATGGAAAGATGCGGTGGTAGGTACAGCTACCTACACAGTGTATCATACCTAACCCTGACGGCAGGGGACAAAGGCATTAAATGCCTATCTATGTCGCCCTGACGGTGTAGAAAAGGGACCGTCAGGGGCGCCACCGCTCGCCACGATGGCGATCTTGTCAGCGCCGCATGCCATAGTGTACCCCTGGCTACACAGCCTCCCGCCACGTACGCCAGGAAGGGTCCCAGAGCGACACGTAGGTGGGTGTGCTGGAGCGCAGGTACAGAGTGGAGGCTTGACGCGGCAAGCGCCTTGCCGCGGTAGTTGTCTCGTTGCATCCTGAAGCTTGTCGCTCGCCGGGTCCTGCCGGGACGCGGGCGCGTCACGGCAAGTTCCTTGAGATGCCTTGGTTGGCCTTCCCAGCAAGCTCCTCTTGCTGGGGTCTTGTGCCTCGAGTGGCCTTCCCGGCAAGCCCCTCTTGCCGGGGACTTGTCTCCTTGGCTCAAATACTTTGTTCTTGAATGGCTTCAAAGGATCCACGGAGGACCTTGGCGGTCACCCGGCAAGCCTTGCCGCGGGACGCTGCGACTGCCCGTGCACAAGTTCGGGATACTAGGGTACCCCTACTCTAGTACACCGACAAGAGAACTTGCACTAGCGAAAGTATGAACCCTAGGCCTTGTTTCCTACCATTGCAATACCGTTTACGCTCACTTTTACCACTCGTTACCTTGCTGTTTTTATATTTTCAGTTTACAAAAACCTATATCTTCTATCCATATTGCACTTGTATCACCATCTCTTCACTGAACTAGTGCACCTATACAATTTACCATTGTATTGGGTGTGTTGGGGACACAAGAGACTCTTTGTTATTTGGTTGCAGGGTTGCTTGAGAGAGACCATCTTCATCCTCACGCCTCCTACGGATTGATAAACCTTAGGTCATCCACTTGAGGGAAATTTGCTACTGTCCTATAAACCTGTGCACTTGCAGGCCCAACAACGTCTACAAGAAGAAGGTTGTGTAGTAGACATCAAGCTCTTTTCTAGCGCCGTTGCCGGGGAGGCTAGGTAAGTGAAGGTCTATCTTTAGATCTTGCAATCGAATCTTTTTTGTTTCTTGTTTTAGCACTAGTCTAGTTTATAGAAGAAAACTACAAAAAATGAAATTGAGTTTGTCTCATACGCTTCATCTTTTTAATATCTTTCGTGAGTATGATGGAAAGGATAATTGTGCTCAAGTGCTAGAGGAAGAGATCTTTAAAATGTTTGGCACTAAATCTTTGAATGATGAGCATGATTGCAATGTTGTTAGTACGAATTCTTTGAATATCCATGATGCTAATAATGATTGCTCTAGTTATGATGAAAATGCCTCCTATAAGCATGTCAATTTTTGTGGAGTAGATTGGGTTTGCAAGTACACACCAAATAGGGAAGATAGATATTGCAAGAGGCATAAGTACTTAGAAACCAAATTGTTGCAAGAAGAGCTAGATGAATGTGCTGAAAGATTAAATATTTTTCGTGCCCATTGTGAACTTTGCAATAAACATGGTCATTTAAAGCTCCAATGCTATTTGTTTCATGATCAAGTTGTGTCCAAATATTGTGATAATTTGATTACCCTTGAGCATCATAAAGAACTTAGCCTTCTTTTGGGTTATGAAGGAATGAAACGTATAACTGAGGGTATTCCAAAATTTAATCTTGATAGAGTTCTTGATTTTGATCTAGAAGTAATTTATATGTATTGTGCGGTGAATTGCATTGAAAATCCTTATATTGCCAATTACATAAAGAAAAGAAAATAAATAGAGGATGAAGAGAATACTAACGAAAGGGAAGAGACTTCCCAATATCCTCCTATTATTTCTTATGATGAATCAGGTAACGAGGAGGAGCCTTTTATTCAACCAATCTCATTAATAAGGAGCTCCAAAAAGAGGATTGAACCCACACAAGATGTGGTGAAGAATAAGAAAATAAAAAGGAAGAGAGGTAAAAAGGTATCTCTCCCAAATAAAGTTGCTCCTATTATTGCTATGCCCCATGAAAATGAAGATGATACACTTGATGATGATCTTGTTATGCCTATTGCTTGTTGTGATGATTATGATTGGGAAGATAATTATACTCCTTATGATCTTGAAAATCTTTTTGGCACTTGCTTGGAAGAATATGATAATAATGTTTGCTATACTATTGGTGCTATCCATACTATTAATTATGAGAGTGATTATGCTTATGACACAAAAAGGCCCAAGCTTGAAGAAGCTATGTTTGATGAGGATGACATATTTGAGAATATATTTGCTGCAATTAATGTTTGTCCCAAGCTTGGGGATGCTATGCTTAATAATGATAACATTTTTAGCCTCTCAAGTTTTGATATGCAAAGTAGTTATGATGATAGCATGCCTTCTACCTGTGATGAATATATTTATGAAAGTGGGTTTGGAAGAGCGTCAACTTTAGGAAGTAATGATCCCACTATTTTGGAGGATGTTGAATCTTATTATATTAATGAAAGTGGATTTGGAGAGGTCATGACTTTATTTAGTGATGTATCCACTATTTCGGAAGAGGTTTCAATCGGTTATGATGAGAACAGAGTTGCTACTTATGATGATTATTGTGATAAAACTTATGCTATAAAAAGTAGTGATGATTATATTTATAAAACTTGTCATGATTATGAGTACCCTTTCTCTGAACATTACTCTTTTAATGTGGAAGCAATTTATAGTATTCAAGTCTCTTATCATACTCCCACTATTCCGAATGAGAAGAATTTTGCTTATGTGGAGAGTAATAAAATTTCTATGCTTGTAGATCATGAAAAGAATGCTTTAGGTGCAGGTTATATTGTTGAATTAATTCATGATGCTACTGAAAATTATTATGAGGGAGGAATATATGCTTGTAGGAATAACAATAATGTCAAGTTTCCTCTCTATGTGCTTAAAATCTTGAAGTTATGCTTGTTTTACCTTCCTATGCAAGTTGATTCTTGTTCCCATAAGTTGTTTGCTCACAAACTCCCTATGCATAGGAAGTGGGTTAGACTTAAATGTGCTAGTCATATTCTTCATGATGCTCTCTTTATGTTTCAATTCTTATCTATTATGTGAGCATCATTGAAATCATCATGCCTAGCTAGGGGCGTTAAACGATAGCGCTTGTTGGGAGGCAACCCAATTTTATTTTAGTTTCTTTCTTTTTGGTTCTGTTTAGGAATGGATAATCCATATAGCCTCTGTTTAGATGTGGTTTTATGTTTTAATTAGTGTTTGTGCCAAGTAGAACCTTTGGGAAGACTTGGGTGAAGTCTTTATGATCATGCTGTAAAAAACAGAAACTTTAGCGCTCACGAGATTAACTAGAACTTTTTACTGCAGAGTGCCATTTAGTTGATTATTTTTGAAGATGATTACTAGACAAATTCCTCAGGTCCACCAATTTATTTTATAATTTTTGGAGTTCCACAGGTTTGCGTTAGTTACAGATTACTACAGACTGTTCTGTTTTTGACAGATTCTGTTTTCATTGTGTTGTTTGCGTATTTTGATGAATCCATGGCTAGTAAAATAGTTTATAAACCATAGAGAAGTTGGAATACAGTAGGTTTAACACCAATATAAATAAAGAATGAGTTCATTACAGTACCTTGAAGTGGTGTTTTGTTTTCTTTCGCTAACGGAGCTCACGAGTTTTCTGTTAAGTTTTGTGCTGTGAAGTTTTCAAGTTTTGGGTAAGGCTTCGATGGACTATGGAATAAGGAGTGGCAAGAGCCTAAGCTTGGGGATGCCCAAGGCACCCCAAGGTAATATTCAAGGACAACCAAGAGCCTAATCTTGGGGATGCCCCGGATGGCATCCCCTCTTTCGTCTTCGTTCATCGATAACTTTACTTGGAGCTATATTTTTATTCACCACATGATATGTGTTTTGCTTGGAGCGTCATTTTATTTTCTTTAGCTTTGCTTGCTGTTTGAATAAAATACCAAGATCTGAAATTTTTGAATGAGAGAGAGTCTTCACATAGTTGCATAATAATTATTTAGCTACTCATTGATCTTCACTTATATCTTGTTGGAGTAGTTTGTCATTTGCTCTAGTGCTTCACTTATATCTTTTAGAGCACAATGGTGGTTTTATTTTGAAGAAATAGATGAACTCTCATGCTTCACTTGGATTATTTTGAGAGTCATTAATAGCATGGTAATTTTCTTAATGTTAATATACTTGGTATTCAAGATATGTGAAACTTTCTTTTTAGTGGATTGAATACTAAGATAAGTTTGATGCTTGATAATTGTTTTGAGATATGGAGGTGATAATATCATAGTCGTGCTAGTTGAGTATTTGTGAATTTGAGAAATACTTGTGTTGAAGTTAGCAAGTCCCATAGCATGCACGTATGGTTAAAGTTGTGTAACAAATTTGAAGCATGAAGTGTACCTGGCTTGTGCATCCTTATGAGTGGCGGTCGGGGACGAGCGATGGTCTTTTCCTACCAATCTATCCCCCTAGGAGCATGCGCGTAGTACTTGATTTTTGATGACTTCTAAATTTTTGCAATAAGTATATGAGTTCTTTATGACTAATGTGAGTCCATGGATTATACGCACTTTTACCTTTCCGCCATTGCTAGCCTCTTCGGTACCGTGCATTGCCCTTTCTCACCTTGAGAGTTGGTGCAAACTTCGCCGGTGCATCCAAAACCCGTGATATGATACGCTCTTTCACACATAAACCTCCTTATATCTTCCTCAAAACAGCCACCATACCTACCTATCATGGCATTTCCATAGCCATTCCGAGATATATTGCCATGCAACTTCCACCATCATCATCATCATGATGACATGCTTTACTTTTGTCATATTGCCATTGCATGATCATGTAGTTGACATCGTATTTGTGGCAAAGCCACCATGCATTATTTTTCATACATGTCACTCTTGCTTCATTGCACCATCCCGGTACACCGCCGGAGGCATTCATATAGAGTCATATCTTGTTCTAGTATCAAGTTGTAATCATTATGTTGTAATCAATAGAAGTGTGATGATCATCATTATTAGAGCATTGCCCAATCAAAAAAAAGAGAGAAAGGCCAAAAAGAAAAAAAAGAAAGGCCCAAAAAAAGAGAAAATAAAAAGGGCAATGCTACTATCTCTTTTTCCACACTTGTGCTTCAAAGTAGCACCTTGTTCTTCATGTAGTGAGTCTCATATATTGTGCTTCAAAGTAGCACCATGATTTTCATATAGTGAGTCTCATAAGTTGTCCTGTTCATACTAGTGGGAATTTTTCATTATAGAACTTGGCTTGTATATTCCAACGATGGGCTTCCTCAAAATGCCCTAGGTCTTCATGAGCAAGCAAGTTGGATGCACACCCACTAGTTTTCTTTTGTTGAGAATTCTTAGCTCTAGTGCATCCGTTGCATGGCAATCCCTACTCCTTGCATTAACATCAATTAATGAGCATCTCCATAGCTCATTGATTAGCCTCGTTGATGTGAGACTTACTTTTTTTTGTCTCCTCCACACAATCCCCATCATCATATTCTATACCACCCATAGTGCTATGTCCATGGCTCGCGCTCATGTATTGCGTGAAGGTTGAAAAAGTTTGAGATTATTTGAGTATGAAACAATTGTTTGGCTTGTCATTGGGGGTATAGAAGTTGGGAACATCTTTGTGTAACGAAAATAAAGCATAGCTTAACCATATGATTTTGTAGGGATGCACTTTCTTTGGCCATGCTATTTTGAGATGACATAATTGCTTAGTTAGCATGCTTGAAGTATTATTATTTTTGTGTCAATATGAACTTTTGTCTTAAATCTTTCGAATCTGAATATTCATATCACAAGTAAGAAGAATTACATTGAAATTATGCCAAAGTATCACTCCGCATCAAAAAATCTTCTTTTTATCATTTACCTACTCGAGGACGAGTAGGAATTAAGCTTGGGGATGCTTGAGACGTCTCCAACGTATCTATAATTTTTGATTGCTCCATGCTACTTTATCTACTATTTTAGGCAATATTGGGCTTTATTATCCACTTTTATATTATTTTTGGGACTAACCTATTAACCGGAGGCCCAGCCTAGATTTGCTGTTTTATGCCTATTTCAGTATTTTGAGGAAAAGGAATATCAGACGGAGTCAAAACGGAACGAAATCAACTGGAGAAGTTATTTTTGGAAGGAAACCCACCTGATGGACTTGGACCCCACGTCAGAAGAGCCACGAGGCGATCACGAGGGTGGAGGGCGCGCCCTCACCCCCTGGGCGCGCCCCCCTGCCTCGTGGGGCCCCCGTAGCTCCACCGACGTTCCCCCTTCACCCATATATACCGTCGTACCCTAAAACTTCCAGAACAGAAGATAGATCAGGAGTTCTGCCGCCGCAAGCCTCCAGAACCACCAAAAACCAATCGGGACCCCTTTCGGGTACCCTGCCGGAGGGGGATCCATCTCCGGTGGCCATCTTCATCATCCCGGCGCTCTCCATGACGAGGAGGGAGTAGTTCACCCTCGGGGCTGAGGGTATGTACCAGTAGCTATGTGTTTGATCTCTCTCTCTCTCTCGTGTTTTCTCTCGTGTTCCTCTATGGCACGATCTTGATGTATCCCGAGCTTTGCTATTGTAGTTGGATCTTATGATGTTTCTCCCCCTCTACTCCTTTGTGATGAATTGAGTTTCCCCTTTTGAAGTAATCTTATCGGATTGAGTCTTTATGAGAACACTTGATGTATGTCTTGGTGATCAACTTGTGGGTTTCGTGACATTGGGAACCTATGCATAGGGGTTGGCACACGTTCTTGATTCTCCGGTAGAAACTTTGGGGCGCTCTTTGAAGTACTTTTATGTTGGTTGGATAAATCTGAGATTGTGTGATGCATATCGTATAATCATGCCCACGGATACTTGAGGTGACAATGGAGTATCTAGGTGACATTAGGGTTTTGGTTGATTTGTATCTTAAGGTGTTATTCTAGTAAAAACTCCAGGGTTGTTTCTGACACTTATAGGAATAGCCCAACGGATTGATTTGAAAGAATAACTTTGTGGTGGTTTCGTACCCGACCATAATCTCTACGTTTGTTCTCCGCTATTAGTGGCTTTGGAGTGACTCTTTGTTGCATGTTGAGGGCTTGTCATATGTTCTATCTATGTTCTTATTGTTGAGAGAACTTGCACTAGAAAAAGTATGAACCCTAGGCCTTGTTTCCTATCATTGCAATACCGTTTACGCTCACTTTTACCACTCGTTACCTTGCTGTTTTTATATTTTTAGTTTACCAAAACCTATATCTTCTATCCATATTGCACTTGTATCACCATCTCTTCGCCGAACTAGTGCACCTATACAACTTACCATTGTATTGGGTGTGTTGGGGACACAAGAGACTCTTTGTTATTTGGTTGCAGGGTTGCTTGAGAGAGACCATCTTCATCCTCACGCCTCCTACGGATTGATAAACCTTAGGTCATCCACTTGAGGGAAATTTGCTACTGTCCTACAAACCTGTGCACTTGCAGGCCCATCAACGTCTACAAGAAGAAGGTTGTGTAGTAGACATCAAAGGGCGGAAGCTTCTGGCAGAAATCTATGCCGGACTCGGCAGCCACCACGCCGCAGCCCGGGCCCTCGTAAGTAAGGCCTTCCGTACAGGATTCTATTGGCCGATGGCCCGGGCAGATGCACAGGACTTGGTCCAACGCTACGTCGGTTGCCAGCTTTTTGCAAACCAAAGCCATATGCTGCCCGTCACCCTACAAACAATCCCTATTACCTGGCCTTTTGCGGTCTGGGGGCTCGACATGGTTGGACCCTTAAAGGGGGAACCCATAAGAAAAAAATACTTACTGGTCATGGTGGATAAATTCACCAAATGGATAGAAGCCAAACCTGTTAAAACGGTCGAATCCGGACCGGTGATAGACTTCATATCCGGGGTTGTACACCGTTATGGCGTCCCCCACAGCATCATCACTGACAACGGCACGAACTTCACTACCGACAAGGTAAAACTATGGTGCAGCAACATGGGCATCAAGCTCGATTATGCTTCTGTCTATCAGCCACAAACTAACGGTCAAGTCGAGCGAGCAAATGGTCTTATCATGAGTGGCATCAAACCCAGATTAGTGCAGTCCTTAAAGGAATCTAACACGCACTGGGTAGAGGAGCTCGACTCCGTACTCTAGGGGCTGCGGACCACGCTGAATCGCACTACCGGATACACACTGTTCTTTATGGTGTACGGCGCAGAGGCGGTTCTGCCCTGCGACATAATTCATGACTCACCTCGAGTGCACATGTATGAAGAAAGAGAAGCCAAGCTCGATCGGCAGGACAGTTTGGACGCCCTCGAGGAGGAGCGTGATGTGGCAAAAGCCCGTTCCGCATTCTATCAGCAACAGGCTCGAAGATACCAAAGCAGAGAAGTACGGGCCAAAACTTATAACGTTGGCAAATTAGTTCTACGTTTGCCGGAGAAGAAAAAGAACAAGCTCAAGCCCAAATGGGAAGGTCCCTTCATTATCGACCAAGTTCTGACCGGCGGAGCGTACCGTTTGCGGGATGCATCGGACAATCGACTTGAGCCAAACCCATGGAACGCTGCCAGACTCCGAAGATTCTATGCCTAGTGCCGGACTCTATGTTCGTCTCCTTACCCCTATCCATTTTTTGCTTATCCGTTATCCGTTATCTGCCCCGCACATGTGTTATTCTTCCGCATGTACCTTTTTTCGCCATTATATGCATCGATATGACTTAAGTTTTGGCCAAGTTGGGTTGCCTGGCTCTTGTATTTGTGCCCTACGTTCCCGTTAATTCGGCTAGGGCGTAAGGGGAGCACCTCTGCGATTGTTACTGTCGGGTCAGCCGGATGTGTACCTCAGACTAGGTGAAGCCGAAAGCTAGCGTTCTTAAGGGAATATTCGGTCGGTGAACAAAAGATGACTTTTATATATTTTTTCCACTTGCCCCCAGATGTTTTTGACTGCGTCTCTTCTCGCAGTTCGGACATGCACATTAGGGCATGCGTACCCAGGGAAATGAACCCTTAACGGAACTATTATCGCTGGAAGATGTTTCTTACTACCCATGTAATATAACATAACTAGGTGGGTACTTGTCTGTTCAAGCACTTATGACCCCTAAGCCTGGTATCCACGCGTACCCCAGTTTTTACATAACTAAGCGGGTATTCGGATACACTCCGGACTATCGGGTCCCGAGGTCGAAGCGAAAAGGTACGCCATGACAAATGATTTACAATCCGGCTAGAGACATTCTACATGTCATTTAAATTACACAGTCACTTGGACTGATTAAATTCTTCTTCTATATCATCCAACAGGCTGTCTAGCCTACAGTCCTGTTGGGAATACTTTGCGGCTAATTATACTTGGTGATACACCAAACTGACGGGGATCTCTTTCCCATTAGGCCCCACAGGTCCGACCTCGGCCATGTGGTTTTGGTCAGCCTTGATATACCCTGTATTCACCATGGCCCAGGCTTCCCTGGCACCTTGACGGCAGGGCGATATCTTCCATAATCGGAAGCGCCACCGTGCTCCCCTGAGGTTCTCCGCAAGCTCTCCAATGCCCTCGGGCAGGGAGACAGATGGCAACAGGGCCTGGGCAATACCTTGCATCACCTGTCGGACTTGTTCATGCAGTTGTGAGAGCTCTGGTAGAAGATCACCCGCAGACCCGGGCATCTCCCTCCGCGGGACGACCCGTCAGCATACCTGCAGACACAACTCTGTTAGCTGGCTTCTTCGCCGAACTCTTTTTAAAGTTCGTTCAAGCACTTACTGAAAATGCCGCGTCGAAGTCGCTTATTCTCCTTCATGGAGTCCGACAGCTGGGCGTGAACGTCCTTTAGTTCCACACTCATCTGGGTATTGGCATCTTGGGGATTATTTTCTCCTGAATGACGCACGTAAGCACGCGCTCGCCAGCATTTAGCTGTCGATCAGCACGTTGCACATCCCCTGGCACGGCGTCCGGATTTGCTCTGGAGTCATCTGCAACATCTATCATTAGATTTGCAGGCATGCCGCATACTTTCTAGTACCTGCCATTCTTTGCAATGGAAACAATAGTTACCAGCACGGGCCTTCTTGGACTCTTTTCCTGCGGCAACTGCGGCCTGAAGTTGGGCTTTGCATTCTTCTAGCTCTTGAGACAACTGGGTATTCTTCTCTGTAAGTACCTGCACAAATAATGATCCTTAAATCAGTTGTGCCAACTGTTTCAAGTCTCAGGGGCTATTGATACATATAATCATCAAATTTTCTTACCCGTATATCCTTTACGTATTGGTCCGTGCCTCTGGCAAGACCATCTTGAGTAGCACGGATGTATGCGTCACCTGAGTTGAAGGCATCAAAAGCCTCTTGGGAGAAACAAGCGTCATGGAGTACGGCCCGGCGACGCCTGTGATTCATGGCGCTCTCCACTTCGGAATTTGTAGCGGATATTTTATCCGCATCCTCTGTCGGAGGAGCACCTGGCGGGTGCCCTGTGTTAGCTTCTGCCTCTGTGTCCAGCCCTGGAGCCCGGCTAGTAGAGGCGTGATCGGCGACTTCTCCGGATATAGTCCCGCGAGCGTTTTTCCTTCAATCGAAACATGGGTGTTATTATGTTTTAAAATGTGATGATCATGGAGTGAGGCTTTGTATAATACCTCTGTGCCGGCGTCTCCGTCTGGACC
This sequence comes from Aegilops umbellulata, assembly GCA_032464435.1. NCBI lineage: Eukaryota > Viridiplantae > Streptophyta > Magnoliopsida > Poales > Poaceae > Aegilops > Aegilops umbellulata. The sequence goes on from CP136057.1 coordinate 259,215,290, forward strand.
GCCCTCCTTTTCAGCCTGCCCGGCTTCGGAGCCCCTCGTTGGCGATTCACCACGGGCTCAGCATGGTGTCCCGAGGACCTTCCCTGTAAAACACCATGCAGATATGGTAGGAGAAGGGTATAAAAAGGGATACTTCTCAAAGGTTGGGACTCTGGTCTCACTTACCTGCGAGGCTGGGAGTAGCCCAGGATAGTCGGCTATAATAGCCACCATGGCCTCATCGCAGCTTAATTGATAGAATATCCTATCAATCAGCTCCACAAATATGTCCGGATCCTCTTTAAGGCCGGGGTCGAGGAACCGTTCGGGATCCTCTGGTTGTGGAGGTGGGATGTTGATCTCCCTCACTGCCTTACACAGCTCCTGCGATGAACTGGCAAGCTCAATATTTATTGCAAACATGCGGAAAGGATGGGTATAAAAAGTGGCAGCTTACCCAGCTCGGAGAATTGTACATGGAGAATCCATCCCGTGGCTTGATGCGGAGGAACTCCTCTTCTTCTCCCTTGTACAAACCGAACATAATTTTTGCTAGAGCGGCAACTGAGTCCGGCCCCTTACGACCGCATCGGGTGGCATCATCTTCCCCATTGAAGTGCCACATGGGGTGGCCGCGATATTGAAGTGGATGTACCCCCCGCATATTGCATATTGACATAACCTCGGTTATGGTCAGTCCTGGTTGAGCCAACACCTTTATCCGGCCCATTAGGTAAGAAACTTCTCTATCATCTTCCTCCTGAGGGCTCCGTGGTCGCCAACTTAGGCGCTTCTTTGAAGGGGCATTATCAAACTCAGGAAGGCCAATCCGAATAGGATCCGGGAGGGGGACGTCCTCCATATAAAACCACTCTAAAGGCCAATCTTTGGATGTCTTCTTCAGGGTACCGGATAGGTATCCGGTCCCGGCGATGCGCCATATTTCGGCACCGCCCACTTGATATATTGACCCCCTCTGAGTGCGGGGCACAAGGCATAATAGCTTCTTCCACAACGCGAAGTGAGCTTCGCAGCCCAGAAACAGCTCGCAAAGGGCCACATAACCAGCGATGTGTAATATGGAGGCGGGTGAGATTATGCAACTGGAGGCCGTAAAATTCCAGGAGCCCTCAAAGGAAAGGATGGATTGGAAATCCAAGTCCCCTTAATAAATAAGGAACGAGGCATACCCGCTCCCCCTTGGAGGGGTTGGGAAAGCTCTCTGCTTGCTCCCCGCCATTGTAGGTGGCGAGCCCGGCTCGAACAGGGACCATATACGCTGGAGGGAGAAATCCCTGGGTTTGTAGCTCCACTAATTGACTGTGCGGGATGGAAAACTTCTTCCAATCTCCGGGCTTAGGGCTATGGGAGAGAGATGAGGAGCTGCCCTAACTGGCCATGTTGGAATGCATTTTTTCGGGCGTGCTCCGATGGATGCTCGCTGAGGGAGGATGGTGTGATTTGGATCTAAGAATCCCCATCTCTTTAATAAGAAGTTTGTTTACGTAGTTGGGGTGGTAAATGTAAAAATGCCCTGGCCTCTCGCATTCGTTCGACACGTGGAAGATGGACATTATTGGACGTGGAAGCCAAGAAGCGCAACATTTATGAGGAGCCGGACACTATTTAACAAGTATTCGGGATTTGGAGAAGAACCCGCCTTGCAATGCTGAAGACAATCTGCGCACCAGACTCATCGTCATTGAAGCCTGGTTCGGGGGCTACTGAGGAAGTCCTGGATTAGGGGGTATCCGGACAGCCGAACTATATCCTTTGGCCGGACTGTTGGACTATGAAGATACAAGATTGAAAACTTCGTCTCGTGTCCGGATGGGACTCTCCTTGGCGTGGTAGGCAAGCTTGGCGATACAGATATGAAGATCTCCTCCCATTGTAACTGACTCTGTGTAACCCTAGCCCCCTCTGGTGTCTATATAAACCGGAGGGCTTAGTCTGTAGGACCAACAACAATCATACCATAGGCTAGCTTCTAGGGTTTAGCCTCTACGATCTCGTGGTAGATCAACTTTTGCACTACTCATATCATCAAGATCAATCAAGCAGGAAGTAGGGTATTACCTCCATTGAGAGGGCCCGAACCTGGGTAAACATCGTGTCCCCTGCCTCTTGTTACCATCCGCCTTAGACGCATAGTTCGGGACCCCCTACCCGAGATCCGCCGGTTTTGACACCGACAACTATATTTTTATTCACCACATGATATGTGTTTTACTTGGAGCGTCTTGTATGATATGAGTCTTTGCTTTTTAGTTTGCCACAATTATCCTTGTTGTACACACCTTTTGAGAGGGACATGCATGAATCGTGATTTATTAGAATACTCTATGTGCTTCACTTATATCTTCTGAGCTAGGCAATTTTGCTCTAGTGCTTCACTTATATCTTTTTAGAGCACGACGATGGATTTATTTTATAGAAATTTTTGAACTCTCATGATTCACTTATATTATTTTGAGAGTCTCTCTAAGCAGCGTGGTAATTTGCTTTGGTTATGAATTTGTTCCAAATATGATATACATCCAAGAGGGATATAATAAAAACTTTCATATAAAGTGCATTGAATACTATGAGAAGTTTGATTCCTTATGATTGTTTTGAGATATGAGGATGGTGATATTAGAGTCATGCTAGTGAGTAATTGTGGATTGTAGAAATACTTGTGTTAAACTTTGTGATTCCCGTGGCATGCATGCATGGTGAACCATTATGTGATGAAGTCGGAGCATGATTTATTTATTGATTGTCTTCCTTTTGAGTGGCGGTCGGGGGCGAGCGATGGTCTTTTCTTACCAACCTATCCCCCTAGGAGCATGTGCGGAGTACTTTTTTTTCGATGACTAATAGACTTTTGCAATAAGTATGTGAATTCTTTATGACTAATGTTGAGCCCATGGATTATAAGCACTCTCACCCTTCCACCATTGCTAGCCTCTCTATTACCGCGCAAATTTTACCGGTACCATACACCCACCATATGCCTTCCTCAAAATAGCCACCATACCTACCTATTATGGCATTTCCATAGCCATTCCGAGATATATTGCCATGCAACTTTCCACCATTCCGTTTATTATGACATGTTTCATCATTGTCATATTGCTTTGCATGATCATGTAGTTGACATCGTATTTGTGGCAAACCCACCATTCATCATTTTTTATACGTGTCGCTCTTGATTCATTGCACATCCCAGCACACCGCCGGAGGCATTCATATAGAGTCATATTTTGCTCTAAGTATCGAGTTGTAAGTAAATAAATGTGTGATGATCATCATTATTAGAGCATTGTCCCATGTGAGGAAAGGATTATGGAAGCTATGATTCCCCCACAAGTCGAGATGAGTCTCCAGACTTTACAGAAAATAAAAGAGGCCAAAGAAGCCCAGAAAAAAATTAAAAAAATGAGAGAAAAGAGAGAAGGGGCAATGTTACTATCCTTTTCCACACTTGTGCTTCAAAGTAGCACCATGATATTCATGATAGAGAGTCTCCTATATTGTCACTTTCATCTACTAGTGGGATTTTTTCATTATAGAACTTGGCTTGTATATTCCAATGATGGGCTTCCTCAAATTGCCCTAGGACTTCGTGAGCAAGCATGTTGGATGCACACCCACTTAGTTTCTTTTTGAGCTTTCATAAACTTATAGCTCTAGTGCATCCGTTGCATGGCAATACCTACTCACTCACGTTGATATCTATTGATGGGCATCTCCATAGCCCGGTCATACACCTAGTTGATGTGAGACTATCTCCTTCTTTTTGTCTTCTCCACAATCACCATATTCTATTCCACCTATAGTGTTATGTCCATGGCTCACCCTCATGTATTGCGTGAAAGTTGAAAAAGTTTGAGAACGCCAAAAGTATGAAACAATTGCTTGGCTTGTCATCGGGGTTGGGCATGATTCGAATATTTTGTGTGATGAAGATGGAGCATAGCCAGACTATATGATTTTGTTGGGATAGCTTTCTTTGGCCATGCTATTTTGAGAAGACATAATCGCTTTGTTAGTATGCTTGAAGTATTATCGTTCTTATGTCAATATTAAAATTTTGTTTTGAATCTTATGGATCTGAATTCATGCCACAATAAAGAATATTACATGGACAAATATGTTAGGTAGCATTCCACATCCAAAATTCTGTTTTTATCATTTACCTACTCGAGGACGAGCAGGAATTAAGCCCGGGGATGCTTTATACGTCTCCAACGTCTCTATAATTTTTTATTGTTCCATGCTATTATATTATCTGTTTTGGATGTTTTATATGCATTAATATGCTATTTTATACTACCTCCATCCCAAAATAAGTGACTCAAATTTGTACTAACTTTAGTACAAGTTAGTACAAAGTTGAGTCAATTATTTTGGGATGGAGGGAGTATTATTTTTGGGACTAACTTATTAACCTAGAGCCCAGTGCCAGTTTCTGCTTTTTCGTTGTTTTTGAGCTTCACGGAGAAGGAATACCAAACGGAGTCCAAACGGAATAAAACCTTCACGATGATTTTTCTTGGACCAGAAGACACCCCAAAGACTTGGAGTTCAAGTCAGAAGAGCCATGAGGCTGCGACAAGGGGGGAGGGCGCGCCCAGGGGGTAGGGCGTGTTCCCTGCCTTGTGGGCCCCTCGATGAGCACCGGACCTAGCTCTGCCTCCTATATATTCACATATATTCCCAAACCACCAGAGGCATCCACGAAAACAATTTTTTCACCGCCGCAACCTTCTATTCCCGTGAGATCCCATCTTGGGGCCTTTTCTGACATCTTGACGGAGGGGGATTGTATTACGGAGGGCATCTACGTCAACTCTATTGCCCTTCTGATGAAGCGTGAGTAGTTTACCTCAGACCTACGGGTCCATAGCTAGTAGCTAGATGGCTCTTTCTCTCTCTTTGATTCTCAGTACGATGTTCTCCTCGATGTTCTTGGAGATCTATCTGATGTAATCTTATTTTGCGGTGTGTTTGTCGAGATCCAGTGAATTGTGGATTTATGATCAACTTATCTATGAATGTTATTTGAATCTTCTCTGAATTCTTATATGCATTGATATCTTTGTAATTCTCTTTGAACTATCGGTTTGGTTTGGCCAACTATATTGGTTTTTCTTGCAATGGGAGAAGTTCTTAGCTTCAGGTTCAATCTTGGGGTGTCCTCACCCAGTGACAGTAGGGGTACCGAGGCACGTATTGTATTGTTGCCATCGAGGATAAAAAGATGGGGTCTACATCATATTGCTTGAGTTTATTCCTCTATATCATGTCATCTTACTTAAAGCGTTATTCTGTTCTTTATGAACTTAATACTCTAGATGCAGGCAGGAGTCGGTCGATGTGTGGAGTAATAGTAGTAGATGCAGGCAGGAGTCAGTCTACTTGACACGGACGTGATGCCTATATTACATAATCATTGCCTTGGATATCGTCATAACTTTGCGCTTTTCTATCAATTTCTTGATAGCAATTTGTTCACCCACCGTATTATTTGCTATCATGAGAGAAGCCTCTAGTGAAACCTATGGCCCCCGGGTCTATCTTCTAGCATATTAGTTTCCGATCTACTATTTTGCAATCTTTTACTTTCCGATCTATAAACCAAAAAACCCAAAAATATTTACTTTATCTTTTGTTTAGTTTTATCTATCTCTATCAGATCTCACCTTTGCAAGTGGTTGTGAAGGGATTGACAACCCCTTTATCGCGTTGGGTGCAAGTGTTTGATTGTTTGTGTAGGTATTGGTGATTTGTGCGTTCTTCTCCTAATGGATTGATACCTTGGTTCTTAACTGAGGGAAATACTTATCTCTACTTTGCTGCATCACCCTTTTCTCTTCAAGGGAAAAACCAGCTCAAGAAGTAGCAGATGACTCCTACACGCCGAAGTTGTCGGCAAATGGTTGCCGACGATGTTTCTACGGACATTGATGAGGACTCCTTGGCTAAGGCTATGCGGCGTAAAGCAGCGCACTACCTCGAGAACCAAGGTATAAGGTCGTCATCCAAATCCTTTTTAGCATTTTCCAATACCGCCATCATTCCTAAATTGAATAATGTGGGTGTTTATATTGGAAAGAATCACAATGATATTTCTGTTTCGACTAACGCTTTGAAATATTTGGAATATGATCGACTAAAAGTTACTCCACCTGTTTCTAGCAAGTATTTTTACTCCTATACTAATGAGGAGGAGGTGCATGCCACATCAGATGTTCAACTACTCTCTCGTTTAGTAGGAGCGGTTTCGGACGTGTGTCTAGATGAACCCGGGCTTAGTTCATTGATTGAGCTTACAACATCCGGACGTAAATCAAAGACCGCACGTTCGAAAAAAGATAGTAAGTCCCATAAGAGGGGGAAGTGTTCTGAATCTCCTATTTTTTCCTCATGAATGGAATGTTTTTTAATAGCAGATGTCTTTGTGACTTGGCTAAACATTTATTCATTGCGGAATGTAATAGAGAATACAATTTACCCGCAAAAAAAGAGAATACAATTTAGATTTTTTGGCTATCTCTGGAACGGGGAGACGTGATTTCTCAGTAAGTCTTCTTATCCGTCTTTCTGGCGGGTTGGACTTTACTTGGGTTGCACGACCGCCTAGAGGTCGTTCTGGGGGCATTTTACTTGGCATAAATATAGGGACTATGGATGTTTTGGCTAGTTCGGATGGTGAGTTTCACGTTAAACTTCATATACGCAACAAGGCCGACAACTTCACATGGACCCTCGTCACCATGTATGGAGCAGCCAAGGATGAGTTGAAGGCCGATTTTCTACATGAATTGGTTAATCTGGCAAAAGATAATCCATATCCCATTATTATAGGTGGGGATTTTAATTTGCTTTGATTTCCAAATGAGAAAAGCCGTGGTAGGTTTGATAATCATTAGTCTTTCCTTTTCAATGATGTCATCGACAGTCTAGATCTGCGAGAGGTTTCCATGATTGGAAGACAATTCACTTGGGCGAACAGTCTTCCAGAACCAACATATGAGAAACTAGATCGCGTTTTAATGGATACCGACTAGGAATCTAAATTTCCTATGGTGTTTGTTCGTTCTCTACCTCGTATCGAGGCTATATCAGACCACACTCCCATTCTCCTAACTACTGGCTTGCCACGACCACAACATAGACGCAAGTTCAAGTTTGAACTTGGATGGTTGCTTTGGGATGGCTTCCATGACATGGTTAAGGAGGTGTTGGAGAAACGGGTGGCCGGGCCTACCCCAATACACAGATGGAATAACAAAATGTGTGCATTACATAAATTCCTTGGTGGTTGGGCTAGGCATACGGCGGGTATACTCAAAAAGGAGAAGCTTCGTCTTTCATCTACGATTGATGAATTAGAAGCTTTGGCGGAGGTTAGGCCTCTATCTGAGCATGAAATCGAGATCAAGAATCATTCGAATGCACAGATAGCTAACATGCTGCATGAAGAGGAACTAAAATGGTACCAACAATCTAACTCTCAATTTATCCTGAAAGGTGATTCAAATACTAGATATTTCCATGGAGTCGCCAATGGCAGACACTGGAAGAAAATTATTCATTCCCTACAACAGGATGAGGGAACGATTGAGGGGCATGAGCAACTTAAATCTCATAGCACTAATTATTATAAAAACCTATTCGGACCCCCAGAGGAAGGAAACTTATCGATGGATGAGTCCCGAACAGATGACATTCCCCAGGTCTCTGATGAGGAAAACAACCTTCTAACAGCCCCATAGTCTGAGGAGGAAGTTAGAAAGGCGGTCTTGCTAATGGAGCATAACAAAGCCCCGAGTCCAGATGGTTGTCCCGCTGAGTTATATTAGAACTTCTGGGAAGTCATCAAACCGGATATCCTACTTTTGTTTCGCGACCTACATGTTGGTCAACTAGAATTTTTTCGCTTAAACTTTGGTGAGATTACTTTATTACCTAAGGTTAACCGGATCTCCTACTTTTGTTTAGCGACCTACATGCTGGTCAACTAGAATGCTGGTCCTTAATGTTAGTTTTAAAATATTCATGAAGGTTGCGACTATTAGGCTAAATTTGGTTGCTGAACATGTGGTTCGACCGTCACAGACAACTTTATGCAAGGCAGGCACATCCTAGATGGAGTTGTTATCCTGCATGAAACAGTCCATGAATTACACCTAAAAAATTCTAATGGGGTGGTACTCAAACTAGACTTTGAAAAGGCTTATGAAAAAGTCAAGTGGCCCTTTCTTCATCAGACTCTCAGAATGAAAGGATTTTCTGCAGAGTGGCGCACTATGATCCATAGCTTCGTTTCTGGAGGTAGTGTTGCCATTAAGGTCAATGATGACGTTGGACACTATTTCCAAACGAAGAAGGGATTTGTAACATCCCAAAGTTCTAAATTTTGGAATGTTATATAAAATAAATTGTTTTGATTGTTTGTTTGATTGTGATGTGTGAAATTGATAGAAATTTGTAACTTTTTAAAAGTTAACTAAGAGGGAATAAAAGGACTTTCCCAAACTTTCACCTTGCATTTAGGATCTCCATAAATTCAAATGTTTTTCAAACACAAAACCATAGAGTGAAGATGATATGACTTCTTCCATTTAAATAAATGAAAAGGGTTTTGAAAAGAGTTTGAATTCCATTTGAAAATATTTCAAATTCAAAAACTTTATGCAACTCAATGATTTTCATGAGAGAAGATAAAATGACTTCTTCAAATCATATGAAATATGAGTTGGAAGTTTAAAAGAATCAAATTTAAAGTCCCTTTGAAATTATTTTCAATTTGGAGTTATTTGGGTTTTATTCAAATTATTTTTCTCCAAAAATAAAATATATGGAACATAGGGTAAAATGATTCCTACAGTAGAAAATTGGAGAGAAATAAATTTGAAATCATTTTGGTATTTTTAAAATGATTCTCCAAAAATAAATTTGAAATAAATTTAAAGTCCCTTTGAAATCATTTTCAACAATAGCACTCTTTGCTTTCTTTAATTTTTGTGGAAATTATTTGACACAAGAAAAATGTTCATGTGGTAGAAAATCTTTTTCTGAAAATTTTGATATATTATATGCCTATAGTATATATTTATTTTATTTGCTTTTATTTTATTTTCTGTAAAAATTGTTTTTTTAAGAGAGAGAAAAGAGTTAGGACCGACCGGACCGGGCCGACCCAGTTCGCCAGCCACGGCCCAGCCAGCCCAGCGACCGTGCCGTCTCCATGCCGACTCCAGGCGGGAGTCCCCCGCCCGTATGTCGCCGCCGCCGTGGGCCGAGTCGTCTTCCCCGCCGCCTCTCTGTTGCCCCTCCTCCAAGCCTCGCGCCGCCCCTCCCACCTATAAATACCCTGACCCCTCTCTCTCCTCCACCCCAACCCGCAGCAGCAGCAGCCGAGTCGCCGCCACCGTTGCGCATCACCGCCACCACCGCTGTCGAGCGCTGCAGCGCCGCCCACCTTGTTCTCCTTCGCCGCTCACCCTGTCGTTGCAACTGCCGCTTCGCGCCGCCCCTTCCCAGTTACTCCATCGTCGCCGCCGACGCCAAGAGCCGACACCCCTTTCAAGCCAAGCCGCCGCCACCGTCTTCCTCGTCGCCGGCGACCTCCACAACACGGTAACCGCCGCCTCTCCCCCTCGTCCGTCTGATCTGAGATCTACGATTAGGATTAGATCTGTTCGTTTTTTAGTTTCAAACCGTTTTTCTTTAAGTAGTGAATGTTCGTTGTTTTAGTCTTTGCAGCGAACGACTTCGTCACATAAGCTTCTGTAGCGGACGTTCGTCCGATCAATTTTTCTTTTTCTGTTTTATTTTCGGCCAAGGACCCAGATGCAATTAGTTTATTTTACAAATTAGCCCCTATTTTTTAAATTAGCACAACTTTTCGCTCGTTTATCCAAATTCAACGAATCCAACGCCAAATTCTTCGTCATGATCTCCGCTATCCAGAGAACTTATTAAATCAACTTTTTGAGATTTTAAAATTTGAATTGCATTAGATTTAAATTCAAACTTGTTTTGGCTATAACTAGGGTTTTAAAACTCCGATTTAATTGATTCTTTTTGCAAATCGAAGCTCTTGACCTAAACTTTCTGATAAGATCAAATCCACCTAATTTTGATACTATTAGAAATTGTTTTCTGTTTGCGAGAGTTATTTGTTCGTTTTTAGAGTTTTGAGATATTTTTCTTCGAATTTTGTGCTTGAGTGCTTATGTATGCAATTGCTTGCTCACGATAGATTGACCGGAGTGTGACGAGAAGAACTATCAGGAGTTATGAGTGTGAATCATCTTCATCAACAGTACAAGGCAAGTTCACACTTTGATCATACTCTTCCTATACCCAGTTTTACTTGCATTAGTTTCACCCTTACAAATTTGCATCTGTAGGATTGAGAATTGGGTTTGCTATGTAGTTCATGAGGTAGGAACCTATGATCCTTGAAACACCCGAAATATTCGTTGTGTCATATATTGCTTAGCCATGATCGTAGACGTGTATTGGTATGTGAGATTCATGAAAGTTGCGAGAGTTATATTAACTAAGGGAAACTTAAGGTGGCTACTTTAATACACATCTGGGTGCAATGGTTGGGGCACCCTGGAGCACCCAGTGGTTTGCCCGGGCACCTGGAGAACCCAGTGCTTGCCCAAGGGGATCCCGGAGTACCTGTGGATCACCCTATGGAATGCCACCCAGGCTCAAAGGAATCATAAGATTATTCATGCTAGGAAGTTCCGTGTGCAGCCACAAGCCATTATGGGCTCTGGCATAGTTGAGTAAGTTGTGTGACCTCTTTCAGTGGTAGACTAGCAAATGTAGGGGAAAGTAGGTGGTACTGTCTACCCAGAGTAAAGAGCTAATGCTTCAGAAAGACTATGTCTCGATCTTCAGATCATGGATGTGGTCGAGTCTTGTGGGGAAAAGTGTGCAAACCTCTGCAGAGTGTACAATCTAATCATGATTTGCAGTGTCCCCGGTTATGGACATCTTGAGTATCTGGTATTTGAATTATTGGTTGATCTTATCACGTTGCTTAATTAATGTATTGGGTTATTAATATTATTTTGGGATTGAGTTGGGGGTACCTTCTCAATAATAAAATAAACTTTGTAGTAAATAAAATGTATTCCTTTTTGGTTGGAAAAATTGGCTTTATGCAAAGTGTTAAACTTAGAGCCTCCACTAGCCAAAGATGCATGTAGTGATAGCTATTATTCATCATTATCCTATGGTGTGAATTTGCTAGTACATTCAATGTACTGACCTACATGGCTGCAACGTCTCATGTTGCAGGAATCTTACGACGAGTAAGTGATACGTTAGGGCTACGATGTCTACACTCAACTTTGTCGTTGGCGTTGTTGGGAACTCCACAACCTTGTTGTTACTTCCACTATATGGATTGAGATAATAGTATTTACGTTACTTTATACATGTGATTTACCTCTATTATAAATCCTCGAGTACTGTGTGTGTCAGCATACCGATCCAGGGATGACACTTAAGCACAGAGACTTTATCCATTCGGTTCGGGTCGCTACAGGATTACGACAAGGTGACTCGATATCGCCCATGCTATTCAATATAGTGACGGATATGCTAGCGGTCATGATTGAGCGTGCCAAGGCGGATGACCAAATTGATGGGGTAGTGAATCATCTAGTTGATGGTTGTCTCTCTATACTTCAATATGACGATGATACGATTCTCTTCATAGATCATGACCTCGAGAAAGCAAGAAATCTAAAACTGATTTTATCAGCATTCGAGCAACTCTCGGGTCTTAAGATCAATTTTCATAAAAGTGAATTGTTTTGCTTTGGCGAGGCTGAAGACGAGGCCCACCTGTATGCTGAACTATTTGGATGCGGGTTGGGATAGTTTCCGATCACTTATTTGGGGATACTGGTACATTATCGGAGACTCACAAATGTTTAATGGAAACACGTCGAGGAGAGACGACAAAAAGACTTGACAACTGGAAAGATAAATTGTTGTCTCTGGGTGGAAGATTGATCCACATAAATTCAGTACTAAGTAATATGGTACTATATATGATTTCCTTCTTCTAGTTGCTGAAAGGAGTTTTACATAGATTGGATTACTTCCGATTAAGATTCTCCGGTAAGGAGATAGCGAGAGAAAGAAATATCGAGTGCCTAAATGGAGTGTGGTTTGCCGTCCCAAAGACCAAGGCGGGTTGGGCATTCATGACCTTGAGGTTAAGAATAGGGACCTTCTCGGCAAATGGTTGTCTAAAGTATTGGCGGAAGATGGTGTATGGCAAACCCTCCTAAGGAGGAAATATGTGGGGTCCAAGGCGGTATCCCAAGTATATTGGAAGCCTGGGGATTCCCACTTTTGGGCGGGTCTAATGGCTACAAAGAAATATTTCTTCTGCTTTGGATCCTTCTCGATTAAGGATGGTTCAAAAATTAGATTCTGGGAGGACAAGTGGCTAGGAAATGCCACACTCCGGGAACAATATTCGGCTCTATACAACATTGTGCGCCACAAGGGTGATACTATCACCACGGTAATGGGATCATTTCTGCCAAATGTGATGTTCAGAAGAGATTTAATTGGACCAAGACTCCGATCGTGGAACATCTTGCTACATCGATTGTCCACGGTGCAATTGTCACATGGGTCTAATGTATTTCGATGGACCTCCATGGTAATGGACAATTCTCAGTGGAGTCTATTTATAGAGCGTTAATCTAGTCTGATGTGCCAATTGATAATAATAAGAAGATCGGGAGGATGAAGATACCTCTTAAGAATAAAATCTTTGTATGGTATCTTCGTCACAGAGTCATTCTTACTAAAGATAACCTTATTAAGAGGAATTGGCATGGAAGTTCACAATGTGTCTTTTGTCATCATGATGAGACAATAAAACATTTATTCTTCCAATGCAAATTGGCTCGTTCTATATGGTCCGTCATCCAAACAGCTTCTGGCTTGTATCCTCCCTGTAGTGTTGCTAATCTATTTGGCAACTGGTTACATGGGATTGATCACAGGTTTAGAACTCTTCTCAGGGTGGGAGCGCTTGCCATTATTTGGTCGCTTTGGCAATGTAGAAATGATAAGGTTTTTAATGATAAAAGTACTTCTCTCTTGCAGGTTATCTACAGATGTACCGAGACTCTTCGTTTATAGTTCTCTCTACAACGCGTGGAGAATTGAGACCTTTTTACGGGGGTGTGTACATGATTGGAGGCTATAACGAGGGATACTTTTACCCAACATGGGTGGAAGCATGATCTTAGGATTGGGCCCCCTCCACTTTAGGCGTTATATGGACTCTACATGTTCCTTTGTATTTTGCTTCTTTTTTTTCATTTGTGTGAGAGGATCTTATTTGGCTGTGTGCATATTAGTTATGAAGAGGTCGGGTGTAATACTTTTATAAGTAATAAAGTGCCCCTTGATGACTAATATTACTTATAAAAGTATTACACATAAAAGTATTCATAACTAATATTACTTCATAACTAATACTTTTATAAGTAATAAAGTGCAGCAAGATGGCCCAATCCTTTTTATAGCAAAGGACAAGCATGGACAAACTTTTTATAGAAAAGCGCTCCCGAGGACACATGGGAATTATCATCAACTTAGTTTTCATCATGCTCATATGATTTGCATTCGTTACTTTGATAATTCGATATGAGGGTGGACCAATGCTTGGGTGCTTTATTTACTTGGACAAGCCTCCCACTTATGATTAACCCCTCTCACAAGCATCCACAACTATGAAAGAAGAATGAAGATAAATCTAACCATAGCATTAAACATGTGGATCCAATCAGCCCCTTACAAAGCAACGCAGAAACTAGGTGAAAGTGCGTTAAGTCGACTAGAGGGGGAGTGAATAGGCAATTTTTATGAATTCTTCACTGAGGAATTTCAGGGTGAGGAAATTCCTGAGTTAAGAACTACTTGTAGCGGAATGAGTACTCAGAAGCATACATGACATAACGTAAACATGGATATCATGATGAAATGAAGACAGACACAGAGTACAGAAAGCGTAAGCACGGGATAAAACAGGATGAAGACAATCAAACTGAAGAAATTGAACCGAGGAAATTGAGAAAGTCTTGAGTCAAAGTATTCAAACAGATATGAACAAGCACACAACACAGTAATGAGGAAACGGAAGGGTTGAGGAAATAGAACCTGTTAACTCGGTGAAGACAATTATTTGGTAGACCAGTTCTAACTGCTGTGACAGTTGTACATCTGGTTGGAGCGGCTAGGTATTTAAACCTGAGTACATACAGTCCCGGACACATAGTCCTCACCGTATTCTCCTTGAGATAAGGTCACATAGACCTCGCCGAATCGCTCGCGGTAAGTATTCAGGTGACTTCCAAACCTTCACAAATCGGTCACTCGGCGATCCACAATTTCCTCTTGGATGCTCTAGACCATGACGCCTAACCGTCTGGAAGATGCACAGTCTTCGAAGATAACAACCATTGGATCCACACAGGAACAATTTCTTCAGTGATGCTCAATCACTTTGGGTTTGAATGTGTTTGGGTTTGGATTTTCCTCACTTGATGATTTTCGCTCAAAGTCCTCGAAGGATGGGATGCTCTCAATGACAAGTGTCAGTTTCTCTCGGAGCAGCCAACCAGCCAGTGGTTGTAGGGGGTGGCTATTTATAGCCTAGGGGCAGCCCGACATGATAAGTCATAAATGCCCTTCAATGATATGACCGTTAGGTGGGTAGATATTTTGGGACAGCTGGCGCGTAGCACAGCAAGGGTTAGAAATTTGAGGCTCAAATTCCTCAGGGCTATCTTGTTTCTCACTTGTAGGCAATCTGCACTGGCGAATTCCTAACTCCTTAGTAAGGACAAATTCCTCAGAGACCAGAAGGACTTCGTCTCTGTCACTGAAGAAATTGAATGATCTGCACGAGATTTCCAATGGCTTCACTCGAAAGGATTGGTAGGTGTAGGATTTTGAGATGAGCATCACTTGGAATGTTTTCCTTACTTTTTCCTTGACCCCCTTTAACAGTACGATGTTTCCTATGACTCAATAAAGAGAAAAACGAAACTACGAAAACAAAGTCTTCATGCTTCATATTCCTCACATGAATATAGAGTCTTCATGGTCACACCAATTTCTTCACTTTCAAAGTCTTCAGAAAGTCTTCAGAAATCCAAAGTCTTCAGTTGAAGACATTCATTTTTAGGGGCCGACTTTCTCTGTAAATATCAAACTCCTTATAGACTTATAGACCTGTGTACACTCACAAACGCATCGGTCCCTTAACCTATAAGTCTTCAATATACCAAAATCACTAAGGGGCACTAGATGCACTTACAATCTCCCCGTTTTTGGTGATTGATGACAATATAGGTTAAATTTTCAATGAGGATAAACATATGAAGTGTAAATACTGATATTGAGGAATTTGATTGCAAGATATAGAAGAACTCCCCTTGAAGATGTGCATAGTGAGGAATTTGCTTTTGAAGCAATGCACATTTGAAGAGTAGAATCATGGAGATCTCCCCCTATATCTTGTAATTCATACACGCATTTAACATATGATATGAAGAATTTGAAATGCATGATGAAATATGGTGACTGATGTCATTCAGCACGCGTGCATTAACATATATGAGGAAATAGCATGCAGAAGAACATAGCGAAAGTATCAGACCACCATCGGGTTTAAGTTTACAACTCGATCCAACAAAGACTTCAAAAGAACGAGAGTTGTAACTTAGCAAAAAAACGCCCATATATAGAGACCCGCTTGAAGACTAACTCAAATTTCTCCCCTTTGTCATCGAATGACCAAAAGGGACAAAAAATGAGGACTAACGCCCCTGAAGAATATCATGTTGATGAAGGAGCGCCAGCGTTGTTGGGGTCGGTTGTTGTGGTAGGGCTTGTCGCAGTGTCATCCAAATCTTCATGCTCATTAGTGTCGCGCGAGGAAGAATATGAGCTGGCCACCAAGGAAGAAACTTTGACTTTCTTGAATTTCTTCGCTGGTGGTTGAGACCAGTCAAAGTCCTGCTTGAGACCCATCTGCTTCAGATCTTCTTCACCATAAAGATGAGACAGAACAGCCCAGGTGCGACTGAAGACTTCATGAAGGTAGTAATGGTTTTTCTTCAGTGCATTGTGTGTAGCAGTCATGTTGTGAAGAACTGAACCAAACTGACGCTTAACCCATTTGTGGTTACGATCGACCTTCTGGTGAAGACTGGGGAGAAGCTCACGATCAGTCATCACTCTTGGAGCTGTGCCTTGAGGATTTTGCTTTGAGGCATTGGCAGCAGAGTCATGAGTGGCAGAGTCATCATTGGTGGAATAAGATGTAGCTTTACGAAACTGACCATCCAATGGACGAATGCCTTCATCAATAACAGCAGTAGCCTTGCCCTTTTCATTAGCTGAGGAAAATGTCCGCTTGCGGACTTCAATGGGGGGAAAGTAGTTGCCATGGTTGAGTGTGTCAGCCTTGTAATTGATTAAAGACCTTAACCTGAGGAATCTCATGATCCAGGGAGCATAAGGCTTCAATTCAAATGGAGAAAATGCAACATTGGCCAAAGTCCTCATGAAGAAATCATGATAGTTGACAAGAACGCCATGAATGATGTTGAATACCATATTCTTCATGATACCAACGACCTCTTCATCATTAGAGTCATGGCCCTTGATTGGACTCAAAGTCTTGGTCAAGATGCGATATACAGTCCGAGGCACATACATCAATTCCTTCATGAGGAATTTGGTCCTTGGGGCTTGACCGGGCTTCAGTAGCTTCATCAACACTTGCATATAGTGGTCAGTAAGTTCAGGTTCCTAATATATACAACGTGCACCTTCAAGGGGAAGAATGACAGGCAAGGCATAAAGCAATTCAGAGGCCGGTGCTTTGACATGAGTGTTCTCTGTCATCCAATCCAACACCCAAGAGTTCACATCTTCAGCATTTCCTGTGATGTGCAACGTTGCATAGAACTGAAGAATTAGTTCTTCATTCCAACCACATATATCAGTGCAAAAGTTGAGCAGTCCAGCATCGTGAAGAACACCGTGGACTGGCGTGAAGCAAGGCAGTGATTCCATGTCCACGTGAGGAATATGTTCATGGTCAAAGACTTTGTGCTTATCAAAAAGCTGTGAAGAATAGAAGTTTGCTTGGCTGGCAGTCCAGAAATGCTTCTTTCTAAGACGAGCAGAGTCATATGGATTGTAATCTGTGAAGAACACATGCTCATGGAAGAAGTCATCAGCCTTGAAGGTTTGCTTCTTAGAGAAGGGATTCTTCGGCTTGGGCTGAGGAGTATTAGTCAAAGTCATCAGAGGCTCAGGAATCACATTCTTAGGCACCACGGGCTGAGGAATTTCAGGTTCAGTCTCAGTTGCAGCCTGGGTCCTCATTTCTTCAGCAGCATGTTCATCAACACTAGTGGCTGGAATTTCTTCATGAATGGACGGAGTGTTGCGAGGTTCTTTAGAGCCCATTAGAACTTCAGTTTGCACTAGGTACTGAGGGATTTGTTGCAGTGCCGTGAACAAAGAAGAGTTGGGGTGCTGACTTCCCCAAAAGTTATCATTCATCACAGGTGTGGTGCTCCCAATGTGCACATCTTCATCTTCTTCACTTAATTCTTCAACGCCTGCCTCTTCAGCTGTGAACTAAGGCACTGGTGATGAAACAAATGGAGTTGAAGGGACATTATCCACTTCAATTTCTTCATCTAACTGCTCTGAAGAAGCAGCAGAAGGAACGTCTTCATCAGATCCGCTTGGGATCTCATATTCTTCACCAAAAGGAACGAGTTCGTTTTATGGTATGCTTGAGACGGGAACATCATCTATGGGATTCTCAAAAGAGCTTGTCAATATCTTCATCTTCTTCAGTGCTGAAGAATTTGATGAAGCAGATGTTTTCCTCTTCTTTACTGTTGCTCGCTCCGCAGCTTTGGTTTTCTTCACTTCTGATATAGAAGGAAGAACTGGACTTTGTGTTGGTGCAGGAAGAGCAGAGGAAATTGGTTCAATTACCTCAGGCACAACTATTTCAGTTTGCCTGGTTGGTTCAGATTCTTCATGCTCAACGGTTGATGCCTTAGCTAGCCTGGCTTGTTCTTCAGGCGCAACACTAGAGGTTGCCCTGGCAATGTCATCAGCGGCTGGAATGCAGTCATCAACCCTGGTACTAGCAGTTTCATCAGCAGCTTGATTTTCATCAGCGGTGCTAGCATGTTCTTCAGTCGGCTGAGCAGATGCTTCAGCCTAAGGAGATTCAGCTTTTGAAGTAAACTTTTTGGTTAGCTTCACAAACCTGACTTTGGCTCCAAGCCAGTCAGCATACTAGCGATCAAATTCATCACTGAGATTCTTGATCTCAGATTGCAGAGGAACAAGTTTATCAGTTGTCATTTTGACAACATTCTTCTTCAACAAGCGCTCCTTTTTGTACTGCGCTTTCTTCAACTGCCTGGCCTTCTCGAATTTCCATTTTTCTTCGCCAATGAAGGCGGTCAGCATGTGACTTTGGCCAGGAGTCAGCTTCAAGTCAGGCATGGGTGTGTTGGGGTCCTTGTGCCAGAGATCAATGTACTCTAGGATTAACTTGGGATCTAGTAAGAGAGGAACTTCACTTCCTTTGGCTCTAGCGGCCCTCTGTTGTCTATCTCTGATGATTTCGGCAAGTTCCTCATCATCAGCTTCGTCATCATCAGACGGAACTTGGAAGGCAACCTGCTTCTTGTGAGGACTTGGTCTAGTGCCTCGTCCAGCAGTGGCCTTGGTCTTTAGCAGAGTAGGGCCTGTTGAGGAATTTGGAGGAGCTGAAGAACTTGCAGAGGCTCCCGAGGCAATGAATTTGCCTGTGGTCCTTTGACACGAGGCGAGATGCACAGGTGCTGAGGACTTTACCGGAGGAGCTGAGGGTTTTGGAGGAGCTGGAGCAGCATGAGGAATTTGTTGTGAGGGCTTTACAGAACTGGGCCGTGAGGGTATTGCTGAGGAGCTTGCCCATGAGGGCATAGAAGTTGAAGCACTAGGCTTATGAGCAGGCTTCTTGGGCATAGCCTTCTTAGGATTGCTAGCAGAGGCCTCAGCAGAGGCAGGAGCAGAGTCTTCATGGAATTTCTTCACTGCCTCTTTGGCCAATTTAGCCTGACGCTTGGCCCATTCCTTGGGAATGTCCTCACCTCGTCTGATGCTTGAGGGATCAGCAACTTGACCTGGTGCCAAGGGAGGTCTTGGGCATGGAGGGTGTACTGCGAATTTCTTCATATACTTGGGAGTCACATATCTGTACTCCCTCCATTCTGTGGCCCATCTCCTCTCTATCCTCTGAATGCACACTTTGTGCACATTCTTCATTTCATGAGGAGGAGTGCAGTACCCTGCATAAATGTCATCAGGAATCTCAAAAGCATTGTTGACTTCCAATTTATTTCCTCCCTTTTGAGGCTTCTTGCCATCTGCCATTTTCTTCAGCTGAGGATTTTGAACTATTGAGTTCTCTGAAGAGGTATGCAACTTTTCTTCGAGGAACACTGTAAATGAGTTAAGTTGATGAGAACCTAGTGATTGAGCAGCGGACATGTGTACCCGTGAATAGAGTATAGGTGCGAAGAATCTGGAGAGGTCATATGCGTTCTCAGAAGAGTTTTACAAAAAGGAACAAGTTTGAGGAATTTGACCAGATGTGTCTTGAGGAATTTCACTAAACGTTCTTTGACTTAGGTTCCAGAGTTGTATAGATTGGAAATCCACACAATTGAGGAATCTTGAAGAAAAATGTTGCTTAGGGAAGTGTTTAGAGTGTGAAGATTGAAGAATAAACACCTTTTTGAAGATTTGTAGAAATCAAAGGAATCAACAAGACCAGCAAAACTCTTCCTCACTTGCGACGATGGATGTAGCGGCGGCAGTAGGTTTTGAGAGCTCAAGCAAGGCAGTGAGGTCGAGCAGAGTAAAAACAGTCTAAGGAGGGTGAGGGGTATTTATAGCCGAGGTGAAAAACCGCTCGCCCGAGGAAAATGGACGAACGTTGCTACCTCTTGAGCATGCGTTGGATTTCCCATGAAGAGGAAAGGGTGATGCAGCAAAGTAGCGTAAGTATTTCCCTCAGTGTTTGAGAACCAAGGTATCAATCCAGTAGGAGGTTACACGCAAGTCGCCTTGTACCTGCACAAACAAATAAGAACCTTGCAACCAACGCGATAAAGGGGTTGTCAATCCCTTCACGACCACTTGCAAAAGTGAGATCTGATAGAGATAATAAGATAAATATTTTTGGTATTTTTATGATATAGATCGGAA
Source organism: Aegilops umbellulata (assembly GCA_032464435.1). Taxonomy (NCBI): domain Eukaryota; kingdom Viridiplantae; phylum Streptophyta; class Magnoliopsida; order Poales; family Poaceae; genus Aegilops; species Aegilops umbellulata. The sequence goes on from CP136057.1 coordinate 259,235,624, forward strand.
AGTAAAGATTGCGAAATAAATGGCGGCATAAATAGTAAATTGATTGGAAAATAATATGATGGAAGATAGACCCGGGGGCCATAGGTTTCACTAGTGGCTTCTCTCAAGATAGCATAATCTACGGTGGGTGAACAAATTACTGTCGAGCAATTGATAGAAAAGTGCATAGTTATGAGAATATCTAGGCATGATCATGTATATAGGCATCACGTCCGTGACAAGTAGACCGAAACAATTCTGCATCTACTACTATTACTACACACATCGACTGCTATCCAGCATGCATCTAGAGTATTAAGTTCATAAGAACAGAGTAACACATTAGGTAAGATGACATGATGTAGAGGGATAAACTCAAGCAATATGATATAAACCCCATCTTTTTATCCTCGATGGCAACAATACAATACGGCCTTGCTGCCCCTACTGTCACTGGGAAAGGACACCGCAAGATTGAACCCAAAGCTAAGCACTTCTCCCATTGCAAGAAAGATCAATCTAGTAGGCCAAACCAAACTGATAATTCGAAGAGACTTGCAAAGATATCAAATCATACATATAAGAATTCAGAGAAGAACCAAATATTGTTCATAGATAATCTTGATCATAAACCCACAATTCATCGGATCTCGACAAACACACCGCAAAAAGAATTACATCGAATAGATCTCCAAGAGAATCGAGGAGAACTTTGTATTGAGATTCCAAAGAGAGAGAAGAAGACATCTAGCTAATAACTATGGACCCGAAGGTCTGTGGTAAACTACTCACACATCATCGGAGAGGCTATGGTGTTGATGTAGAAGCCCTCCATGATCGATTACCCCTCCGAAGGAGCGCCGGAAAAGGCCCCTAGATGGGATCTCACGGGTATAGAAGGTTGCGGTAGTGGAAATAGGATTTCATGGTGCTCTCGGATGTTTTCAGGGTATATGAGTATATATAGGCGAAAGAAGTAGGTCGGTGGAGCCACAAGGGGCCCACGAGGGTGGGGGCGTGCCTACCCCCCTCGGCGCGCCTCCCTGCCTCGTGACCGCCTCATTGCTTCCTTGACGTCCACTCCAAGTCTCTTCGATTGTGTTTGTTCCAAAAATAACTCTCCGAAGGTTTCATTCCGTTTGGATTCCGTTTGATATTCCTTTTCTGCGAAACACTGAAATAGGCAAAAAAACAGCAATTTGCACTGGGCCTTTGGTTAGTAGGTTAGTCCCAAAAATAATATAAAAGTGCATAATAAAGCCCATTAAACATACAAAACAGATAATATAATAGCATGGAACAATAAAAAATTATAGATGCATTGGAGATGTATCAAGCATCCCCAAGCTTAATTCCTGCTCGTCCTCGAGTAGGTAAATGATAAAAACAGAATTTTTTATGTGGAATGCTACCTAGCATAATTCTCAATGTAATTTTCTTTATTGTGGCATGAATGTTCAGATACGAAAGATTCAAGATAAAAGTTTAATATTGACATAAAAATTAATAATACTTCAAGCATACTAACAAAGCAATCATGTCTTCTCAAAATAACATGGCCAAAGAAAGTTATCCCTACAAAATCATATAGTCTCGCTATGCTCTATCTTCATCACACAAAATATTTAAATCATGCACAACCCCGATGACAAGACAAGCAATTGTTTCATACTTTTGATGTTCTCAAACTTTTTCAATCTTCATGCAATACATGAGCGTGAGCCATGGACATAGCACTATATGTGGAATAGAAGGGTGGTTGTGGAGAAGAAAAAGGAGAAGATAGTCTCACCTCAACTAGGCAAATCAACGGGCTATGGAGATGCCCATCAATAGATATCAATGTGAGTGAGTAGGGATTGCCATGCAATGGATGCACTAGAGCTATAAGTGTATGAAAGCTCAACAAAAGAAACTAAGTGGGTGTGCATCCAAATCGCTTGCTCACGAAGACCTAGGGCATTTTGAGGAAGCCCATCATTGGAATATACAAGCCAAGTTCTATAATGTAAAATCTGCACTAGTATATGAAAGTGACAACATAGGAGACTCTCTATCATGAAGATCATGGTGCTACTTTGAAGCACAAGTGTGGTAAAAGGATAGTAACATTGTTCCTTCTCTCTTTTTCTCTCATTTTTAATATTTTTTTATTTGGGCCCTTTTTTCCCTTTTTTTATGGCCTCTTTTTTTTCTTTTTTTCTTTTCGTCTGGAGTCTCATCCCGACTTGTGGGGGAATAATAGTCTCCATCATCCTTTCCTCACTTGGGACAATGCTCTAATAATGATGATCATCACACTTTTATTAACTTACAACTCAATACTTAGAACAAAATATGACTCTATGTGAATGCCTCCAGCGGTGTACCGGGATATGCAATGAATCAAGAGTGACATGTATGAAAGAATTATAAAGGTGGCTTTGCCACAAATACGATGTCAACTACATGATCACGCAAAGCAATATGACAATGATGAAACGTGTCATAACAAATGGAACGGTGGTAAGTTGCATGGCAATATATCTCGAAATGGCTATGGAAATGCCATAATAGGTAGGTATGGTGGCTTTTTTTAGGAAGGTGTATGGTGGGTGTATGATACCAGTGAAAGGTGCGCGGTATTAGAGAGGCTAGCAATGGTGGAAGGGTGAGAGTGTGTATAATCCATGGACTTAACATTAGTCATAAAGAACTCACATACTTATTGCAAAAATTTATTTGTTATCAAAACGAGGTACTACGTGCATGCTCCTAGGGGGATAGATTGGTAGGAAAAGACCATCACTCGTCCCCGACCGCCACTCATAAGGAAGACAATCAATAAATAAATCATGCTCTGACTTCATCACATAACGGTTCACCATACGTGCATGCTACGGGAATCACAAACTTTAGAACAAGTATTTCTCAAATTCAGAACTACTCAACTAGCGTGACTCTAATATCACCATCTTCATGTCTCAAAACAATTATCAAGTATCAAACTTCTCATAGTATTCGATGCACTTTATATGATAGTTTTTATTATACCCATCTTGGATGTTCATCATATCAGGACTAATTTTATAGCCAAAGCAAATTACCATGATGTTCCATAAGACTCTCAAAATAATATAAGTGAAGCATGAGAGATCAATAATTTCTATAAAATAAAACCACCATCGTGCTCTGAAAGATATAAGTGAAGCACTAGAGCAAAATTATCTAGCTCAAAAGATATAAGTGAAGCACATAGAGTATTCTAATAAATTGTGATTCATGTGTGTCTCTCCAAAAGGTGTGTATAGCAAGGATGATTGTGGTAAACTAAAACGCAAAAACTCAAATCATACAAGACGCTCCAAGCAAAACACATATCATGTGGTGAATAAAAATATAGCCTCAAGTAAATTTACCGAAGGACGAAGACGAAAGAGGGGATGCCTTCCGGGGCATCCCCAAGCTTAGGCTTTTTGTTGTACTTGAATTTTACCTTGGGGTGCCTTGGGCATCCCCAAACTTAGGCTATTTCCACTCCTTATTCCATAATCCATCAAATCTATACCCAAAAACTTGAAAACTTCACAACACAAAACTCAACAAAAACTCTCATGAGCTCCGTTAGCGAAATAAAACAAACCACCACAATAAGGTACTGTAATGAACTCATGATTTATTTATATTGGTGTTAAACCTACTATATTCCAACTTCTCTATGGTTCATACCCCCGATACTAGCCATAGATTCATCAAAATAAGCAAACAACACACGAAAAACAGAATCTGTCAAAAACAGAACAGTCTGTAGCAATTTGATTTGTTTGAATACTTCTTGAACTCCAAAAATTCTAAAAAACTAGGACAAACTGGACAATTTGTATATTGATCTACTGCTAAAAGAATTGGCAACTTATCACGTTCTGGTGAATTTTAACAATTATTTTCATGAGCGCAAAGTTTTTGTCTTTTTCAGCAAGATCAAATAATTATCACCCAAGAAGATCCTATTGGTTCTACTTGGCACAAACACTAATTAAAACATAAAAGCACATCTAACCAGAGGCTAGATGAATTATTTATTACTAAATGGAAACAAAAATAAAATTGGGTTGCCTCCCAACAAGCGCTATCGTTTAACGCCCCTAGCTAGGCATAAAAGCAACAATAGATCTAGGTATTGCCATCTTTGGTATTGGGAAAGAAAAGAGAAAATTTATTATCTATAGCATTTATCTTTACATTTTGAGAAAGCACATGGCCATTAATGGTGGAAGAAATATTAAGAACACTACGGAAATTTGCATCTAAGCTAGCCTTCATCTCTTTGATAATTTCATTTTGATAAAAGCACAGAAGAGAGGTAGATTCAACCTTCTCACTCAGGGGGTGCCCAAATATAGTTTTCATTTTTTCATAGGTATCTATGGGATCCCCCTCAAGAAAACCTTCTTCAAAAATAGGATCTAAAACTTGCTTGAACGAAGAGGGTAAGCCAACATAAAAGCTTTTTAGGTATATCTCAATTTGATATTGGGGCACATAGCTGGCTCGGATCCTTAATAGCCTATCCCAAGCATCTTTCAAAGACTCATCAAGTAAATAACGAAAAATTCCGGGATCATCTTCTTCGCAATTATTCAAACTCTCATTGATAATCCCAGTAGGTCTTTCCATAGCATCATTATTTGTGGGCTTAGAGAGGACAGAGGGACTATCCAAAGTACTAAAACCCGGGGGAGAACCCTTAGCCCTTTTCGATTCGGCCATGGCGAAAGAAAGCCAAACGGGGAAAAGGCGAATAAAACGGCAAAGGTGAAGTGGGAGAGAGGAAAACCAGAGGAAACTGGAAAATAATGTAATGCGATGGATAAGAGTTTGTGATGGGTACTTGGTATGTCTTGACTTGTGCGTAGATCTCCCCGGCAACGGCGCTAGAAATGGCTAGTTGCTGGGAGATCAAATCTTGACTTGACTTGGCATAAGCCTCCCCGGCAACGACGCCAGAAATCCTTCTTGATACCTCTTGAGCATGCGTTGGTTTTCCCTTGAAGAGGAAAGGGTGATGCCGCAAAGTAGCGTAAGTATTTCCCTCAGTTTTTGAGAACCAAGGTATCAATCCGGTAGGAGGTTACACGCAAGTCGCCTTGTACCTGCACAAACAAATAAGAACCTTGCAACTAACGTGATAAAGGGGTTGTCAATCCCTTCACGGCCACGTGCAAAAGTGAGATCTGATAGAGATAATAAGATAAATATTTTTGGTATTTTTATGATATAGACTGGAAAGTAAAGATTGCAAAATAAACGGCAGCAGAAATATTAAATTGATAGGAAAATAATATGATGGAAGATAGACCCGGGGGCCATAGGCTTCACTAGTGGCTTCTCTCAAGATGGCATAATCTACGGTGGGTGAACAAATTACTGTCGAGCAATTGATAGAAAAGCACATAGTTATGAGAATATCTAGGCATGATCATGTATATAGGCATCACATTCACGACAAGTAGACTGAAACGATTCTCCATCTACTACTATTACTCCACACATCGACCGCTATCCAGCATGCATCTAGAGTATTAAGTTCATAAGAACAGAGTAACGCATTACGAAAGGACATGATGCAGAGGGATAAGCTCAAGCAATATGATATAAACCCCATCTTTTTATCCTCGACGGCAACAATACAATACGTGCCTTGCTGCCCCTGCTGTCACTGGGAAAGGACACCGCAAGATTGAACCCAAAGCTAAGCACTTCTCCCATTGCAAGAAAGATCAATCTAGTAGGCCAAACCAAACTGATAATTCGAAGAGACTTGCAAAGATATCAAATCATACATATAAGAATTTAGATAAGAACTAAATATTGTTCATAGATAATCTTGATCATAAACCCACAATTCATCGGATCTCGACAAGCACACCGCAAAAAGAATTACATCGAATAGATCTCCAAGAGAATCGAGGAGAACTTTGTACTGAGATCCAAAGAGAGAGAAGAAGCCATGTAGCTAATAACTATGGACCCGAAGGTCTGTGGTAAACTACTCACACATCATCGAAGAGGCTATGGTGTTGATGTAGAAGCCCTCCATGATCGATTATCCCTCCGGCGCCTACCCTCCTGGGCGCGCCTCCCTGCCTCGTGGCCTCCTCGTTGCTTCCTTGATGTCCACTCAAAGTCTCCTGGATTGCGTTTGTTCCAAAATAACTCTCCCGAAGGTTTTGGATTCCGTTTGATATTGCTTTTCTACGAAACACTGAAATATGCAAAAAAAACAGCAATTTGCACTGGGCCTTTGGTTACTAGGTTAGTTCCAAAAATAATATAAAAGTGCATAATAAAGCCCATTAAACATCCGAAACAGATAATATGATAGCATGGAACAATAAAAAATTATAGATACGTTGGAGACGTATCAGACGTGCCCCTGACCCTTCTCATTCGTGTGACATGTGTCACCCATGTATAGAGAGGAGGAGATCATGTGTGATCATGGGTGAATAGGATAATATATCGTGGAATGTGGAACGGTTTGAGCGGCAAAAGCCAAAAAATCAGATTAGAACATTTTAAGGTTTCGTTCACAAATTCTTCAGCTCTCAAGGACACAGTGAAGATTTTGAACTGATTTCAAATAGAACGCACATGAAGAATTTGTGAACAGACTGGGTTGAGTTTAGCATAGAGGGGGAAGGGTCCGATCACATTCACTTAGCAGAAAAGGCAACTTGAAGAAATAGCTATAAGTGAATGTTGTAGAGGACATAAACTCATATATATAAATATAGTCAATGAAGAAAAATGACAGAAACAGTGAAGATAATGCAAAGTTTAAGAAATTGAACAACTGAGGAATTTCAAAAATGAAGAAAAACTCAAATTGAAGATTTTCAACTTTTGTTGGTGGCGTGACCCACCGTATAAGAATGATGATTTCAGACGCCGCGTACAATTGTCGTAGGGCTCTAAGAATCAAATTCTTCATTAATTTCTTCACACTTAGGGTGTTAGTCTTCATTGATTGAAAAAAACGTCACTTCGTGTGTTGCACATCTAAGTCATCAATTTTGCATAAGTGTTAGGATGTGTGTCCTTTTCAAAGGACATTCGAAGATTCTAAGATATTTAGCTCCGCAACTTGCTAAATCTCTTCTCATCCAAGGGCTTTGTGAAGATATCGGCTAGCTGTTCTTCAGTCTTCATGTGCTCGATGGAGATGTCGCCCTTCAACACATGATCACCAAGAAAATGATGACAAATCTGAATGTGCTTTGTCATCGAGTGTTGAACTGGGTTATGAGAAATCTTGATGGCACTCTCATTGTCACAATAGAGTGGCACATTCTTCACATTGATGCCGTAGTCCATGAGAGTTTGCTACATCCATATCATTTGAGCACAGCACGATCCAGCAACAATGTACTCAGCTTCAGCAGTAGACAGTGACACGCAGTTCTGTTTCTTCGAGGACCAACATACCAAGGATCGTCTGAGGAAATGACATGTGCCTAATGTTGACTTGCGGTCCACATGATCACCAGCATAGTCAGAGTCTAAATATCCAATGAGATCAAAAGCCGAGCCCTTGGGATACCATAATCCAAGTGTTGGAGTGTGAGCAAGATATCAAAGAATATGCTTCACAGCCTTATGGTCTGATTCCTTCGGTGTAGCTTGAAAGCGGGCACACATGCATACACTAAGCATAATATCCGGCCTAGATGCACATAAATACAATAAAGAACCAATCATTGAGCGGTATACCTTTTGATCGAAGTCAATACCATTTTCATTAGTGCATAGATGGCCATTTGTGGGCATAGGGATTTTGACGCCTTTGCAATCTTGCATGCCGGATTTCCTCGGTGCATCTTTGAGGTATTTCTCCTGAGATATGAATATACCATTGCGTTGTTGACGTATCTGAAGACCTAAGAAGAATTTCAATTCTCCCATCATAGACATTTGGTATTCTTCACTCATCATATAGGAAAATTCATCACTGTAATGTTGGTCGGTACAGCCAAAGATAATATCGTCAACATATATTTGGCACACGAATAATTCATCATCATAGGTTTTGGTGAAAAGAGTTGGGTCAAGTGAACCGGGTTTGAAGCCTTTCTTCATGAGGAATTCCTTCAAAGTACCATACCACGCCCGAGGGGCCTTCTTGAGGCCATAGAGGGCCTTATTGAGTCTGAAGACTTTGTCAGGATGCTTTGGATCTTCAAAACCTGGTGGTTGAGCAACATATACTTATTCCTAAAGCTTACCATTGAGGAATGCACTTTTCACATCCATTTGATATAATATGATATTATGATGGTTACCATAAGCAAGTAATATGTGAATAGCCTCAAGTCTAGCAACAGGTGCAAAAGTTTCAACGAAATCAATTCCTTCAACCTGTGTGTTGCCTTGAGCTACAAGCCGTGCTTTATTCCTCACCACAAGACCATTTTCATCTTGCTTGTTGAAGTAGATCCACTTTGTGCCGATGATATTATGCTTGCGAGGGTCTGGATGTTTGACCAGTTCCCAAACATTGTTGAGCTTGAACTGATGTAATTCTTCCTGCATAGCTTGAATCCACTCAGGCTCCAAAAATGCTTCATCTACCTTAGTGGGCTCTGTGATAGAGACGAAAGAAAAGTGCCCACAAAAGTTAGATAAATGTGAAGCTTTTGAGCGTGCGAGAGGACCTGGTGCGTTGATGTCGCTGATGATTTTCTCAATCTGCACTTCATTTGCAACTCAAGGATGAGCGGGTTGGCGACGAGGAATTGGATCAGCATTTTCTTCAGAGCCATTTTTCTCAGGTGCACCAGCATAATGTCCTTCACGGTCTGGAATAACTTCTTTAGCAGATTCTTCGGTGGGAATGACATCCTCAGTAGCCATGAACTTGATGGTTTCCTCAGGAGACTGGTCATCTAGCACAGGAGGTAGGTGCTCTCTTTGCGAGCCATTAGTTTCATCGAACCGCACATCTACAGTTTCAACAACCTTGTGGTGAACGCTGTTGAAGACTCTATAGGTGTGCGAGTCCTTTCTGTAACCAAGCATAAAACCTTCATGTGCTTTCGGTGCAAATATAGAATTGTGATGAGGATCTCTAATCCAACATTTAGCACCGAAGACTTTGAAATAACTCACATTGGGTTTCTCGTTAGTGAGGAGTTCATATGCAGTCTTCTTGAAGAATTGTGAAGATATACCCTGTTGATGATGTGGCACGCAATATCAATTGCCTCAATCCAGAAATGACAAGGTGTCTTGTATTCATCAAGCATAGTGTGAGCCATCTCAACAAGAGTCATGTTCTTGCGCTCCACGACGCCATTCTGCTGAGGAGTATAAGGAGCAGATAAGTCATGAGTAATACCAAGTTCATAAAGATAATCATCAAGAACAGTATTCTTGAACTCAGTTCCACTGTCCCTTCTGATGTGCTTGATCTTCACACCAAATTTGGTTGAATCCCTCGAGGAAAATCGTTTGAACACTTCCTGCACTTCACATTTGCAAGTGATGATATGTACCCATGTCTAACGAGAGTAATAATCAACAATAACGAAGCCATATAGAGATGCTTCATTGGTGAATGCAGAATAATGGTTTGGACCAAAGAGATCCATATGAAGCAATTCAAATGGTCGAGTGGTAGTCATGATTGTCTTCGCTGGATGCTTGGCCTTGGTCATCTTTCTAGCTTCACAGGCTCCGCACAAGTGATCCTTGAGGAATTTGACATTCTCAATGCCAATTACATGCTTCTTCTTCGCAAGCGTGTGCAAGTTCCTCATACCAGCATGACCAAGTCGTCGATGCCATAGCCAGCCTTCTGAAGCTTTTGCAAGTAGACATATAGCTGGTTGTGGTCCTATGGAAAAATCAACACTATACAGATCTCCTCTCCTAAAGCCTTCGAAGACTATGGCATGGTTAGCTTCCATGATCTCAACACAAGGATACTTGCCAAAGATAACAACCATATCAAGATCACAAAGCATTGAGACTGACTTGAGGTTGAGTCCTAAGGACTCGACAAGCATGACTTTGTCCATGTGTTGACTCTTTGAGATTGCAACCTTACCTAGACTCAATACCTTGCTTTTTCCTTTGTCAGCGTAGGTGACATGCTTCAGATGCGATGGATATAAGGGGGCATCCATCAATAGATTCTTGTCACTAGTCATGTGGTTTGTACATCCACTATTGAGGACCCTCTCAGTGGCTTTGGGTTGATCATCCTGCAGATGAATTAGTGCAGCTTACGAACTCATATATTTCATCAGTGAAGAATATGACATCAATTTCATCAGATCAATTTCATGAAGCAATAGAACAGATAAAGAAGTATGAGGACGTGAGAAATGAAAGTTCATTTCTTCATGATTAGCTTGCGTCCTTTCAAGCATATTCAGGTCTCCAGCAAATTCTTCAGACGTTTAAGCATGTCTGGAGACCTGACCCTGCATAAGAGATTAGTTCTTTTTCTTCACCACCCACATCTGAAGGGGTGGCAAAGAGTTCATCATTCTGCGAGCTCCATAAGAGAACGGTGGCATAGAAGCCAGTCCACTTCGTTTCACATAAGAGAAGTTAGGGTAAGCATATGAATAAGCAGAGAAATTCTTCGAGGACTTATGAACATAATGGTTAGAAGAATAATGCTCGTATTCATAGCCCTTAGATCTTCCCTGCGAAACAGAAGTGTTAGCACGACGATGTTCATATGAGGATTTTGAACCTTTTGAGGAATTAGATCCATTTGAGGAATTTGGTCAGTATGAGGACTTGGATCCATATTAAGAATTTGGTCCATATGAAGAATTTGGGGTTCCTATTCTTCACAGGTGGTGTCATGATGACATTCACCTGAAGACTTTCAAGGCACCTTTTGGGAACCACGGTTTTCTTCATAGGGGAACCGTTCCTGCAGTTAGTGCCAACATATCTAGCAAATACTTCGCCATTCTGATTTTTGAATAGCTTATAGTAGGACTCAAATGACTCATTAGAAGAATGAGGAGATTCACATGAAAAGCCAGATAGAGTAGATGGATCTACTGGATGTCCCTTTGCAGCAACCCATGAGGTTTTGGGGTACTGCTCAGGCTTCCAGTATGTTCCATCAGCATTGAGTTTCCTCTCAAAGGAAATACCCTCTTTCCTAGGGTTCCTGTTGAGGATCTGCTTTTTAAGCACATCACAAAGAGCATGATGCCCTTTGAGGCTTTTGTACATGCCTGTCATATACAATTCCTTCAGCCTTGCATTGTCAGTGATACTAGCAATATCCTCAGATGAGGAATTAGTGACAGCAGAGACAGGTGAAGAATTTGTAGCAGTAGAAGCATTTGAACATTCAGGTGAAGAATTAGCAAATTCACGTTCAATGCACTTCAAAAATGGAGGAATAAATTCTTCCTGAGCAGCGCTGATTTGTTGAGCAAGTAATGAATCACGCTCCTTCTGAAGATCTTCATAACTCATCCATAGCTCCTCAAGATCTTTCTTTCGTTGAAGAAATTCATAAGAAAGCTTCTCATGATCAGATAAGAGAGTGTTGTGATGACTTTGAAGGTTGTCAAACTTAGACTGAAGTCTCTGAAGATTTCCAGTCAAGGTTTTAGTGCGATCCATTTCTTCACCCAACATATCATCACTTTTGTCTAGCATATTTTGAACCTTTTCAAAAGCCTTTTGTTGTTTCACAGCAATCTGAGCAAGTTTAGAGTAGCTAGGCTTGAGGTTTTCATCAGATTCATCCTCACTTGATTCAGAGGAGGGATATTTGAGTACCTTGGCACACTTTGCAATGAAGCGATAGGTGGGAGCGTAGTCGTCATCAGCCTTGTTGTGGAAGCCATTTTCTTCAGTGTTTAAGATGGACATGCTGACGAACGCAGTAGCGAGGGCTAGGCTTGCCACACCAGATTCTGACTCCTCAGATGCCTCCTCTTCCTCATGTTCCTCAGATTCAGCTTCAGAGTCCATTTCCTTGCCAATGAATGCCCGAGCCTTCTTAGAGCTGCTCTTCTTGTGAGATGAATACTTCGAGGATTTTGATGATGAAGATTCTGAAGATTTCTTCTTCTTCTTTGAGTCATTAGAACTGTAATCCTTGTATTTCTTCTTCTTTGATTCCTTTTCCCACTGAGGATAGTCTTGAATGTAGTCAATAGGTTTCTTGCACTTGTGGCATAGTCTCTTCTTGTAGTCACGGGATGAGGAATCATCACTTCTTGAGGATTTTCCAAAGCGACCACGTCTTGAGAACTTCTGGAATTTCTTCACGAGCATTGCTAGCTCCTGGCTCAGTTCTTCAGGATCACCAAGGCTGCTACCAGAATCTTCACCTTCAGATTTAGACACAGCCTTGGCCTTTAGAGCACGTGATTTGCCATAGCTCGGTCCATAGAGATCTCTCTTCTCAGCAAGCTAGAACTCATGAGTGTTTAGCCTCTGGAGGATAACAGCAGGATCAAGTGACTTATAGTCTCCACCTTCTTGTATCATCAATGCCAGAGTATCAAATGAAGAATCAAGCGATCTCAGCGATTTCTTCACCACCTCATGGTCGGTGATGTCAGTGGCACCAAGTGCTTGAAGCTCATTTGAGATGTCAGTGAGGCGATCGAAGGTTTGCTGAACATTTTCATTGTCGAGTCTTTTGAAGCGGTTGAAGAGATTGCGAAGAACGTCAACACGAGAGTCGTGCTGTGTTGAGACTCCTTCATTGACCTTGGACAACCTATCCCAGATAAGCTTAGCTGTTTCCAAAGCACTCACTCTACCATACTGCCCTTTGCTCAGATGGCCACATATGATATTCTTCGCTTGAGAGTCGAGTTGCTTGAATCTCTTCACGTCAGCAACGTTGATGGTAGGAGTGACAAAGGGGACACCATTCTCCACAACATACCAGAGATCGTTATCAATTGCCTCAAGATGCATTCGCATCTTATTCTTTCAGTAGGGGTAGTCCGTCCCATCGAAGGTAGGCCAGCACAGACCTTGATCATACCTGTGGTCGACATAACTAAAACTCCAGGCGGTTAAACCAAAATCACACAGAACAAGGGAGCACCTTGCTCTGATACCAATTGAAAGTGCGTTAAGTCGACTACAGGGGGTGAATAGGCAATTTTTATGAATTCTTCACTGAGGAATTTCAGGGTGAGGAAATTCCTAAGTGAAGAACTACTTGCAGCGGAATAAGTACTCATAAGCATACATGACATAACATAAACATGGATATCATGATGAAATGAAGACAGACACAGAGTACAGAAAGCATAAGCATAGGATAAAATAGGATGAAGACAACCAGACTGAAGAAATTGAACTGAGGAAATTGAGAAAGTCTTCAGTCAAAGTCTTCAAACAGATATGAACAAGCTGACAACACAGTAATGAGGAAATGGAAGAGTTGAGGAAATGAAACCAGTTAGCTCGGTGAAGACAATGATTTGGTAGACCAGTTCCAACTGTTGTGTCAGTTGTACGTCTGGTTGGAGCGGCTAGGTATTTAAACCTGAGGACACACAGTCCCGGACACACAGTCCTCACCGTATTCTCCTTGAGCTAAGGTCACACAGACCTCACCCAATCACTCGTGGTAAGTCTTCAGGTGACTTCCAAACCTTCACAAACTCGGCCACTCGGCGATCCATAGTTTCCTGTTGGATTTTCTAGACCATGACGTCTAACCGTCTGGAAGATGCACAGTCTTCAAAGGTAACAAGCGTCGGATCCACACAGGAACAATTTCTTAAGTGATGCTCAATCACTTTGGGTGTGAAGGTGTTTGAGTTTGGGTTTTCCTCACTTGATGCTTTTCGCTCAAAGTCCTCGGAGGATGGGATGCTCTCAATGACAAGTGTCAGTTTCTCTCGGAGCAGCCAACCAGTTAGCGGTTGTAGGGCGGCTATTTATAGCCTAGGGAGCAGCCTGACATGATAAGACATAAATGCCCTTCAATGATATGACGTTAGGTGGGTAGATATTTTGGGACAGCTGGCGCGTAGCACAACAACGGTCGGAAATTTGAGGCTCAAATTCCTCAGGTCTATCATGTTCCTCACTTGTAGGCAATCCGCACTGGTGAATTCCTAACTCCTCAGTCAGAACAAATTCCTCAGAGACCAGAAGAACTTCGTCTCTGTCACTAATGAAATTGAATGATCTGCATGAGATTTCCAGTGGCTTCACTCGAAAGGATTGGTAGGTGTAGGATTTTGAGATGAGCATTACTTGGAAACTTTTCCTTAGTTTTTCCTCGACCCCATTTAACAGTACGATGTTTCCTATGACTCAATAAAGATAAAACGAAACTACGAAAACAAAGTCTTCACCCTTTATATTCCTCGCATGAACATAGAGTCTTCACGATCACACCAATTTCTTCACTTTCAATGTCTTCAGAAAGTCTTCAGAAATCCAAAGTCTTCAGTTGAAGACATTCATTTTTAGGGGTCGACTTTCTCTATAAATATCAAACTCCTCATAGACTTATAGACCTGTGTACACTCACAAATGCATCAGTCCCTTAACCTATAAGTCTTCAATACACCAAAATCACTAAGGGGCACTAGATGCATTTACACTAGGGTTTAAGCTTCTATCACTCTAGCAACCCATCATCTACTTGCTACTTCCCAATGCCTTCCCCTAGGCCCAAATCATGGTGAAGTGTCATGTAGTCGACATTCAGATAACACCATTAGAGGAAAGACAACACTCATCTCATCAAAATATCGAACGAATACCAAATTCACATGATTACTTATAACAAGACTTCTCCCATGTCCTCAGGAACAAAAGTAACTACTCACAAAGTGTGTTAATTTTCATGATCAGAGGGGTATTTAATATCATTAAGGATATGGACATATGATCTTCCACCAAATAAAGCAACTAGCATCAACTACAAGGACTAATCAACACTACTAGTAACCCACAGGTACCAAAATGAGGTTTTGAGACAAAGATTGAATACAAGAGATGAACTAGGGTTTGAGATGAGAAGGTGCTGGTGAAGATGTTGATGAAGATTGGTCCTCCCATGATGAGAGCATCGTTGGTGATGATGTTGGCATCAATTTCATGTTTCCCTGATGGAATCGCTCCGCCGGAGACCTAGATTGCTTCTGCCCAGCTTCTGCCTCGAGACGGCGGCGCTTCGTCCCGAAAGTCTTCTCTCTATTTTCTCTAGGTCAAAACCCTTAATATACCAGAAGATGGGCACCGAAGGATGGCCAGAGGGCCCAGAAGCTCAGGGGGCACGCCCCCAGGCTTGTGGCCACCTGGTGGGTCCCCTCCTGGTATTTCTTCGCCCAATATTTTATATATTCCAAAATAATTCTCTATAAAGTTCAAGGGCATTTGGAGTTGTGCAGAATAGGGATCTCAGATTTGATCATTTCCTGTCCAGAATTCCAGCTGCCGGCATTCTCCCTGTTCATGTGAATCTTGCAAAATAAGGGAGAAAAGGAATAATAATTACATCATAAGGTGTAATAACAATCCATAATGCAATAAATATCAACAGAAAAACATGATGCAAAATGGACGTATCACCCCCCCCCCCATGCTTAGACCTCGCTCGTCCTCAAGCGAAAGCCGAGATCGATAATCATGACCACATGTTTAGAGATAGAGGTGTCGGTAAAACAAAATACGAACATGAGGGCATCATGATCATCTTTAGAATAGCAATATATTGTCATATAACTTCTTATGCTAAAGTGATAATTCATTCACGAGGTAAAGTATGAACCATAAACTTCATTGAAAACTAACAAACTATGATCTCAGTCATTGATGTAATTACAATTTATCATAATGTCAGAAAGGGTCCATGTAAGAACTTTTTATTTAGCAAGTTCACATACTCAACCATCATTTAGTCTTTCATAATTGTTGACACTTACGCGATACTTATGTGATCAAAGCTTCAGCCAGACACATAGAAAGATAGGGGCTTATAACTTCGCCTCCCAACCATTTACCTCAAGGGTAATGTCAATAATAACAACTCATGATTACCTACATCTGACTGGATATGTGTGTCTAGATCTTTCCCCAACACATGACGCTTGCCAAAAAGAGAAAAAAATCTGGTGAACATTGCTACCTCTTGAGCACTGTGTTGGATTTCCCCGAAGAGGAGAGGATGATGCAGCAAAGTAGCGTAAGTATTTCCCTCAGTATGAGAACCAAGGTATCAATCCAGTAGGAGGCTACGCTCAAATCCCTCGTACCTGCACAAAATGATAGCTACTCGCAACCAACGCGATTAGGGGTTGTAAATCCCTTCACGGTCACTTACGAGAGTGAGATTTGATAGAGATGATATTTTTGGTATTTTTGGTATAGAGATGCAAAGTGAAAAGTAAAAAGCAAAGTAAAAAACAAAAGCAAGATTAAAGTGATGGAGATTGATATGATGAGAATAGACCCGGGGGCCATAGGTTTCACTAGTGGCTTCTCTCAAGAGCATAAGTATTCTACGGTGATTGAACAAATTACTGTTGAGCAATTGACATAATTGAGCATAGTTATGAGAATATCTATGTATGATCATGTATATAGGCATCACGTCCGAGACAAGTAGACCAACTCCTGCCTGCATCTACTACTATTACTCCACTCATCGACCGCTATCCAGCATGCATCTAGAGTATTAAGTTAAAAACAGAGTAACGCCTTAAGCAAGATGACATGATGTAGAGGGATATTTTCATGCAATATGATAAAAACCCCATCTTGTTATCCTCGATGGCAACAATACAATACGTGCCTTGCTGCCCCTTCTGTCACTGGGAAAGGACACCGCAAGATTGAACCCAAAGCTAAGCACTTCTCCCATGGCAAGAAAAACCAATCTAGTAGGCCAAACCAAACTAATAATTCGAAGAGACTTGCAAAGATAACCAATCATACATAAAAGAATCCAGAGAAGATTCAAATATTATTCATAGATAGACTTGATCATAAACCCACAATTCATTGGTCTCAACAAACACACCGCAAAAACAAGATTACATCGAATAGATCTCCACAAGAGAGGGGGAGAACATTGTATTGAGATCTAAAGAGAGAGAAGAAGCCAATTAGCTAATAACTATGGACCCGTAGGTCTGAGGTGAACTACTCACACTTCATCGAGGAGGCTATGATGATGTAGAAGCCCTCCATGATGACGGCCCTCTCCGGCGGAGCTCCGGAACAGGCCCCAAGATGTGATCTCATGGATACAGAAAGTTGCGGCGGTGGAATTAGGTTTTTGGCTCTGTATCTGATCGTTTGGGGGTACGTAGGTATATATAGGAGGAAGAAGTACGTCGGTGGAGCAAAAGGGGGCCCACGAGGCAGGGGGCGCGCCCTAGGGGTGGCGCCCCCCACCCTCGTGACCGCCTCTGTTGTTCCTTGGAGTAGGGTCCAAGTCTCCTGGATCACGTTCGGTGAGAAAATCACGTTCCCGAGCTTAATTCCTGCTCGTCCTCGAGTAGGTAAATGATAAAAAGAGAATTTTTGATGTGAAGTGATACTTGGCATAATTTCAATGTAAATCTTCTTAATTGTGGTTTGAATATTCAAATCCAAAAGATTCAAGACAAAAGTTTATATTGACATAAAAATAATAATACTTCAAGCATACTAACAAAGCAATCATGCCTTCTCAAAATAACATGGCCAAAGAAAGTTATCCCTACAAAATCATATAGTATGGCTATGTTGTATCTTCACCACACAAAGTATTTAAATCATGCACAACCCCGATGACAAGCCAAGAAATTGTTTCATACTTTAAAATTTTCAAAACTGTTTCAATCTTCACACAATACATGAGCGTGAGCCATGGATATAGCACTATATGTGGAATAGAATGGTGGTTGTGGAGAAGAAAAAAAGAGGGGAAGATAGTCTCATATCAACTAGGCGTATCAACGGGCTATGGAGATGCCCATTAATAGATATCAATGTGAGTGGGTAGGGATTGCCATGCAACGGATGCACTAGAGCTATAAGTATATGAAAGCTCAACAAGAGAAACTAAGTGGGTGTGCGTCCAACTCGCTTGCTCACGAAGACCTAGGGCAATTTAAGGAAGCCCATCATTGGAATATAGAAGCCAAGTTCTATAATGAAAATTCCCACTAGTATATGAAAGTGATATCATAGGAGACTCTTTATCATGAAGATCATGGTGCTACTTTGAAGCACAAGTGTGGTAAAAGGATAGTAACATTGTCCCTTCACTCTTTTTCTCTCATTTTTTTATTTGGGCCTTTTTTATGGCCTCTTTTTTTTCGTCCAGAGTCTCATCCCGACTTGTGGGGGAATCATAGTCTCCATCATCCTTTCCTCACTTGGGACAATGCTCTAAAAATGATGATCATCACACTTTTATTTTTCTTACAACTCAACAATTACAACTCGATACTTAGAACAAAATATGACTCTATATGAATGCCTCCGGCGGTGTACCGGGATATGCAATGAATCAAGAGTGACATGTATGAAAGAATTATGAATGGTGGCTTTGCCACAAATACGATGTCAAATACATGATCATGCTAGCAATATGACAATGATGGAGCGTGTCATAATAAACGGAACGGTGGAAAGTTGCATGGAAATATATCTCGGAATGGCTATGGAAATGCCATGATAGGTAGGTATGGTGGCTATTTTGAGGAAGGTTTATGGTGGGTGTATGATACCGGCGAAAAGTGCACGGTATTAGAGAGGCTAGCAATGGTGGAAGGATGGGAAAAAGTGCATATATTCCATGGACTCAACGTTAGTCATAAAGAACTCATATACTTATTGCAAAATTTTAGAAGTTATCAAAGCAAAGTATTACGCGCATGCTCCTAGGGGGATAGATTGGTAGGAAAAGACCATTGCTCGTCCCCGACCACCACTCATAAGGAAGACAATCAATAAATAAATCATGCTCCGACTTCATCACATAACGGTTCACCATACGTGCATGCTACGGGAATCACAAACTTTAACGCAAGTATTCTTTAAATTCACAACTACTCAACTAGCATGACTCTAATATCACCATCTTCATATCTCAAAACAATTATCATGCTTCAATCTTTTCTTAGTATTCAACGCACTCAAAAGAAAGTTTCACAAATCTTGAATACCAGGCATATTATTATTAAGCAATTTACCATGCTATTAAGACTCTCAAAATGATCTAAGTGAAGCACATAGAGAAAAATTATAACGCTCCAAAGATATAAGTGAATGTAGCGACCCGACCTCAGACGGTCAAGCCTCTGTGTATCTGTGCCATCCCTGGATCAGTATGCTGGCACACACAGTACATCAATGTATATATCAAAGTGCAATCACATGTATAAATAACGTAAAACTGATATATATACCTCGTAATACTCAGCGGAAACAATCAAACGAGTGTGGAGTCCCATCAACGCCATCTGCAGGTTGAGTGTAGACCGTAACCCTGTATCGTAACTCTTACTCGTCGAAGAAAATATCTGCAACATGATACGTTGCAGCCGTGTAGGTCAGTACATTGAATGTACCGGCAAGATCACAATAAGAGAAAGCTGATGATAAAACTATTCTATATGCAATATGGCTTTGTGGCTCTGGGTCTGAGTTTTTGTTTTGCATAAAAGCTGGTTTTACTTTTCCTACAACAAAGGAATATCAGGAGCCTGTACTACGGAGTTTTCTAACATGACATGGTTCCGCCAACCGATGTCCCATAGCCCAAAATCATCATAAGTTGCCCACAATTAAGTTATCAATCCGGTGTTGAGAGTTCCGAGATAGATCCAAGTCCAGAGGCTCAAATTGTCCGTAACCGGGGACACGGCTAATCGATTAGGTTTTAACCCTCTGCAGAGGTTTGTACACTTTACCCGCAAGATTCGATCCCTCTTTTTACGTTCTCGCACTTCATGGTGTTTGAGAACAAGATGACCGAAACATGGTCTTCCGAAGAGTTCCTCTGACCACTGTCCGGTGCTCATCCAATCCTACCGTCGTTCTACATCTGCTAGCACCGTCCCAGCCAGAGTCACAACTAAGGTCAACCAAGCCAGAGCCCATAGTGACTTGCGGTTGCACAGGTAAGCTTCTGGTCATGAAGTATTCTTCCGTCTCTTTGAGTCTGGGTGGAACTTTCCTCATGAGTACTGGCCAAAACCCAGCTCACTAGGCAAATCCACTGGGTACTCCAGGGTGCCTCACAACCAGTCCACCCAGTAGTGTGTATTGAAGTCTTGTCTCGAGTCTTGAAGTCTTGAGGTCTCGAAGATGCTGTCCTCGCAGGTGCCATCAGGAAGTTGTCGTCTTTGACGTAAAATCCTCCATTCTCACACCACTCCCGAGCACTCATACCAACCCCGTCTACTATAGCGTAGCTTTAAAAGTAAACAACGTCCCGGGCTTGGCAACAGGAAGATGGGTTCCTACCTCATGCATTCTACTCAACTACAAGAATTCAATATCACTACTGGAGGGATTGAAATAGTGGTGCCACTAAATGCAATAAAAACATTGGTATGAAAAATATGGTCAAAGTGAACTTGCCTGGTATGTCGATGAAGATAGTCGCACTCAAATAAAGACTTGGTAGAACTATTTGTCACTCCGTTCAAAATCTATATAGTCAAACATAGCATTCATATAAGCAAGCAATTCTAACACTCATAATAAAATCAACAAATAAAAAAATGCAAATCATCAAGGGACACCAAATAAAAAGGAAAACTATACCACAAAACTACTAAAGAGAACTCGAAGACATAACACAAAATAGTTTTGTCCTAAGTAAAAACATAACAACAATTAAAACACTAAACTGATAAATTAACAGAAAATAACTAATTTAACAGAAAGTATTTTTCACAAAATTTTATTTGCAAAAAAAAAGAAACAAATAAAAAGCTTTTATGAAACACTAACTATGACCAAAACAAGTTTTCATACAAAACTAAATAAAATATATTTTTAATAATAATAAAAAATCTTTGGTTGACTAACAGAAACAAAACTAAGTTTGTCAAACGTGACAAAAAGAAATAATTTAAAACTAATAAAAACAATAAAGAAAAGACTAAAACAAAACTATAAGTAAAACAGTCCTGTTTTGCTAAAAACCTAATTTAAATTAACCTAGAAATAAAACACTAAATACTACTGGATAAACAAAGGTCTTAGAGACCAGGGGCAAAAAGAATCGGTCAAAAATAATATTCCTAACTCAAAATAGCTCAAATCTAGTGATTTGAGAAAATTCATACAAACACAAATTTAAACAGCTCAAATGTGAAATAAAATTGAACTAACAGAAACTTCATAAAATTTGTGATCCAAGGCAGTTGGAATCACTCAAAAATACCTCGTAGATAATTAACTATGGATTTTACAAGATTGAAACTATTCTGTTTTAAAAACAGAACGAAAAAAAAAAACTGTAGGTCGGGATTTACTGTAGCAGTTCCGGTGATGGGGTCCTGGTGGAGCTCCGGCGACGTCCTCCGGTGGCCCTCCGGCGAGGCGAGGGGTCCGGTGGGGGAGGTGGAGCGAGGGGGTTTGAGTGGTGGTGGTGGGAGTTGGCGGGGATGGCCGGAGGTGGTGGGGCGGGGCGGCAATGGCGGCGGTGGTCCGGCGAACTCCGGCGAGGTGGCGCGGCAGCTTGGGGCGAGGAGAGGCGGCTCTAGGGGCGGGAATGGATGCGCGAGGTGGCTATTTATAGGGGGAGGAGGTCTTCTTGGAGGAGGGGGGCAAGGGATTTCGCGAATCCCGCGATCTCCGGCGATGCTCCGGCGGTGGCTGGAGACATGGAGCATCGTCGGGAGGAAGGAGATGATTCGGTACGGATTCGGGCCGGATTTGGCCCAAAAAGAAAATACCTTTCCCTTTTTTTAAAAGATTCCGCGAAGAAAGATCATTTTAGAAAATAAGATGAAAATAAAATATAGGAGTATTATATATCAAAACGACCGGAAAAAGAAATCCTACAATATGAACTATTTTACAAGATGAAATAAAATTCACACAAATTCTAATAAAACAAATAGTGCTACTGCTGCAAATAAAATTCAAATAAAATTTCTTTAAAATGCCAAAATGATTTAAAATTTATTTTTTTTCCATTTTTATAATGTAGGGAATCATTTTACCCTATTTTCCATATATTTTATTTTTTGGAGAAAAATAATTTGAAAATAAAACCCAAAAACTTCCAAATGGTTTTGAATTGGAAATTCAAACCTTTTCTTCATACTTCCAACTCATATTTCCTATATTTTGAAGAAGTCATTTTATCCTCTCTCATGAAAATCATTGAGTTGCATAAAGTTTCTAAATTTGAAATGTTTTCAAAAATGAAATTCAAAAATCTTTCAAAACCCTTTTTGCTTCTAGAAGAAGTCATGTTTTCTTCACTCAAGGGTGTTGTGATGAAATGAATTTGAAATTCATTAAGATCAAATGCAAGGATGAAAGTTTGGGAAGTCATTTCATTCCCTCTCATTTAACTTTCAAAAAGTTTCAAATTTCACTCAATTTCACACAACCATTCACACAGCAATCAAACAATCAATCAAATTAATTATTTAATATAACATTCCAAAATTTAGAATTTTGGGATGTTACAAACTACCACACTTAAAATGAATCTCGTCCCCGAGATTCGAAGAGGCTAGGAAAAAAATTAGGTTTCGGGTCTTCCAGCAACTCCATCGGTCTGAATGGTCTGGGGTGCTACCACACTTAAAAGCAGGGTTATGGTTCTGACGAAACTCATGTACTCCATCCTTTTGTGTTGCTGGTGTCGGTGTTCTCATATACTCCGGAATAGCTCTTTCATGGGTGCTCTTCCGGTCGGGGCATGACCTGTTCTCAAAATCTTTTGTCCTCTCAATCATGGTGAGTTTCTTCCGAGACTGCGTCTTCATATCTGACGGGTCTGTCGCCAATACTAAACAACTATCAAAAATCTCATGGTGGTCGACAATTCATGGTTTCTCCTGCAGGAAAAAAATGGCGGGGTTGAGTCTCACCGTATAACCTACGATTGGCAACGGTTGCCTGTAAAGGGTTCCATCGTCCTACCATTCTATGGTGTTATGGCTTATCGCGTCGACACTCTTCTAATATTTTCAAGTCTCTCTGATTTTCCATCAACATATGATAGTTCATGATAGAAGTCTCCGGTATGGGGGCCAATCCATCCCGTACTTGAACCATTACTACATATGCAGACATCGAATCACGTATTCTAACACTTGGGCATACTCACAAGCATTGCAGAATTTCTCTTGTCAACGAACTGAGTTCGAATAAATCCATTGTTTCTGCAAGCTGAACAAGGCATCGAAGGTTTCTTCACAACTCTCGGGTTTTCGTATCCTCCTAAAAATGTTGGCTGATTAACTCAGAGTTTTCTTCGGAATATCTTCCTTCAGCAAGAGTGTGCTTGCTTCTTATTAACTCCTGGGCCTGTGGGTTATGGTCCACTTCAACTCTTGTACAAGTTTAACTCATCCTTCCGAGGATTATCATTCCATATGCCAACATTACATCTCCTGTAAATCCAATAGTACTTCTTCCTTCATACCCTTGTGGTGACGATCATACAAAACTCCAACTTATTTGGTCCAGCTCCCTTCTATGGACCGTCCTGAATAACACATTTCTTTCTTCATTGATCCTGTGGCCTTATGGAGTACTACCATACCAAAAAATGCACTAGTTTATCCATAAATCACATTATTTTCATATCAATCTTTTATTACATCCTTAACCATTTTTTGTAAATCCAAATTCCAAAAAGTACTTCATTACAAATGCTGCCACCCACATGGTTCGGTATGGTCAGGCATTACTTCCAACTTTATTCATTCTTCCTCCTTGAGGATTCTTTAGTCCCACTGGAATTGTGCGACATGCGCCTTGAAATCTTCAATCTTCTGTTTCATCGTGGTGGCCTTGAGCTTCATCTCCATCATCTCTCCATGCACTTCTCTTAGGTATTCCTGAGTATAACGAAGTCTTGCTTCAAGTATTTCTCCGATCTGGCGTATGGCTTCCATGGCTGCTTCACGAACAACGTCGAAAAAAGTTGCTTGTGGTACACGTGAGATGAAAAAGTACTGCCCCATCGTCTTTGGGCAAACTCCTTTCATACGGTGGAGGTGTACCTCCACATACCAAAGTTCCACTCCCTTTTGCATGAAGGGGTAGCCTTTGTAGACTGCATCTCCTTCAAGGTGAATATGCTTCATCATGTCCTTCAGGATCTTTGGGTAATCATGATCACTTGTCAGGGTCATGATCGTTTCAGGGCCCTTAAGGGAAAGACTCATAAAGGGTTGTCATCTGCATGTGTAGGATAAGAGGGGTACTCAGAACAAAGAGTGTATCTCCATGGGGATTTTTTTTTATTGTCTCTAGAAAAGTTTGGTGTTCAGCTGTCCATGGGTTCGAGGTTTCGGGGTCTGGTTGAGATAGAAAGAGGAAGAAAATACCCACCCATCAAACAAATCCTAGCTCAAAAGAAAAAAAAGAAAAAAAAAGTATCGTTTGTGATGGGCCGTTCTACTATGGTTTCGTTTCTAAGTCTTTATTTCTCCAGGTCTTCAATGCTCGAGAGTTTCCAATTCCTGATGCTTTTCCCATATGAAGGCCTTCTACCATTCCTCCGTAGCTTACGTCTCTCAAGGTTGACATAACAAGCCTACAAATATCGCATCTATCCAACCATTCAATAAACACAGAAAATAATAGCAACCAAGCATTCATTTATTCAATCAATTCTATAGTATCGCCACCCACATAAGTTGGTATGGTCAGATACTTAAATCGAGAAAGCGTTCATCTTTATTTCTCTCAGGGTGGGCTACTACTAAGCTAATTTATCGGGAACTTGATCATTGTCCCCACTGGGGCTTCTTCTGTGTGGACTTGATCTCCTCCAATTTTTCTGCTAGATTTTCCCTGTCGATGCGGAGTTTCTTGTGACGACCCTGTATGTCCTGAAGTTGTTCCTTGAGCTTCTGGATCTCAACGTCCTTGGCATGAGACATGGTCCTGCTGCTTTTCAGTTCCTGACGCATTCTCGGGATCTCGAGGTTCTCCTCCTCCAGCTTGTCTACCTTCAGTCTCTGAGTCTCGACCTCTTCTCGTAGTGCTTCATTGTCAAACAGGGCTTCCAGGAGATCCATCTGAAGATTCTTGACGTATTGTTCTAGATCCTGATTGTACACTAACAGTGGGGAGAACTTCATCTTTTGCGCTTCCGTCAAGGCAATAGTTGCTCCATCAAACTTCTGCCATCCAATCCTTCCAAAGAAGTGTGGGTTTAGTGCAGCACGATGACGATAACATAAGCGTGCAATAGCATCATGGACGGCAGTGTTGATGCCCATATCACAGTCACCATTTATGGTGCCAAAGTTGATGTCTGCAGTCTTGGGGTCTTCTTTACGGCCAAAAACTTGGGTCTTGACTCCCCATGATCTAGACGTCCTCTTAGTTGCCTTGATCTCAGGTATCGGTAGCTTCAGCAGCCTGACTAGCTCCACAAGGAAGGGGCCTCCAAGAACCTTCTCGTAGTGTTCTCTTTTGTTCAGAATGTAGCTCTCCATCTATAGTTTGAAATAAGGAAGGTTCGGTAAAAGGAATCAGGCGTTACGAGAGTAGTAACAAAAACAAAGGTCGTTCCTGTCGGGGTCTTCATATTACTAATTCATTTCCTAGGGTCACGTCCTACCGTCAACATGTGCTCTGATACCATATCTGTAGCGACCCGACCTCAGACGGTCAAGCCTCTGTGTATCTGTGCCATCCCTGGATCAGTATGCTGGCACACACAGTACATCAATGTATATATCAAAGTGCAATCACATGTATAAATAACGTAAAACTGATCTATATACCTCGTAATACTCAGCGGAAACAATCAAACGAGTGTGGAGTCCCATCAACGCCATCGGCAGGTTGAGTGTAGACCGTAACCCTGTATCGTAACTCTTACTCGTCGAAGAAAATATCTGCAACATGATACGTTGCAGCCGTGTAGGTCAGTACATTGAATGTACCGGCAAGATCACAATAAGAGAAAGCTGATGATAAAACTATTCTATATGCAATATGGCTTTGTGGCTCTGGGTCTGAGTTTTTGTTTTGCATAAAAGCTGGTTTTACTTTTCCTACAACAAAGGAATATCAGGAGCCTGTACTACGGAGTTTTCTAACATGACATGGTTCCGCCAACCGATGTCCCATAGCCCAAAATCATCATAAGTTGCCCACAATTAAGTTATCAATCCGGTGTTGAGAGTTCCGAGATAGATCCAAGTCCAGAGGCTCAAATTGTCCGTAACCGGGGACACGGCTAATCGATTAGGTTTTAACCCTCTGCAGAGGTTTGTACACTTTACCCGCAAGATTCGATCCCTCTTTTTACGTTCTCGCACTTCATGGTGTTTGAGAACAAGATGACCGAAACATGGTCTTCCGAAGAGTTCCTCTGACCACTGTCCGGTGCTCATCCAATCCTACCGTCGTTCTACATCTGCTAGCACCGTCCCAGCCAGAGTCACAACTAAGGTCAACCAAGCCAGAGCCCATAGTGACTTGCGGTTGCACAGGTAAGCTTCTGGTCATGAAGTATTCTTCCGTCTCTTTGAGTCTGGGTGGAACTTTCCTCATGAGTACTGGCCAAAACCCAGCTCACTAGGCAAATCCACTGGGTACTCCAGGGTGCCTCACAACCAGTCCACCCAGTAGTGTGTATTGAAGTCTTGTCTCGAGTCTTGAAGTCTTGAGGTCTCGAAGATGCTGTCCTCGCAGGTGCCATCAGGAAGTTGTCGTCTTTGACGTAAAATCCTCCATTCTCACACCACTCCCGAGCACTCATACCAACCCCGTCTACTATAGCGTAGCTTTAAAAGTAAACAACGTCCCGGGCTTGGCAACAGGAAGATGGGTTCCTACCTCATGCATTCTACTCAACTACAAGAATTCAATATCACTACTGGAGGGATTGAAATAGTGGTGCCACTAAATGCAATAAAAACATTGGTATGAAAAATATGGTCAAAGTGAACTTGCCTGGTATGTCGATGAAGATAGTCGCACTCAAATAAAGACTTGGTAGAACTATTCGTCACTCCGTTCAAAATCTATATAGTCAAACATAGCATTCATATAAGCAAGCAATTCTAACACTCATAATAAAATCAACAAATAAAAAAAATGCAAATCATCAAGGGACACCAAATAAAAAGGAAAACTATACCACAAAACTACTAAAGAGAACTCGAAGACATAACACAAAATAGTTTTGTCCTAAGTAAAAACATAACAACAATTAAAACACTAAACTGATAAATTAACAGAAAATAACTAATTTAACAGAAAGTATTTTTCACAAAATTTTATTTGCAAAAAAAAAAGAAACAAATAAAAAGCTTTTATGAAACACTAACTATGACCAAAACAAGTTTTCATACAAAACTAAATAAAATATATTTTTAATAATAATAAAAAATCTTTGGTTGACTAACAGAAACAAAACTAAGTTTGTCAAACGTGACAAAAAGAAATAATTTAAAACTAATAAAAACAATAAAGAAAAGACTAAAACAAAACTATAAGTAAAACAGTCCTGTTTTGCTAAAAACCTAATTTAAATTAACCTAGAAATAAAACACTAAATACTACTGGATAAACAAAGGTCTTAGAGACCAGGGGCAAAAAGAATCGGTCAAAAATAATATTCCTAACTCAAAATAGCTCAAATCTAGTGATTTGAGAAAATTCATACAAACACAAATTTAAACAGCTCAAATGTGAAATAAAATTGAACTAACAGAAACTTCATAAAATTTGTGATCCAAGGCAGTTGGAATCACTCAAAAATACCTCGTAGATAATTAACTATGGATTTTACAAGATTGAAACTATTCTGTTTTAAAAACAGAACGAAAAAAAAAAACTGTAGGTCGGGATTTACTGTAGCAGTTCCGGTGATGGGGTCCTGGTGGAGCTCCGGCGACGTCCTCCGGTGGCCCTCCGGCGAGGCGAGGGGTCCGGTGGGGGAGGTGGAGCGAGGGGGTTTGAGTGGTGGTGGTGGGAGTTGGCGGGGATGGCCGGAGGTGGTGGGGCGGGGCGGCAATGGCGGCGGTGGTCCGGCGAACTCCGGCGAGGTGGCGCGGCAGCTTGGGGCGAGGAGAGGCGGCTCTAGGGGCGGGAATGGATGCGCGAGGTGGCTATTTATAGGGGGAGGAGGTCTTCTTGGAGGAGGGGGGCAAGGGATTTCGCGAATCCCGCGATCTCCGGCGATGCTCCGGCGGTGGCTGGAGACATGGAGCATCGTCGGGAGGAAGGAGATGATTCGGTACGGATTCGGGCCGGATTTGGCCCAAAAAGAAAATACCTTTCCCTTTTTTTAAAAGATTCCGCGAAGAAAGATCATTTTAGAAAATAAGATGAAAATAAAATATAGGAGTATTATATATCAAAACGACCGGAAAAAGAAATCCTACAATATGAACTATTTTACAAGATGAAATAAAATTCACACAAATTCTAATAAAACAAATAGTGCTACTGCTGCAAATAAAATTCAAATAAAATTTCTTTAAAATGCCAAAATGATTTAAAATTTATTTTTTTTCCATTTTTATAATGTAGGGAATCATTTTACCCTATTTTCCATATATTTTATTTTTTGGAGAAAAATAATTTGAAAATAAAACCCAAAAACTTCCAAATGGTTTTGAATTGGAAATTCAAACCTTTTCTTCATACTTCCAACTCATATTTCCTATATTTTGAAGAAGTCATTTTATCCTCTCTCATGAAAATCATTGAGTTGCATAAAGTTTCTAAATTTGAAATGTTTTCAAAAATGAAATTCAAAAATCTTTCAAAACCCTTTTTGCTTCTAGAAGAAGTCATGTTTTCTTCACTCAAGGGTGTTGTGATGAAATGAATTTGAAATTCATTAAGATCAAATGCAAGGATGAAAGTTTGGGAAGTCATTTCATTCCCTCTCATTTAACTTTCAAAAAGTTTCAAATTTCACTCAATTTCACACAACCATTCACACAGCAATCAAACAATCAATCAAATTAATTATTTAATATAACATTCCAAAATTTAGAATTTTGGGATGTTACAGTGAAGCACACAGAGCAAAACTACATAGCTCAAAAGATATAAGTGAAGCACATAGAGTATTCTATCAAATTTTAATTCATGTATGGCTATCTCAAAAGGTGTGTACAGCAAGGATGATTGTGGCACACTAACAAACCACGACACAAATAATACAAGATCCTCAAAGCAAAACACATATCATGTGGTGAATAAAAATATAGCTCCAAGTAAAATTATCGATGGAAGTAGACGAAAGAGGGGATGCCTTCCGGGGCATCCCCAAGCTTTGACTTTTTGGTGCCCTTAGATTATCTTGGGGGTGCCATGGGCATCCCCAAGCTTAGGCTCTTGCCACTCCTTGTTCCATAATCCGTCAAAAGAATTTACCCAAAACTTGAAAACTTCACAACACAAAACTCAATAGAAATCTCGTGAGCTCCGTTAAAGAAAGAAAACAAAAAACCACTACAAGGTACTGTAATGAACTCATTCTTTATTTATATTGGTGTTAAACCTACTGTATTCCAACTTCTCTATGGATTATAAACTATTTTACTAGCCATAGATTCATCAAAACAAGCAAACAACACATGAAAAACAGAATCTGTCAAAAACAGAACAGTCTGTAGTAATCTGTAACTAACGCAAACTTCTGGAACTCCAAAACATCTACCAAAATAGTAAGACCTAGACAATTTGTTTATTGATCAGCAGCAATTGGAATCAGTATTTTATCATGTTCTGGTGATTTTTAACAATTGTTTTTGTGAACAGAAAGTTTCTGGAAACTACAGCAAGATCAAATAACTATCATCCAAGAAGATCCTATAGGTTTAACTTGGCACAAACACTAATTAAAACATAAAACCTCATCCAAACAAAAGGCAGATGGGTTATTTATTCCTAAACAGAAACAAAAACAAAAAAACTTAACATAACATTGGGTTGCCTCCCAACAAGCGCTATCGTTTAACGCCCCTAGCTAGGCTAAAAGCGAGGATAGATCTAGGTATTGCCATCTTTGGTAGTAGGAAAGAAAAGAGCAAATTTATCTTCCTATTTTGAGAAAGCACATGACCATTAATGGAGGAAGTAAGATTAAGCACATTACGGAAATTTGGATCTAAACCAGATTTCATCTCTTTGATAATTTCGTTTTGATAGAAGCATAAGAGGGTGGTAGATTCAACCTTATCATTCATGGGGTGCCCAAATATAGTTTTCATCCTTTCATAGGTATCTATAGCATCCCCTTCAATAAAACCCTCTTCAAAAATAGAATCTAGCACTTGCTTAAAAGAAGCGGGTAATCCAACATAGAAGCCTTTTAAGTAAACCTCAATTTGATATTGTGGTACATAGCTAGCCCTAATCCTCAATAACCTATCCCAAGCATCTTTTAAAGACTCATCAAGTAAATAACGAAAAATTCCAGAGTCATCTTCATCAAAATTACTCAAACTCTCATTAGTAACTCCGGTGGGTCTTTCCATAGCATCATTATTTATGAGCTTAGAGAGGATAGAGGGGTCATCCAAGGTACTAGGACCCTGGAAAGGACCCTTCATTCTTTTTGATTCGGCCATGGCAACGAGAAGACGAGAAGAAGGCAAATGGAGAGAGAGAGAGAAGGAGATTGGGAAAGAGAGGGCGAATAAAACGGCAAGGGTGAATGGCAACTAATGTAATGCGAGAGATATGGATTGTGATGGATACTTGGTATATTGACTTTTTGCGTAGACTCCCCGGCAACGGTGCCAGAAATGACTCGCTGTCGGGAGTCCAAATCTTGACTTGCTCTTGCGTAAGCCTCCCCGGCAACGGCGCCAGAAATTCTTCTTGCTACCTCTTGAGCACTGCATTGGATTTCCCCGAAGAGGAGAGGATGATGCAGCAAAGTAGCGTAAGTATTTCCCTCAGTTTGAGAACCAAGGTATCAATCCAGCAGGAGGCTACGCTCAAGTCCCTCGTACCTGGACAAAACGATAGCTACTCGCAACCAATGCGATTAGGGGTTGTCAATCCCTTCACGGTCACTTACGAGAGTGAGATCTGATAGAGATGATATTTTTGGTATTTTTGGTATAGAGATGCAAAGTGAAAAGTAAAAAAGCATAGTAAAAACAAAAGCAAGATTAAAGTGATGGAGATTGATATGATGAGAATAGACCCGGGGGCCATAGGTTTCACTAGTGGCTTCTCTCAAGAGCATAAGTATTCTACGATGGGTGAACAAATTACTGTTGAGCAATTGACAGACTTGAGCATAGTTATGAGAATATCTAGGTATGATCATGTATATAGGCATCACGTCCGAGACAAGTAGACCGACTGCTGCCTGCATCTACTACTATTACTCCACTCATCGACCGCTATCCAGCATGCATCTAGAGTATTAAGTTAAAAACAGAGTAACGCCTTAAGCAAGATGACATGATGTAGAGGGATAGTTTCATGCAATATGATAAAACCCCATCTTGTTATCCTCGATGGCAACAATAAAATACGTGCCTTGCTGCCCCTTCTGTCACTGGGAAAGGACACCGCAAGATTGAACCCAAAGCTAAGCACTTCTCCCATGGCAAGAAAACCCAATCTAGTAGGCCAAACCAAACTGATAATTCAAAGAGACTTGCAAAGATAACCAATCATACATAACAGAATTCGGAGAAGATTCAAATATTATTCATAGATAGACTTGATCATAAACCCACAATTCATCGGTCTCAACAAACACACCGCAAAAAGAAGATTACATCAAATAGATCTCCACAAGAGAGGGGAAGAACATTGTATTGAGATCCAAAGAGAGAGAAGAAGCCAACTAGCTAATAACTATGGACCCGTAGGTCTGAGGTGAACTACTCACATGTAACACCCCGGATGTAACTTGCCATATTTGTAACTCCAACTCTTGCCAATTTCGGCTATTTGATATGATATTCCCTCCGTGGTTGGGTTTTCCTTCATTTTGCATTTTGTCCTTATCATGCATTTCATATCATGCCATCATGTGCATCGCATTTGCATACGTGTTCGTCTCATGAATCCAAGCATTTTCCCCGTTGTCTGTTTTGCAGTCCGGCGCTCCTATGTTCCCCGGCGTCCCCTTTTACCTTTTTCCGTGAGCGGGTATTAAACTTTCTCGGAATGGACCGAGGTTTGTCAAGCGGCCTTGGTATAGCACCGGTAGACCACCTGTCAAGTTTCGGGTCATTCGGAGGTCGTTTGATACTCCAACGGTTAACCGGGTAACCGTGAAGGCCTCTTTTGGGTTGCAGCCCAAAACCCCTCCAAAACAGCCCAATAACCCATCTAAGACACTCCCATGTCCATCGCCGTTCGATCACGATCGTGTGGCTGCAAACTGTGCTCAATTTGGAGCCTCCTAGCTCCTCCTACCTATAAATATGTGCACCCCTCCCCCATTTTTGGGCAA
This sequence comes from Aegilops umbellulata, assembly GCA_032464435.1. Taxonomy (NCBI): domain Eukaryota; kingdom Viridiplantae; phylum Streptophyta; class Magnoliopsida; order Poales; family Poaceae; genus Aegilops; species Aegilops umbellulata. Next base: position 259,268,211 of record CP136057.1, read on the forward strand.
ACCCTAGCAAACGCCTCCCCGCCGCCACCGGACGCATCCGGACCGGGCCGGACACGTCCGCCGTCGCGCCCGGACCAATCAGGGGCCGCCACATTAGCGCCCGCCTGCGCCCACTTCGTCGCCGCCGCCGGGGCCCAGATCCGACCCGCCCCGAGGCCGAACCGGGCCTCGCCGCCCCCCCCCCCCCCCCCCCCCCCCGCGCACGCCGCCTCTCCCGGCCGCCCGCAGCCGGTCCCGCCGGCGCTCGATCCCGTCGCCCGGCGCGCCCCGCCGCCCCGCTTGCCGGAGCGCTCCGCCGCCCGCGCCTCATCGGCCCTTGCCCGATCTCCGCCGCGCCGGCCACCCAAGCCTCGCCGGCACGCGCCTCCGCGCCGCCCCGCCGGACCCCGTCGCCGTCTGCCTCGCCTCCGGCCGGATCCGGGCCGGACACGGCCGGATCCGTCCTCCCCCGTCGTCGCCGGCCACCACCTGATCCTCCCCGAGCCTCCCCGGCCTTCTCCTCCTCGTCTCCGGCGAGATCTCCGGCCAACGTCGTTTTCCGTGCACCGACCCTGAAACGCAAGTCCCCGAAAATGTTGCATAATTGTCGCATGTTGAACGCATCATATCTCTGCATCCGTAGCTCCGTTTCGTGCGTACACTATGTCAAATTGTTCGCCTCGACGAGTACATCATTTCATCTCATTGCATCATTTTTATTTGAGCTCATCTTGTTGCCCGAAATGCTGTTAGAAGAGGGCTATGTGATGTTACTTTCAGATCTGTTTCAGAACATGCACTTTTGTCATTTTTACCATGATAGATGTGTGCACCCTATGAAGTTGAGTCCTACATGTGTTTTGAAATATGCCATGCTATCTTTCCAGGGGTGTATGCCATGTATTTTTGTGATCTTTGTGGTGACTAGCACAAGCATGCAAACTAGGGTACATAATGTTGCTGATTTCAGAGACTTAGTATTTTCACTGTCATGTTCTGTTGTTATTTTTATGCCATGTGTTCATGTTGTTTCCGAGAGATCTATGCCTCTTTTGAGCATGATCAGTAAGAGTGTTTTGATCATATGGATTTTCTCTATCCATCCATGCCTTTGTTTGTAATTATGGAGTGCCATAGCTTGAGTCAATCGAGCTCTACTTTTGCTATAAAATGTTCCTGGCAGATTGTTTACATGTTATTCGATTTTGCCAAGCTTGTTGTAGTTGATACTTGCATGATATGATGTTACTCTTGCCATGTCTAGCTTCTATGCCATGTCTTCTTGATGTATGTATACTTATTTTATCATGCAATGCTCTGTAGTGAGTGCATCGAGCTCACGAACATGCCTACTTGTTATCTGTTTTTGACATGGGTGTTATTATATTTTCTGATCCTTTTTGGTTTATGGTCAGTAAGGGACTTTTGTTAAGTGCTTTGAGTAGATTCATGCCATGCCATATTTTGCTATGTCCTGTTCCTGTAGCATGTCGTTTCCTTGATCTAAACATGTCATCCTGATGTTGATTTCTGGCATGTTGTTATTTTCACTAAGTCTGTGAACCTGTTATCTTTTGCACTTTTGCCATTCTTGTTGGAACCTGTTGTGATGTGATTTAGCCGTAACTCAGTGTTCATCTTTTGTCAAGAATCTTGAGTAGTTCACTTTGATATGCTTTGTTGATATGTTTGGGTGCAGTAGCTTAATTTCTTGTTGCTTGCTAAGTAGCATCATGCTGTTAATGGCAGAATCTTGTCATTCTTGTTTTGCTTGTCATTTGCAAACCGTGCATCCGATTCCGGTGATCTTTATATCGATTTCAACCGAAATCACCTCACCTTTCCGGTGGCATACTTGGTTTTCCAATATTATGCCTTGTTCATTCTTGTCCTTCCGGAGCACGCATATGCATTGCATACCACATCTCGCATATCATGCCATGTCTTGCATCATGTTGCTTGCGCATTGCATCGTGGTTGATAGTTGTTTCTTTGCTTGTGTTGTTGTCTTGGGTAGAGCCGGGAGACGAGTACGTGAACGAGGAACCTGTTGAGAACGCTTACGATGATCAAGCTTTCGATAACTCTGAGAACCTTGCAGGCAAGATGACCATACCCTCGAAATCACTTCTATCTTTGCTTGCTAGTTGCTCGCTCTTTTGCTATGCCTATGCTGCGATACCTACCACTTGCTATATCATGCCACCCAAATTGCCATGTCAAACCTCTAACCATCCATGCCCTAGCAAACCGTTGATTGGCTATGTTACCGCTTTGCTCAGCCCCTCTTATAGCGTTGCTAGTTGTAGGTGAAGATGAAGTTTGTTCCATGTTGGAACATGATTATGTTGGGATATCACAATATCTCTTATTTAATTAATGCATCTATATACTTGGTAAAGGGTGGAAGGCTCGGCCTTATGCCTGGTGTTTTGTTCCACTCTTGCCACCCTAGTTTCCGTCATACAGGTGTTATGTTCCTTGATTTTGCGTTCCTTACATGGTTGGGCGATTTATGGGACCCCCTTGACAGTTCGCTTTGAATAAGACTCCTCGAGCAAGGCCCAAACTTGGTTTTACTATTTGCCACCTAAGCCTTTTTCCCCCGGGTTTTCGCGAGCCCGAGGGTCATCTTTATTTTAACCCCCGGGCCAGTTCTCCTTCGATTGCTGGTCCAAACCGAGCGATGTCCGGCGCCCCTTGGGCAACCAGGGTCTTTGCCAACCCGACGTCTGGCTCATCCGGTGTGCCCTGAGAACGAGATATGTGCAGCTCCTATCGGGATTTGTCGGCACATTCGGGCGGCTTTGCTGGTCTTGTTTTATTACTGTCGAAATGTCTTGTAGTCCGGGACTCCGAGACTGATCGAGTTTTCCCGGTAGAAGGAATATCCTTCGTTGACCGTGAGAGCTTATAATGGGCTAAGTTGGGACACCCCTGCAGGGTATTATCTTTCGAAAGCCGTGCCCACGGTTATGAGGCAAATGGGAATTTGTTAATGTCCGGTTGTAGAAAACCCGAGGTTGACCTTAACTAAAACACATCAACCGCGTGTGTAACCTTGATGGTCTCTTCTCGGCGGAGTCCGAGAAGTGAACACGGTGTTGGAGTTATGTTTGACGTAGGTTGGTCTAGGATCACTTCTTGATCACTTCTAGTTTCTCGACCGTGCTTTGCTTCTCTTCTCGCTCTCTTTTGCGTATGTTAGCCACCATATATGCTAGTCGCTTGCTGCAGCTCCACCTCACAACCCTATCCTACCTTTAAGCTTAAATAGTCTTGATCTCGTGGGTGTGAGATTGCTGAGTCCCCGTGACTCACAGATTCTACCAAAACAGTTGCAGGTGCCAACGATGCCAGTGCAGATGATTCAACCGAGCTCAAGTGGGAGTTCGACGAGGAACGTGGTCGTTACTATGTGTCTTTTCCTGATGATCAGTAGTGGAGCCCAGTTGGGGTGATTCGGGGATCTGTGTAGCATTTGGGGTAGTCTTCTTTCATTTTGGTGCCGTAGTCGGACCTTGAGTGTATTCTGGATGATGTATGTTTATTTATGTATTGTGTGAAGTGGCGATTGTAAGCCAACTATGTATCTCTTTCCCTTATGTATTACATGGGTTGTGTGAAGATTACCTCACTTGCGACAATGCTTTCAGTGCGGTTATGCCACTAAGTCGTGCTTCGACACGTGGGAGATATAGCCACATTGAGGGCATTACAAGTTGGTATCAGAGCCTTCCCCGACCTTAGGAGCCCCCACTGATTGATCATTTTTAGTGGCCGAGTTGTGTCTAGAAAAATGTTTTGAGTCATTTAGGAATTATATATCGGAGAGTTTAGGAATTCTTTTTACTTCCCAGTCTCCTCATCGCTCTGGTAAGGCATCCTGACGTAGAGTTTTTACTCTTCTCTTCTCAAATTTCACTAAAAAAAAATTCAGGATCACGCGGGTATCTTAGAATCGTTCCGGTGGTTTTATGATGACAACATTGTCTTGGTGCCTCCTGTCAGCAGGGGTTTAGTGGAGGTGTCCCAGGGAGTTGAGCTCCGAGGTGTTGTCGTCATAATTTTATCGTTACAGTTCTGGAATACCTGAGTTTAGTACGCCGACATCGAAAATCTCTTTTGTACAGTTGTTGGTGAGATAACCCTTATAGCCCAGTATTGAGGCGAGTGCGGGAGTATTGCCATGACTCGTATAACGGATGCTTTTCGAAGGTTGAGGTAGACGATTTCCGAAGGTTTCTTGGTTATGTGTTGAAGGATGGATACAGATGGATCTAGGTATTGTTAGTTTGGGTGATATATTTTGTGTCCCCTGTATCCCCAACACCTGATTGCATAACCAGAAAGTTTCGGGAGTTTATAAGTGGGAATTCATGTAGCTCTAGTATTTCTTCCCGCAGATATTTGGTTCGTGATTGGGTAATCCTTACCAAGTATTTGTTCACATCCGTACCTTGTTGATTTTATTCCATTCCTTTTTTCTAAGTGGCTTCTCAACTTATGGAAGTGTGATGATTTACTTTGGAATTCATTCGTTCACTCTTGTTCGAATGTTTATTGTGAAGACTATATGTTGCAATTTCGATCCTTTGATTCAGCTTGAATATATGTCTTTCAAGATGCTAATGGATGTCACCCTCTTCAGGATGGCTCCGCCAACGCGTCAGAATCCGGAACGCAATGAAGGAAGTCAGGCTAATCCTCCGCCACCACCTCCGCCTCCAGAGGCATGGCAAGCCTTGATGACTGCCACAAATGCCAACGCTCAGATTCTGATTCAGCTCTTGCAAGATCGCAACCAAGGGCAAGGTAATTAGGGAAATCAAGGCCAAGGCAACAATCAGCCGCATTTCGCTTCTCTCAATCAGTTCCTTGCTAATCAGCCAAAGACCTTCAGCTACTGTGTCGAGGCCACAAACGCCGATGATTGGCTCGTGGATATCAGCAAGCATTTCGAGTGCAGCAATGTCAGACCTGAGGACTTTGTCAAGTTTGCCTCTTTTCAACTCAAAGATCAAGCTGCTGAATGGTTCCAGCAATACAAAGATTCCAGAGGAGGTCGTGTGATTACCTGGGATGATTTCCGCCGTGACTTCAAAGCTCATCACATTCCAGAAAGTGTTGTTGAGAGTAAGCGTGAGGAGTTCCGCAATCTCAAGCAAGGCAACATGTCTGTGTATCAATACAACACTCAGTTCCAGAAGCTCTCTCGTTTTGCTAAGCAAGACATCCCTGATGAGAAGAGTATGATCTACCAATTCAGGCGTGGTCTCAAAGAAGATCTGCAACTTGCTCTCGTGCTTTTTGAGACGTTAAAGTATGATGAATTTTACAACATGGCACTGAAACAAGAAGCTGCTCAACTCAAGTGTGAGGCTTCTAAGAAGAGAGTCAGAGACGCAGTTCAGTCTTCTTCTTCCTCACTTGTGGCAGCTAAGCAACAGAAGTTCTGGTTGCCTCCTCCTCCTCCGTTCCGTCAGCCTTATCGGCAGAAGAACTCAGGTGGTCGTGGATCTTCCCACCCACCCAACCCTGGCTATCAGAACAAGTCTCAGAACCAAGCTCCAAGGTCAAATGCTCCTTATCATCGTCCGCTCTCAGAGGTGACTTGCAACAAATGTCAGCAAAAGGGTCACTATGCGAACAAGTGCTTCAACCAAAGGCGCCTTCCGCCTCCTCCTCCTGTGAAATCTTCCAGCAATGCAGTGGTCAAGCATAATTCCAAGTCTGCAAAGGTGAACATGTTGAATGCAGCTCAAGCAGAGGATTCTTCAGAAGTGATCATGGGTAATCTCTCAGTTAATGACATTCCTGCAAAAGTCTTATTTGATACCGGTGCATCGTATTCTTTCATGTCATATCCTTTTGCATCGAAGCACAATTTTGACACAGAGGCGTTACCTAAAGCTTTGCAAGTTGTTTCCCCAGCTAGACGTTTGAGATCTACCATGTTCGTTCCGAATGTCGGTATCAAGATGGGTGACTATAGATTTCTGGCTAAACCAATTGTTCTTGGTGACTCTGATATTGATCTTATTCTCGGGATGGACTGGCTTTCTAAGCACAAGGCTCAGCTTGATTGTGCTACCAGGGAAATTCAATTGACTCACTCTTCTGATGATGTGATCATTTATGCCGCTCGTGATGATATCATTCGGTTGCTTTCTCTCAATGAGAAGGGTGAATTGGATCCTATCTCTCAGATTCCAGTCGTTTGTGAGTACCAAGATGTTTTTCCAGAAGAGCTTCCGGGTATGCCTCCTCACCGGCGAGTTGAGTTTGTTATTGATCTTGAGCCTGGCACGGAACCCGTTTGCAAGCGTCCATACAAGCTTGGACCTAAAGAGCTGAAGGAATTGAAGAAACAGCTCGATGAACAAGAGCGTCTGGGTTTGATCAGACCGAGTTCTTCTCCTTGGGGTTGTGGTGTTCTTTTTGTCCAGAAGAAGGATGGCACGGACCGACTTTGCGTCGATTACCGTCCATTGAACAAGAAGACAATCAAGAACAAGTACCCACTTCCCAACATCAATGAGCTTTTCGAGCAACTCAAAGGTGCTAAAGTGTTCTCCAAGCTTGACCTTCGTATGGGTTATCATCAGATTCGCATTCGTGAAGAAGATATTCCCAAGACAGCATTCAGAACAAGCTTTGGTTCTTATGAATATACTGTCATGTCATTCGGCCTTGTCAATGCTCCTCCAACATTCACTCGCTTGATGAATTTCATCTTCAACCCCTACACCAATGAATTTGTCTTGGTCTATCTCGATGATATTTTGGTCTTCTCCAAGAATAAGAAGGATCATGCCATACATTTGCGATTGGTGCTCGACAAGCTCAGAGAGTATCAATTATATGCCAAGTTCTCCAAATGTGAATTTTGGCTTGATGAAGTTCTTTACCTTGGGCATATCATCTCTGCCAAGGGCATTGCTGTTAATCCTGAGAAGGTGTCTGCAGTCGTGAATTGGGAACCTCCTCAGAATGTCAAGCAGCTTCACAGTTTTCTTAGACTTGCAAGCTATTGCCGAAGATTCGTTGAGAATTTCTCAAAGATTGCAAAGCCTCTTTCCAACCTCCTCCAGAAGCATGTGAAGTATGTCTGGTCTCCTGAGTGTGACGTTGCTTTCAACACTCTCAAAGAGAAACTTGTCACTGCTCCAGTGTTGACTCCTCCTGACGATTCCAAGCCTTATGAAGTTTTCTGTGATGCTTCTCTTCAAGGTCTCGGTGCTGTGTTAATGCAAGAGAAGAAAGTTGTGGCCTATACCTCTCGTCAGTTGAAGCCCAACGAAAAGAACTACCCCACTCACGATCTTGAGTTGGCGGCAGTTGTCCACGCACTAATAACATGGAGACATCTCTTGTTGGGAAGGAAAGTGGACATTTTCACCGACCACAAGAGTCTCAAGTACATCTTCACTCAGCCCAACCTCTACCTCAGGCAAACTCGATGGGTCGAAATGATTCAAGAGTATAATCCGAGTATTGAATATACTCCAGGCAAGGCTAATGTGATTGCAGACGCTTTGAGCAGGAAGGCTTATTGCAACAGCTTAATCCTCAAGCCCTTTCAGCCGGATCTTTGTGAAGCTTTCCGCAAGTTGAATCTCCAAGTTGTTCCTCAAGGTTTTCTTGCCAACCTCATCGTCTCTCCTACTTTGGAAGATCAAATTCGTGAGGCACAACTGTTGGATACCATGGTGAAGAAGGTGAAACGTGGTATTGACAAGGGCATTTCCAAATACAAGTGCCATCGCGTTGATGACAGAGATACTGTTTTCTTCGAGGACCGGATCATGGTTCCAAAGGGTGATCTTCGTAAAGTCATTATGAACGAGGCGCACAATTCTCTTCTGTCAATTCATCCTGGAAGTACGAAGATGTACCATGACCTCAAGCAGTCGTATTGGTGGACTCGAATGAAGCGGGAAATTGCTCAATTCGTGAATGAATGTGATATCTGTCATAGGGTGAAAGCAGAACACCAACGACCAGCTGGTCTACTCCAACCTCTTGCTATTCCAGAATGGAAGTTTGATCATAAAGAAATGGACTTCGTGACTGGTTTTCCTAAGTCCAAGCATGGAAATGATGCTATCTTCGTCGTCATCGACAAGCTTACTCAAGTGGCTCATTTTCTTCCTATCAAAGAGTCTATCACAGCAGCGCAGCTGGCAGAGCTCTACACATCCAGAATTGTCTCCTTGCATGGCATTCCACAATTGATTTCTTCAGACCGTGGCAACATCTTTACATCTAAGTTTTGGGATTCCTTTCAGAAGGCCATGGGCACAAATATTCGCTTCAGCACAGCTTTCCACCCTCAAACTAGTGGACAAGTCGAGCGTGTCAACCAAATTCTTGAAGATATGCTCAGGGCTTGTGTTATCTCTTTCGGCATGAAATGGGAGGATTGTCTTCCATATGCTGAGTTCTCTTACAACAACAGCTTCCAAGCCAGCTCGGGCAAAGCCCCATTCGAGATTCTCTATGGCAGAAAATGCCGTACTCCTCTCAATTGGTCTGAGACGGGCGAACGCCAATTGCTTGGCAACGATTTGATCTCAGAGGCTGAGGCAATGTGCAAGGTCATTCGTGAGAATCTCAAAATCGCGCAATCGCGCTAGAAGAGCTATTACAATAGCAAACACCGGGATTTGGCATCCGAGATCGCAGACCATGTCTACCTCCGCGTCTCTCCAATGAAAGGAACTCGTCGCTTCGGTATCAAAGGGAAGCTTGCCCCTAGATACGTCGGTCCTTTCAAGATCATCGGCAAACGAGGCGATCTCGCCTATCAACTTGAGCTTCCCTCCAACTTTGCAAATGTGCACGATGTCTTCCACGTGTCACAGCTTCGCAAGTGCTTCAAGACGCCTGAGCGCACCATCAACTTCGAAGAGATTGATCTTCAAGAAGATTTGTCTTATCATGAGCATCCCGTTGCTATTCTTGAAGAAACTGAGCGCAAGACTCGCAACAAGTCAATCAAATTCCTGAAAGTGAAATGGTCACACCATTCAGACCGAGAAGCCACCTGGGAGCACGAGGACCACCTCCGTTCCGAATATCCGGAGTTCTTTCAGTCCTAGATCTCGGAAAAGATCCTCTCGTAGTGGTGGAGTGTTGTAACACCCCGGATGTAACTTGCCATATTTGTAACTCCAACTCTTGCCAATTTCGGCTATGTGATATGATATTCCCTCCGTGGTTGGGTTTTCCTTCATTTTGTATTTTGTCCTTATCATGCATTTCATATCATGCCATCATGTGCATCGCATTTGCATACGTGTTCGTCTCATGAATCCAAGCATTTTCCCCGTTGTCCGTTTTGCAATCCGGCGCTCCTATGTTCCCCGGCGTCCCCTTTTACCTTTTTCCGTGAGCGGGTATTAAACTTTCTCGGAATGGACCGAGGTTTTTCAAGCGGCCTTGGTATAGCACCGGTAGACCGCCTGTCAAGTTTCGGGTCATTCGGAGGTCATTTGATACTCCAACGGTTAACCGGGTAACCGTGAAGGCCTCTTTTGGGTTGCAGCCCAAAACCCCTCCAAAACAGCCCAATAACCCATCTAAGACACTCCCATGTCCATCACCGTTCGATCACGACCGTGTGGCCGCAAACCGTGCTCAATTTGGAGCCTCCTAGCTCCTCCTACCTATAAATATGTGCACCCCCTCCCCCATTTTCGGGCAAACCCTAGCAAACGCCTCCACGCCGCCACCGGACGCATCCGGACCGGGCCGGACACGTCCGCCGCCGCGCCCAGACCAATCAGGGGCCGCCCCATCAGCGCCCGCCTGCGCCTACTTCGCCGCCGCCGCCGGGGCCCGGATCCGGCCCGCCCTGGGGCCGAAGCGGGCCTCGCCCCCCCCCCCCCCGCGCGCCGCCCCGCCCCATCCCGTGGGCGCCCCGCGCCCCAACCTCTGCCGCCGCCTCGCCCGGTCGCCCGCGCCGGCGCCGCCCGCAGCCGGACCCGCCGGTGCTCGACCCCGTCGCCCGGCGCACCCCGCTGCCCCGCTCGCTGGAGCGCTCCGCCGCCCGCGCCGCCTCGGCCGCCCGCGCCTCGTCGGCCCTTGCCCGATCTCCGCCGCGCCGGCCACCCGAGCCTCGCCGGCGCGCGCCTCCGCGCCGCCCCGCCGGACCCCGCCGCCGTCTGCCTCGCCTCCGGCCGGATCCGGGCCGAACACGGCCGGATCCGTCCTCCCCCGTCGTTGCCGGCCACCTCCCGATCCTCCCCGAGCCTCCCCGGCCTTCTCCTCCTCGTCTCCGGCGAGATCTCCGGCCAATGTCGTTTTCCGTGCACCGAGGTTGACCCTGAAACGCCAGTCCCCGAAAATGTTGCATAATTGTCGCATGTTCAACGCATCATATCTCTGCATCCGTAGTTCCGTTTCGTGCATATAATATGTCAAATTGTTCGCCTCGATGAGTACATCATTTCATCTCATTGCATCATTTTCATTTGAGCTCATCTTGTGGCCCGAAATTCTGTTAGAAGAGGGCTATGTGATGTTAGTTTCAGATCTGTTTCAGAACATGCACTTTTGTCATTTTTGCCATGATTGATGTGTGCATCCTATGAAGTTGAGTCCTACATGTGTTTTGAAATATGCCATGCTATCTTTCCAGTGGTGTATGCCATGTATTTTTGTGATCTTTGTGGTGACTAGCACAAGCATGCAAACTAGGCTACATAATGTTGCTGATTTCAGAGACTTTGTATTTTCACTGTCATGTTCTGTTGTTATTTTTATGCCATGTGTTCATGTTGTTTCCGTGAGATCTATGACTCTTTTGAGCATGATCAGTAAGAGTGTTGTGAGCATATGGATTTGCTATATCCATACATGCATTTGTTTGTAATTATGGAGTGCCATATCTTGAGTCAATCGAGCTCTACTTTTGCTATAAAATGTTCCTGGCAGATTGTTTACATGTTATTCGATTTTGCCAAGCTTGTTGTAGTTGATACTTGCATGATATGATGTTACTCTTGCCATTTCTAGCCTCTATGCCATGTCTTATTCATGGATGTATACTTAGTTTATCATGAAATGCACTGTAGTGAGTGCATCGAGCTCACGAACATGCCTACTTGTTATCTGTTTTTGACATGTCCAGTTTTCTGCTAAGTCTGAAACCTGTAACGAAACTTGCTTAATTGACATGGGTGTTATTATATTTTCTGATCCTTTTTGGCTTATGGTCAGTAAGGGACTATTGTTAAATGCTTTGAGTAGATTCATTCCTTGCCATATGTTGCTATGTCCTGTTCCTGTAGCATGTTGTTTCCTTGCTCTAAACATGTCATCCTGATGTTGATTTCTGGCATGTTGTTATTTTCACTAAGTCTGTGAACCTGTTATCTTTTGCACTTTTGCCATGCTTGTTTGAACCTGTTGTGATGTGATTTAGACGTAGCTCAGTGTTCATTTTTTGTCAAGAATCTTGAGTAGTTCACTGTCATGTGCTTTGTTGATATGTTTGGGTGCAGTAGCTTAATTTCTTGTTGCTTGCTATGTAGCATCATGCTGTTAATGGCAGAATCTTGTCATTCTTGTTTTGCTTGTCATTTGCAAACCGTGCATCCGATTCCGGTGATCTTTATATCGATTTCAACCGAAATCACCTCACCTTTCCAGTTCATACTTGGTTTTCCAAGATTATGCCTTGTTCATTCTTGTCCTTCCGGAGCACGCATATGCATTGCATACCACATCTCGCATATCATGTCATGTCTTGCATCATGTTGCTTGCGCATTGCATCGTGGTTGATAGTTGTTTCTTTGCTTGTGTTCTTGTCTTGGGTAGAACCGGGAGACGAGTACGTGAACGAGGAACCTGTTGAGAACGCTTACGAAGATCAAGCTTTCGACAACTCTGAGAACCTTGCAGGCAAGATGACCATACCCTCGAAATCACTTCCATCTTTGCTTGCTAGTTGCTCGCTCTTTTGCTATGCCTATGTTGCGATACCTACCACTTGCTATATCATGCCACCCAAATTGCCATGTCAAACCTCTAACCATCCATGCCCTAGCAAACTGTTGATTGGCTATGTTACCGCTTTGCTCAGACCCTCTTATAGCGTTGCTAGTTGCAGGTGAAGATGAAGTTTGTTCCATGTTGGAACATGATTATGTTGGGATATCACAATATCTCTTATTTAATTAATGCATCTATATACTTAGTAAAGGGTGGAAGGCTCGGCCTTATGCCTGGTGTTTTGTTCCACTCATGCCACCCTAGTTTCCGTCATACCGGTGTTATGTTCCTTGATTTTGCGTTCCTTACATGGTTGGGTGATTTATGGGATCCCCTTGACAGTTCGCTTTGAATAAGACTCCTCCAGCAAGGCCCAAACTTGGTTTTACTATTTTCCACCTAAGCCTTTTTCCCCCGGGTTTTCGCGAGCCCGAGGGTCATCTTTATTTTAACCCCCGGGCCAGTTCTCCTTCGATTGCTGGTCCAAACCGAGCGATGTCCGGCGCCCCTTGGGCAACCAGGGTCTTTGCCAACCCGACGTCTGGCTCATCCGGTGTGCCCTGAGAACGAGATATGTGCAGCTCCTATCGGGATTTGTCGGCACATTCGGGCGGCTTTGCTGGTCTTGTTTTATTACTGTCGAAATGTCTTGTAGTCCGGGACTCCGAGACTGATCGGGTTTTCCCGGTAGAAGGAATATCCTTCGTTGACCGTGAGAGCTTATAATGGGCTAAGTTGTGACACCCCAACAGGGTATTATCTTCCGAAAGCCGTGCCCGCGGTTATGAGGCAGATGGGAATTTGTTAATGTCCGGTTGTAGAAAATCCAAAGTTGACCTTAACTGAAACACATCAACCGCGTGTGTAACCGTGATGGTCTCTTCTCGGGGGAGTCCGGGAAGTGAACACGGTGTTGGAGTTATGTTTGACGTAGGTTGGTCTAGGATCACTTCTTGATCACTTCTAGTTTCGCGACCGTGCTTTGCTTCTCTTCTCGCTCTCTTTTGCGTATGTTAGCCACCATATATGCTAGTCGCTTGCTGCAGCTCCGCCTCACAACCCTATCCTACCTTTAAGCTTAAATAGTCTTGATCTCGCGGGTGTGAGATTGCTGAGTCCCCGTGACTCACAGATTCTACCAAAACAGTTGCAGGTGCCAACGATGCCAGTGCAGATGATTCAACCGAGATCAAGTGGGAGTTCGACGAGGAACGTGGTCGTTACTATGTGTCTTTTCCTGATGATCAGTAGTGGAGCCCAGTTGGGGTGATTCGGGGATCTGTGTAGCATTTGGGGTAGTCTTCTTTCATTTTGGTGCCGTAGTCGGACCTTGAGTGTATTCTGGATGATGTATGTTTATTTATGTATTGTGTGAAGTGGCGATTGTAAGCCAACTATGTATCTCTTTCCCTTATGTATTACATGGGTTGTGTGAAGATTACCTCACTTGCGACAATGCTTTCAATGCGGTTATGCCTCTAAGTCGTGCTTCGACACGTGGGAGATATAGCCGCATCGAGGGCGTTACATCACACTTCATCGGAGAGGCTATGATGATGTAGAAGCCCTCCATGATGACAGCCCTCTTCGGTGGAGCTCCAGAATAGGCCCCAAGATGGGATCTCGTGGATACAAAAAGTTGCGGCGGTGGAATTAGGTTTTTGGCTCCGTATATGATCGTTTGGGGGTATGTAAGTATATATAGGAGGAAGAAGTACGTCGGTGGAGCAACAGGGGGCCCGCAAGGTAGGGGGCGCGCCCCCCACCCTCATGGCCGCCTCTGTTGTTCCTTGGAGTAGGGTCCAAGTCTCCTGGATCACGTTCGGTGAGAAAATCACGTTCCCGAAGGTTTCATTCCGTTTGGAATCCGTTTGATATTTTGTTTGTCCGAAACTCTGAAATAGGCAAAAAAACAGCAATTCTGGGCTGGGCCTCCGATTAATAGGTTAGTCCCAAAAATAATATAAATGTGGAAAATAAAGCCCAATATAGTACAAAACAGTAGATAATATAGCATGGAGCAATCAAAAATTATAGATACGTTGGAGACGTATCAAAGATCACCATGACTCTTGCATAAAGGTAGTGACTAAAATAGAACATAGGCCCTTCGTGGAGGGAAGCAGAGGTTGTCATGCGCTTTTTATTTGGATGCACAAACTCTTAATGCAAAGGAACATCACTTCATATTGCCACTTTTGATAGAGACCTTTATTGTGCAGTTTGACAGTTTTACTTCTTCCCCATCACAAGCTCGTAAAAAGATTATTTTTCTCACACTAAAAGACCATACAATATTTAGTGGGAAATTTTTATTGCTTTGCATCGATGACAACTTACTTGTATAGTGGACTCTTTTGAAAAAACTAGGTTTAAAGATTTGGGATGCTCAAGTAGCATCTCTACTTGGTGCAGAATTTTTGGCTAGCATTGGATAGAAAGCAAGCTCCACATGTTGGAGGATCCATGACAATATAACTTCTATTCGGATATAAGAAAACATAACTCATTATGTTGCCTTCCTTGTCTAACATCAACTCATTAGCATATAATATTTTAATGAGTGGTCACAATCATAAAAGATGTCCAAGATAGTGTATTTATACGCGAAATCTCTATTTCTTTATTACTTCTTATTTATTGCAACAATGACCAAAACTATGTTTGTCAACCTTCAACAAATTTCATGAATTATATTTCTTATATGTGAAGTTATCACTCTCCATAAGATTATTATATAATCTTTTATTTTATTTATTCTTTTTCATCTCCAAGGTCAAAGCAAGAAAGCAAAACACTCAACTCAAAACTAATATTTACTATATAACTCTCGTACTCTATTACATAGATAGACTATGAAGCAAAAACTTAAAGACTTGACGATACTAAAACTTTTATTCTATAGATCACGATTTAACCAAAAGGATCGAACTAAGATAGATGATAATGATAAAGTTCGTGATACGATACCGGGGCACCTCCCCCAAGCTTGGTACAAGCCAAGGGGAGTGCCTATACCCGTGTATTCAAGTCTCCTTCTTCGGAGGTGGTGATGAACTGGTGAGCTTCTCCAACTTACGTTTGAGGCTAAAATTTTCCACCCTCAAGTCATCGACTTCTTGCTCAAGCTTCAATACCTTTTTTTGCATAATGCCTCCTTGCTTTACTGTAGAAAATGGGACAGGATGAATTCGATCTTAGACTTGTTTACTGTGTTTGGTAGGCTCCACTTTTTGAACTCCACATGCATATCCCCTGGTTGAGGTAGAGGGACATCGTCTTCATCCAAGCTCATATAATCCGCTTCCTTCAGGTTGTCATCTTGCTCCTCCTCCGTGGTCCACCCATAGGGATCTATATCCCCATAGATCCTTGGATTTGCAACATAGTGTGAGACGAAACTCTCGCCATTTGAGTCTTGAGACAACATACTTTGAGATCTGCCAGGAAAAAGAGATCAAAACAAGAATAGAGGATATTATTGCAATGTAGTGGTCAAAAACCTTCTTGAGTTTATATAATGGATTCTTACCGTGCAAAACAAATAATGAGAAAACGGAGTCCGGAGGGTGCATGAGGGCTCCACAGGCTCGGGAGGCGTTCCGAGGGGGGTAGGGCGCACTCCCAGGCTTGTCGCATGCTCGTGTGCTTTTCTGACTACTTATTATTTTGCTAATTTTTTAAATATTCCAAAATGGAGTAAAATTGCTTTTATGGAACTTTTTGGAGTTGGTTTACTTAGCGTATCACATACCTATTCACTTTTTAGGGTTCTGGAGGGTTTCGAAAAGTTTCCTTTATGTACTCCTCCACTGTTATGGAATGAATAATATTAGTCTCAATATTTATACACGTACGAGCGATATAACGCTTAATGCTTTGTCCATTCACCGCATCGGGTTGGTGCCTTTTGATAGCACCGGACCGATAAACTTCTTCGACAATGTAGGGTCCTTCCCATTTGGAGAGAATTTAAATATTAAACGAGAATTGTATAGCAAGACTTGGTCACCTACATCAAATTCCCATTTTTGTATTCTTTTGTCGTGCCATCTTTTAACCTTTTCTTTATAGAGTTTAGCATTTTCATAGGCTTGGGTTCTCCATTCATCAAGTGAGCTAATATCAAACAACCTCTTTTCACCGGCAAGTTTAAATCATAGTTGAGCTCTTTAGTTGCCCAATAAGCTTTATGTTCTAATTCAAGAGGTAAATGAAATGCTTATCCATAAACCATTTTATATGAAGACATACCCATAGGATTTTATAAGCAGTTTTATAAGCCCATAGTGCATCATCAAGTTTCTTAGACCAATTCTTCCTAGATCTATTGACAGTCTTTTCAAGATCAGATTTATTTACCTATTACTTAATTCTACTTGACCACTGGACTGAGGATGATAAGGAGATGCGATTCTATGGTTAACATCATATTTTGAAAGAAGTTTATGAAAAGCACCATGAATGAAGTGTGAACCACCGCCTGTCATTAAATATCTAGGGACTCCAAACCTCGGAAAAATAACTTCTTTAAGCATTTTAATAGAAGTGTTGTGATCATCACTAGTATTTGGAATAGCTTCTACCCACTTAGTTACATAATCAACATCAACTAAAATATGAGTATACACATTGGAGGAAGGAAAAGGTCTCATATAATCAAATCCCCGAACATCAAATAGTTCAATAACAAGTTAATAGTTCATAGGCATTTCCTGACGTCTACCAATATTACGAATTCTTTGACATCCATTGCAAGATAGAACAAACTTACGTGCATCTTTGAAAATAGTAGACCAATAAAAACTAGACTGTAATACCTTGTGTGAAGTTCTGTCTCCCGCATGGTGTCCTCCATAAGCCTCGGAGTGACACTTCCTAGGATTTATTCCTGTTCATGCTCAGTTATACAACATCTAATAACACCATCTACTCCTTTATATAGATGAGGATCATCCCAAAAGTAATGTCTTAAATCAAAGAAAAAAAATTTCTTTTGTTGGTATGTGAAACTAGGTGGTATATATTTAGCAACAATGTAATTGGCATAGTATGCATACCAATGAGTATTATGAGAAGCATTTATAACCGCTAATTATTCATCGGGAAAGCTATAATTAATAGGCAGTGGGTCACCAAGAATATTTTCTAACCTAGACAAGTTATCAGCTACTGGATTCTCAAATCCCTACCTATCAATAATATGCAAGTCAAATTCTTGTGACAAAAAGAACCCACCTAATGAGTCTAGGTTTAGCATCTTAATTTTCCATAAGGTATTTAATAGCAGCATGACCAGTGTGAACAATTACTTTAGAATCAACAATGCGAGACCCGAATTTATCACAAGCAAACACAACTGCTAAAAACTCCTTTTCAGTGGTAGCATAATTTTTTGAGCATTTTCTAGATTTTTGTTAGCATAATGGATAACATTTAATTTCTTATCAACTCTTTGTCCTAGAACACCACCAACTACATAGTCACTAGCATCACACATAATTTCAAAAGGTAAGTTCCAATCAGGTGGTTGAACTACGGGTGCAGAAATTAAGGCTTTCTTAATTGTTTCAAATGCTTTTACACAATCATCATAAAAAACAAATGGAACATATTTTTGCAAGAGATTGGTAAGAGGCCTAGAAATTTTAGAGAAGTCTTCAATAAATCTCCTATAGAAACCAACATGACAAGGGAAACTTCTTATACCTTTGATATCTTTAGGACATGGCATTTTCTCAATTGCATCAACTTAGCTTCATCAACTTCAATACCTCTTTCAGAAATTTTATGCCCAAAGACAATACCTTCATTCACCATAAAGTGCCACTTCTCTCAATTCCAAACAAGATTAGTTTCTTCACATCTCTGCAAAACTCGATCAAGGTTGCTTAAGACATCATCCAAAGTTCCGTACATGAAAAAATCATCCATGAAAACCTCAACAATCTTTTCACAAAAGTCAGATAATATAGCAGTCATACATCTTTGAAAGGTAGCAAGTGCATTGCATAAACCAAAAGGCATACTTCTATAAGAAAAAGTACCAAAAGGGGATGTAAAATTAGTTTTTTCTTGATCCTCTCATGACACGGGTATTTGGGAAAAACCAGAGTATCCATCCAGAAAACATAACTGTGTGTGCTTTGATAAACTTTCTAGCATTTGATCAATAAATGGTAGCGGGTAATAATCCTTCCTAGTGGATTTGTTTAGTTTTCTAAAATCAATTACCATCCTATAACCGGTTATAATTCTTTGTGGGCTAAGATTCTTATCATTAGGGACAACAGTAATACCTCCCTTCTTAGGAACACAACGAACATGACTTACCCATCTATTATCAGCTATAGGATAGATTATACCTGCTTCCAGGAGCTTTAATATTTCATTTCTTACCGCTTCCTTCATCTTAGGATTTAATCATCGCTGATGATCAACAACTGGCGTAGCATCAGGCTCCATATTAATCTTGTGTTGACATAGATTGTATATCCAATAGCGGCAAGATGCTTTCTCAGAGTTTTCAATAATCTCTTTTCTTCATGCTCCGAAAGCTTAGCACTAATAATAACATGATATATCTTCTCTTCATCAAGGTAAGCATATTTCAATGTATCGGGCAATTGCTTAAGCTCAAACACGGGATCACTCTTGGGTGAAAGAGGATCTCCAAGATTCTCCACAAGCAAATTGTGTTTCAAAATAGGTGTTTGATTGAAGAATATCTCATCTATTTTGTTTCTTTCATTCTTATGCATATCATTTTCATGGTCTAGCAAATATTGTTCTAACGGATGAGTAGGAGGCACGACAATAAAAGCAAGACCAATAATTTTATCCCTACTAGGCAATTCTTTATCACGAGGTTGTTAACTGAATTTGGAGAAATTAAACTCATGAGACACATCACCAAAGTTAACACTGACAGTTTTCTTAGTGCAATCAATCTTAGCATTAACCGTGTTCAGGAAAGGTCTACCAAATATAATGGGACAAAAATCATCTGGTGGAGAACCAAGAACTAGAAAATCAGCAGGGTATTTAATCTTCCCACACAAGACTTCAACATCCCTAACAATCCTAAGTGGTGAAATAATATCTCTATTCGCAAGTTTAATAGCAACATCAATGTCTTCTATCTCAGCAGGTGCAATATCATTCATAATTTCTTGATATAGGGTAAATGGAATAGCACTGACAGTAGCACCCAAATCACATAAGCCATGATGACAATGATCTCCTATTTTAACAGAGACATCATGCATGCCAACAACATGTCTATTTTTATCTTTAGGATCAGGGTTGGCAATTCTAGCAGCTTCATCACAGGAATAAATAACATGCCCATCAATATTATCAACCAGGAGACCTTTAATCATAGCAACATTAGGTTCAACTTCAATTTGTTCACAGGGTGTAGGTGCTCTTATATAGCTTTTGTTGACCATAGTTGAAACCTTAGCATGTTCTTTTATCCTTACAGGAAAAGGGGGTTTCTCAATATAAGCAGTAGAAATAAACGGATTAAAACTATAAGTAATACTTTCTTATTTAGATTTAGTAGGTTCTTCTATTTTCACTTCAATGGGGGATGATATTTAAACCACTTCTCCTTAGGGAGGTCAAATTGAGTAGCAAATGATTCACAGAAAGAAGCTACTATCTCAAAGTCAAGTCCATACTTAGTGCTAAATTTATGAAAAGCATCGGTATCCATAAAATATTTAACACAATTAAACTCAAGCTATATACATGACTCTTTACCTTTGTCAAGTTACCAATCTTTAGAGTTGCGTTTAATTCTTTCCAAAAGATCCCATATGAATTCAATACTCTTATTCATAAAAGAACCAGTACAAGAAGTATCGAGCATGGATTGATCATTATGAGAAAGCCGAGCATAAAAATTCTGCATAATTATTTCTCTTGAGACTCATGATTGGGGCATGAATACATCATTGACTTAAGCCTCCCCCAAGCTTGAGCGGTATTCTCCTTCACAAGGACAAAAATTATATATATAATTCCGATCACGATGAACCAGACGCATAGGATAAAACTTCTGATGAAATTCCAATTTCAATCGGTTCCAATCCCATTATTCCAATATCATCACATAGACTATTCCATGTAAATGCTTTTAAATCCAAAGATAAAGGGAAAAACTTCTTCTTGACTCCATCTTCGGATAGACCATCAAGCTTAAACAATCCACAAATTTCATCCGCATATATCAGGTGCATATCAGGATGCACCGTTCCATCTCCTGCATAAGGATTAGCTAGCAGTTTCTCTATCATACCCAAAGAAATTTCATAATAAATATTTTCAGTAGGTGCAGTAGGTTGAGGGACAACTCTTTGTGCTTCTGGTCGAGGTGAAGATACCCCAAACAAGCCCCTCAAAGGATTAGATTCCATAGTGACAAGTGACAGTAAATTTTAGCACATAATATAAATGTTTCCTTACCAAATTCCACTCACCAAAGGCGCTTTACTCCATGGAAATAGTGCCAGAAAAGAGTCTTGATGACCCACAAGTATAGGGGAACAATCTTAGTCCTTTGAATAAGTAGGAGTGTCAAACCCAACGAGAAGCAGAAGGAAATGACAAGCGATTTTCAGCAAGGTATTCTCTCTATCATGGTTCGACACGATCACCTATGGGGCCATTGACCCCTTGTGGTTCAGCAAGGGGGAAGATCATGTTGCACAAAGAGCGGAGGCCTAAAACAGCACAATGACTGTGACGCTGGTGATTTTTACCAATGTTCGGCCCGGCATGAGGCATAAAACCCTGCTCCTGCTTTGGTGGCTTTGATGGAAGAAACCAACGGACGTGCATCGCTCGGGCCCGGCAAGGTGGCCTCGGGGAGAGCAGCTACGTGCGTACAAGTATGCAAAGGTCTGAATCCTTCTCTAGGTTGCCTTGGGCCTCCTTTTCTAGCTCAAGGGATAACCACGGTGGCAAAACATTCTTTCTCTAGTGATTAGATAGCTAACAGTGCTATCATACCTAACTCAGGCAGTTAGGACAAAGTGCATTGAATGCTCTGCTAGGTGTTATGCTGAGGATGCAGCTCGGCAAGCCTGTCGTGCCGCTCAATCATCTTCTGTTTATCTGCTTGACATGCCTCTGGACGGGTGTCATATGAAGGTAATATGTCTTCCAAATGGTTGTCACATGCTTAGTGGAAGCCACTTAATCACTTGGGGGCTCGACAACGCACTGATAACTGATTTGCATCGTGGTGTGGTGGAGTGGTGGTGCCTTGGGGGGGGGAGATTTGCCCTTGGCGGACCCGGCAAGCCTGCCAGGGAAATCTTGTACTTGTCCTTGGGGCGGCCTCGACCCGGCCAGGCTCTCCTGCCCGGCAAGGGAGGCTTTCCCAAGGTGACATCTGGTTGTCTTGGTCTTCATGATCGGCAATTTGATCTCTCAAAGAGCTACTTCTGTGGCTTGGTCTCGCTTTGGATGTTGGTCACTACAAAAAAAAGACACATCCATGACATTTTGGGCCAAACGAATTTTTTCTGTCATGCTTATGACACTTCTATGACGATAATTGTGAAAAAAGCAAGTATTATCATAGATGTGGTGGGCTCCTACTTCTATGACAAAAAATCATGACAGAAAACGGGATTTTCGTCCTGGGCGGGCCGGGGACGCACCTGTATGACATTCTTTGGGCCGTCCATGATGTAAAAAATCATCGTAGAAGCGAGCGCGAGGAAATTTTCGGGGAGTTCCCGGTTACGGTGGGTGGTCGGAGCCGAGCGATGCACGGACGTTTGTGCATTTCTCTCGTACATGTACGTGCATGTGTGCGAGGCGTTGGGCGGTAACTGAACCCGAGCGATTGCACTGGCTACGTTACTGAACCTCGATCGATCCCTTGGCTGTTAACTGAACCCGAGTGATTCCTTCACTACTGATGCTAACTGAAGCCGGCCGAAGCTGCCTCTTGATGAATAGTCCCTGGTGGGTGGTTGGATGAAGAGTTCTTGGTGGGGGTTGGATGAACAGGATCACATGGCAGTAGAGGCCATTGCCGCTGGATGAACAGGACCCTAATCCAGGAGGTGGGGTGGATGAACAGTAGCCGGTGGAGGGACCCCGTGGCGGGCTGGTTGAACAGGAGCCGGTGGAGGCTGGATGAACATGACCCCGTGGAGGGCTGGTTGAACAGTAGCCAGTGGAGGCTGGATGAACAGGCCCCCATGGATGAACAGTAGCTGGTGGAGGTAGGAGGAAGTCGATGGTGGATGAACAGTAGCAGGTGGAGGCTGTAGGCAGTCGTCGGTGGATGAACAGTAGCCCATGGAGTCCCGTTTTGCGGTACACCACACCCCTCTCGATGAACAGGACCCCGTTTCGATCGTAGGCGCTCCAACACAAGTCTGTTTCCTCTGTTTTGCGATATGCCACACCCCTCCCAATCAACAGCACCCCGGTTTGACCGTAGGAGCTCGAAAACAAGTCTATTTCCTCCGTTCTGCGGCACGACAGACCCTTCCCGGTGAACATGATCCCGTTTCGACCATACACGGTCAAACAGAAGGTTGTTTTCCTCCATTTTGTTGGACGCCAAACCCTGTTACGGTTGTTCCGTCCAAGCCGGTTGGCTCCCGATGAACAGGACGACGTTGTTGTATGCCTTAGAGACCCCGCCCGTATGTACGTACGTAGTTGTATTTACTATCTTGAAGCATGGCTGTACGCACATGTACACGATATAGATGGGACTGTTTGACATGCTACGTTGGCGCCTCTACTTCAACACGTGCCGCTCCTTACTCGGCCACGGTACGTCTCTGTAGAGATCTCGATTGACTGTTATGTACATACACGTTCATGGCCAGACACAGAACGCTACCTTCGCTTCAATCTGGTGGGTCCCAGCTGTCAGGGGGTAAGAAGGCAGTTCCTTCTGTGTGAAGAAGCCAGGTGGAGGAATCATTATTTTGCACGTGGAGGAATCATTATTTTGCACGTAATAAGGAGGCACTTCTTTGCGTGCGGCCATGGACCCTGCTGTCAGCCTCTCCACTTACAGTCCTCTTCCGATGGTTGTCGTTCATTGGCCGCATTGACGACGTCGTACCACCCGAGAGCACCAAGGTGGAGGACGATGACCCAGAGCCGGGGAATATGTATCAGTGGATGCCTACGCGGAGGGGAGTATGAGGGTTGACTGGTTCGGCTGCGGCTGGTGGATCCGAGCTGTCAGGGGTGGGAATGTTTTTTTTGCGAAATACAGAGGCCCTTCCGGTCGGTCCCAGCTGTCAGGAGGAAGAATCATTGTTTTTCGCGTAATAAGGAGACACTTCCTACTTGTAAAAAAGGGAGGCACTTCCTTGTGTGCGGCAGTGGACCCAGTTGTCAGCCTCTCCACGTACAGTCCTCTTTTGATGGATGTTGTTCGTTGACCATGCCGTGCCGAGAGCACCAAGGCGGTGGACGACGGCGAGGCCAAGTAAGGGAACGACCCGGAGCTGAGGAAGACTCGGCAGTTGTTTCCCACGTGGAGTGGGTAGGAGGGTTTACTTGTTCGGCCGTAGTGTGAGGTTGTCGTCGTCGGAGAATAACAGCAGGTGTGGGTGAGTAGAGGGATAGCCAGGCCAGGGATGCGAATATGGTGGGGCCGTGAGGCCTGCCCGACAGCACAGCTAGCCACGGCAGGCGGGAGCAGGCAGTTCCGCCGGTGCTTGTTTGGGCGGCTGGAGCTCGAAGATCAGAGACTGAAGAAGCACAATTGTCGTTAGATTGACATCTAATGGTCCGACGCTGGTATAGTCAACTAAGTTTCCTTTTTTGAGAAACCTTGTTTATGCATGAAGTTAGTAGGCCCACAAGCCAGCCTCCAAATCTATGGCAGACAACATATAGCCCATTTGCTATTTTTTTAAAATTTGTAGCCCATTTGCCAATTCTTAAGGAATTTATTACAGCCCATTTTCTGCAGAGGACCATAGTAAAAAAGTTCAACCTAATTTTGCATATTTCGGTGGAGTCCGAACTTGTCGGTGAAAACGACACCTATGGGATCACGGGGAATCCCTTCTATGGTTGGCGGGCGCGGGGCTGTGGAAAGAGCGGGTTTAGAAGATCAACACAAGGAATTTATCTAGGTTCGGGCCGCAAGTGATGCGTAATACCCTACTCCTGCTGGGTTGTGTTTATCTGGTGTTCTTGGACTAGCTACAAAGCATGCAGGGTCCAAAAAGTCCGAATCCTCCCCCAGTATGCCTTGGGCCTCCTTTTATAGCTAAAGGGGGTCGCCACAGTGGCACATAGGAGTTGGAAAGTTTGTACTGTATACAAGTCTATCGCCTGGCACCGTAGGACAAACGCATTTAATGCGCTGCCGACGTGCCCTCTCACTTTACCGGGGACGGCAAGGAAACTCGTCCAGTCCGCCTCCGCTTCGCCTCACTCCGACGCGCGTCCAGGCTGACTAGGCGTGCAGCACCACGCTGGCTGGCTGGCTGCTGAGTTGTTGCAGTGGCAGAGTCTTCACGAAGATCTGCATACGACCACGCAGGTGCTTGCTGAGTTGGCCTGGAAGCTGCATGTCGCCACACAAGTTCCTTACTTGTTGGCGGGTGGACTTATGTGTGGGAACGGTGGTGGAGCCTTGGCAGGTGGGGGCCTGGCTGCAGCCCCGCAGATGTCTCCGGCAAGGGCCTTGCCGGGGTCCCGTAGACGTCCCCGGCAAGGGTCTTGCCCGGGGTCTTGTGAGCATCCCCGGCAAGGATCTTGCCGGGGTTTCCGTCTTCTGGTTCTCATCTAGTGTTGTATGTCCTTAGTCTTTACAAAGATCTGCATGCCACCATGCAAGCGCCTCCCGAGCCTTGGTTCCAATGTTGTGATGGTGTCAGAACTCTTAGGATCAAGGGTGGTTGATCTGCCGGTGTTGGGCAAGTTGCCCCGGCAAGGCCCTTGCCGGGGCTACGTAAGCTGCCCCGGCAAGGCTCCTTCCGGGGAGAGCCCACCTTGTCCCTTCGCTCCTCGCGCCTCTGTCTTGGCGTAGAGTTGTATCGGTGGTCGATAAAACTTAAGGGAACATTAGTTCTACCTTTAGCTCCTCGTTGGGTTCGACACTCTTACTTATCAAAAGAGGCTACAATTGATCCCCTATACTTGTGGGTTATCAAGACTTTTTCTGGCGCCGTTGCTGGGGAGTTATAGCGTGTGAATATTCTCGTGTGTGCTTGTTTGCTTTATCACTAAGTAGTTTTTATTTTATGCTCTTGTTTTCTATCTTTAGTTATGGGTAGGAAACGCAAAATACCAAAAAAAATAGTTGTACCTACTACACCAATGGTTGAAGAATCACTCAAAATCTATCACACTCCTAAAGCTTCTTACTTGGATCGTCTTCGATCCCTATGTGCTCGTGCTGAAACCCCAACTAGCTTAGTTGAGGGCAAATCTTTAGATGATCATGCTTGTTATGTGCGACACCGCATATCTGAAAAAGGGAAACTTTTACTGGATCAAATTCATTGTTTGCCATGCTATGCTTGGAATTTATGTGAAATATATGATTTTACTTGTTGTTCTGAAAACCCGAAGAAACACCTTCCCTACCAATGTGAGTTTAGTGATAATGGAATCGTATCTTCATATGTTAAGGGTGTTTATAATTACTATGATGTTCAACAAATTGAAAAATTTGTTGCTTTTAAGGGTGCTTGTGAAATTGCTTCTTTGATTGGAAAGTATGACGCTACTCTTTACAAATCTGAAAATTTTGCCATACTTAAATATTGTTATGATAATTATGCTTCTAATGCCTATGTTGTAGGATCGGAAGTACGTCTAGAGGGGGGGTGATTAGACTACTTGACCAAATAAAAACTTAACCTTTTCCCAATTTTAGTTCTTGGCAGATTTTTGCAACTTTAGGACAAGTCAAGCAATCATCACACAATTCAAGCAAGCATGCAAAGAGTATATAGCAGCGGAAAGTAAAGCATGCAACTTGCAAGAATGTAAAGGGAAGGGTTTGGAGAATTCAAACGCAATTAGAGACATGGATGTTTTTCTCGTGGTTCGGATAGGTGGTGCTATCCTACATCCACGTTGATGGAGACTTCAACCCATGAAGGGTAACGGTTGCGCGAGTCCACGGAGGGCTCCACCCACGAAGGGTCGACGAAGAAGCAACCTTGTCTATTCCATCACGGCCGTCGCCCACGAAGGACTTGCCTCACTAGCGGTAGATCTTCACGAAGTAGGCGATCTCCTTGCCCTTACAAACTCCTTGGTTCAACTCCACAATCTTGTCGGAGGCTCCCAAGTGACACCTAGCCAATCTAGGAGACACCACTCTCCAAGAAGTAACAAATGGTGTGTTGATGATGAACTCCTTGCTCTTGTGCTTCAAATGATAGTCTCCCCAAAACTCAACTCTCTCTCATAGGATTTGGATTTGGTGGAAAGAAGATTTGAGTGGAAAGAAACTTGGGGAAGGCTAGAGATCAAGATTCATATGGTAGGAATGGAATATCTTGGTCTCAACACATGAGTAGGTTGTTCTCTCTCAGAACATATGAGTTGGAAGTGTAGATGTGTTCTGATGGCTCTCTCAACGAATGAAGAGGAGGTGGAGGGGTATATATAGCCTCCACAAAAAATCCAACTGTTACACACAATTTACCAATCTCGGTGGGACCGAATCAACAAACTCGGTCGTTCCGAAATAGTAAACCTAGTGACCGTTAGAGATTTTCGGTGGTACTGACATGCAACTCGGTAGAACCGATATGGTTAGGATTAGGGCATAACGTAATCTCGGTGAGACCGATTACACAAACTCGGTGAGACCGATTTGGTAATTAGCTAACCAGAGAGTTGGTCAGGTAAAATCGGTGGGACCGATTTGCTCTTTCGTTGAGACCGAAAAGTTACAAAAGGGAAACAGAGAGTTTACATTGCAATCTCGGTGGGACCGATTTGCTCTTTCGGTGAGACCGAAAAGTTACAAAAGGGAAACAGATTGATTGCAACCCCATCTTGGTGAGACCGAGATCCCTATCGGTAGAACCAATTTGCTAGGGTTTGGCAGTGGTTTATGACAAGTGAAACTCGGTGGCGCCGGATGGAAAGAATCGGTAGGACCGAGTTTGGCTTGGAGTTTAGGTCATTTGTGGATATGGAAAAGTAGTTGAGGATTTTGGAGCATATCATTAAGCACATGAAGCAAAAGGCTCATTAAGCAACACCTCATCCCTCCTTGATAGTATTGGCTTTTCCTATGGACTCAATGTGATCTTGGATCACTAAAATGTAAAATGAAGAGTCTTGAGCTTGAAGCTTTAGCCAATCCTTTGTCCTTAGCATTTTGAGGGTTCCACTTTCACCATCCATGCCATGCCAATCATTGAACTTTCCTGAAATAATTATCTTGGAATAACATTAGCTCAATGAGCTATATGTTGTTATGAATTACCAAAACCACCTAGGGATAGTTGCACTTTCATATGTTAAACCATATATTGAGAACTCCTCCGCTGTCCAAGAAGAGACTAACATTTTACAGGAGTCTATGGAAGAAGAAATTGATGAAACTGTGAGCTCATTGGATGAAAAAGATCATGAGGGAGCGAAGAACAAAAGGAGGAAAAGCGGATTAGCTACCCATGCCCAGCTTCTAATGAGAGTAACTCTTCAACTCATACATTTTTTAATTTCCCTTCTGTAACATCCCAATTTTTATTAAATTTGGATGTTAATAGAATCATTCAATGCATATCATATTTCTTTGCATTATGGAGTTTTTTTATATTCAAATAATATTTTTTCCACTCGAGAAAAACAAATGAGAGGGGATAAGATGACTTCCTCAAACTTATAAAAGAGTGGGAAATTTTTTGTTGAATATTATTTGAAGTTGTGGAGTTCATTGGTATTTATTTTATTTGCAAAAAGTGCATTAATTGCATTAGGAAAATATTTTCAAAATGTTCTGTGCTTAAGTTAATGTTCATTAGGCTCTAAATATTGCATAGTTATTTTAGAAATTATTGTGGTGTTTTTATTAATTCATTTGAATTAATTACGGCCACTTCACTG
Organism: Aegilops umbellulata; assembly: GCA_032464435.1. Lineage (NCBI taxonomy): Eukaryota > Viridiplantae > Streptophyta > Magnoliopsida > Poales > Poaceae > Aegilops > Aegilops umbellulata. The sequence goes on from CP136057.1 coordinate 259,296,274, forward strand.
TTCGGTTTAAAAAAACACACGCACTCACCCGCCTGGACCAAAACCAGTTCGGCCCAGGGACGCGCGCGCTCAGCCAGCCGCGCCAGGCCAGCCGGCCCAGCTGGCCGTTTGGCCCAAGGCCAGCTCCCCAGCGCCCGAACCCCCCCCCCCCCCCGCACCGGTTGACCGCCCAGCGCCCCCTCTCGCTCGCTACCGCCGCTGCCACTACTAGGCGGGCCCCGCCTCGTCAGGCCGTCCCCAACCTCCCACACCGCACGGGATAAGCATCCTCGCCGTGCTCCCGCAACCGTCGCTCGGCTCTCTCGCGGATGAGGCTTATCCGCAGCTCCGTAGAGCTCCTAGCCGCGCCTATATAAAGGCCAAGACCCCCTCTTCCATCCTCGCTGTCCCGCATCTTCCCACGCCGCTCCTACCGCCCGCAGTCGCCGTTCGCATCTCGCCGGAGCTGCGCAACTCGCCGGAGCATTTCGTCGCCCGTAGACCACTCCGACCCTTCCTTTTCTGTAAAACTTCTTAGCCCGCCGAGGCGCATCCTTTTGACACTATTTTCGCCCCTAGGTTCCGTCGGAGACGCCGCACCATCAACGCCGGAGCCCCGAAGGCCGCCGTCTTCGCCCCGCCCCGTTCGGACGCCGTCGACGCGCCCCGACACCACCATCCGGACGCCCAAGCCGCGCCGCACCTCCCCGTCTTCTTCTCCGTCGACGAGGACCACCACAGCCGCCGCCCCCTTCGTCACCGACGCCGCATCGCCGTCTTCATCGTCGCCGGCCATCACCACCACCCACTGTGAGCCACCACCCCATCCTCGCCCGTTCGATCTACCTTGGACGGCCCAGATTAGATTTGGTCCATTTTTTTATTTTGCGAAGAGGTACGCGGTTAACCGCGGTTCCCTTAGACCGTGCGGTTTATTTAAACCGAGCGTCGGTTTTTCTCTTGTTAACTGCCGCTGTTGTTTTTTTTATTTAGCGGTCGTTCGCCGTATAGCCTCCGCAGCGAATGCTGCTCGGCCAGCCGGGAGCCGCCACGTGGCCAGGGACTTGGTTGCGATAATTTTCTTCTCTGTTTAGTCCCCGTAATTAGCAGATTAGTCCCTGAACTTTGCGTGGCCACAACTTTTTAACCGTAGATCCAAACTCGATGAAACCAGCGGCAAACTCTTCGTATTGTTTAGATCTATCCAGTGGTATACCTTTTGTAAACTTTTGTTAGATTCAAATTTTAATTTATTCAGATTTGAATTCGAAATTCAAATGGCCATATCTCCCAAACAGTAGCTCCGATTAAGTTGATTCTTTTTGCACTTTGTCACCGTAGCCAAACCCTATCACCTGGACCATTTTTCACAATAATTATCACACACTAGAATCTGCCTATTAATATTTTTACTAGTATGCATAGTATGCACTATTGTTCACATCACTTTTTGAACCATGTGCCTATGTTGTTTTGCACCTAGAATATTTTCATGCTAGTTAAGTGTGATGTTTGTTCATTTGGATTTCCCAAGACTTCTTGCTTTGCACGTTCTTCTTGGTTCTCTCGAATGTTTGCTTATGATTGTTTATTTTCTTTGCGATAGATTGCCCGGAGTGCGAAGCAGAATATTATCAGTCTTTAGAATTCAACCAGCAGTACCAAGGCAAGTTGCATCTTGATCATGTTTCATTACCTATGTTTTTATTATGCACTTAGTTCTTTGCGGTAGGACTCCATGGTAGGAATTGATGCCGCATGACTATGCTTTTCACCCAGTAGTTCATTGAGGTAGGTCTGAACCATATAACATTGTCGCCATCATTTTACATTATGTTGCTTCGCTAAGTAGACGTGGATTGGGGAGTGAACATTGTAAAGTATGAGTGACAATGTAGTAAATAGGACCTAAGATAATTAATGAACTACCTGGGCGGAAACTTGATGGAATGGTGGCGAAGTACAGTGGGGCACGCATGGGAAATCCATGGTGGTGCACCACTAGTGGACCGTCCGCTCAGGCTCAAAGAGATCAATCATATTCTCATGTCTAGAAGCTTACATGTGCAGCCACAAGCCAATATGGGCTCTGGCTTAGTTGAGTAGTTAGTGTGACCCCTTCCGGGATGGGCTAGCAGATGTAGAATGATGTAGGTGTACCGGCCTATCCGTGGGTTAAGGGGGAACATTTTCGAAAGACTATGTCTCGATCTTCCGATCATGGAGGTGGTCGAGTCTTGTGGGGAAAAGTGCGCAACCTCTACAGAGTGTCAACCTAATCGATTAGCCGTGTCCCCAGTTATGGACATCTTGAGCATCTAGTAGTGAAAATGCCGGGAGATCTCCTCACCTTTAATTAAACATTTGGGTTTTAAATGAAACTTGGGAACAGATGGAGTTGGGTTTGCCAAATCATCTATGCAAATGTGTAGTAGTAGAATAACATTTTTTTCTAATAGGGAAAAACTAGCTTTATGCACAAAAAACTAAACCTAGAGCTTTCCACCAGCCAAATTGCATGCACAAGTAGGTTCTTTACACTTACGATGTGACTTGCCAGTACATTCAATGTACTGACCTATGTGGCTGCAACTTATCACATTGCAGATATATCCGACGAGGATTAAGGTGCGATAGGTCGATATTCTACACTCAACCTTGCTCGTGGAGTTGGACTCATTTACTACTTTGCTTCCGCAGTATTTTTTTATTGGCTCTATGCCCTATTTTGTAATAAATGTATTGCTCCTGGACTATCGATGTAATAAAGAGATGTTATTTCTGTTATTTCATCGAGTACTGTGTGTGCTAGCAAGTCGATCCAGGGACTAGCACGGTAAGCACAGAGACTTCGACTCTTACCAAGTCGGGTTGCTACAAGATGGTATCAGAGCACATGTTGACTGTAGGACGCAACCCCTAGAAAATGGAAAAGCCATAGGAAAAAAAGCTATATTTTTACTTTCCCTATATATCCTTTGGTCTCGTACCTTCTCTACTTCAGTACTAATTTCTTCTCTCTTTCAAAATGTAGATGTCGTCCGCCATTGTTGAGTTTGAGCAGCCCGATGAGACCATGCCTTTTGGACGACAGCTGGTGAAGATCGTGAAGCACCTGAAGATTGGGCTTCCCACATTCACTGGAACCTTCACCGCCACCTTGCCCGAGGAGACACGTTGGAGGATCGATGCCCATATCCCCGGACGCATCCTCGGAAACCGCACCAAGCCCATTGATTTCCATGTAGATACTGCAACATGGGGCTTGGGCAGAGGCATCGCTGCTCACATTGCTCTCGGACGCATTCAGGAGGAGTATGACGAAGACCTCAAGAGGACCTCCTTCGTGATGTACGGACGCCGCGACGCAAATGGAGATGTGGTGCGTACCCTAGAGGACGAGACGATAGCATCCCATATCCAGGACAAGGAGGATCACATTCGTATGATGGAGCTGGAGCTGTCTGACAACATGATCATCATCAAGAACCTCATGACTCGCAAGGCCGATCTCGAGGAGGAACTCCAGGACGCTTGCATCGAGCATGAGGGAGAACTGGATGCACTGCAGGAGAAGATCGACGGTCTGAAGCTTGAGCTTGAGGAGGCCAAGGAGAAGCTGGATGAGGGAGAAAACATCCATGAGGATCACTCGTATGGTGCCTATGTCAGCCAGGACAAGGACCGGGATGATGAGCTTGGAGATGACGACACAGACAGTGATGCAAGGACACCTAATGTCAACATGGTTGACTGGTCTTCATCCGATGAGAGTTAGATTTTATACCACCATGAGAGTTAGAAAGTCGATTTCGTTATCCGATTAGTTTTATTTCATTTGGGAGACCTTGTCAAATCTTGTGACATGGCTTACCTTAGGTTTGATTGTTCATGTGAACCTCTTTTGATTGAAATTGAATTGGAGTGATTTGAAGTTTTATTGCTATCATGTGCATATGGGTAGTGTGATTTTACTCACTAGGCCTTATTCTATTCTAACTTCTCATCCACTCTAAACCCATCAGATGCCTCCAAGACGTGACCCCGGATTCAACTTTCCACCGGACCTCACGCAATTGATCCAGCAGCAGAATGCTCTTATGCAGATGCTCATTCAGAATCAGAACTAGAACCAGAACAACAACAACAACAACAACAACAACCCACCGCCGCCACCCCTAGTTGACAGTCTTACCCGTTTTCTGAGGCTGAACCCACCCGTGTTCTCCAGCAGCACGGAGCCGATTGCCGCAGATGACTGGCTCCGCAAGATAGGAAGGGAGCTAGCCACGGCAGGATGCAATGATGCTGAGAAGGTGAAGTTTGCCGCCCATCAGCTGGATGGCCCGGCCGCTGCTTGGTGGGAGAACTACACCACCACATATACCTTGGAGAGTGTGACTTGGACTTAGTTCCAGCAGGCGTTCCGCACGGCTCATGTTTCAGCTGGAGCCATGAGTCTGAAGAAGAAGGAGTTCCGCAGCTTGCGCCAGGGAAGACGCACGGTATCTCAGTATGTTGGTGAGTTCAGTAAGTTGGCCTGTTATGCCCCAGAGGACGTGGCCACTGATGCAGCCAAGCAAGAGAAGTTTCTGGAGGGACTACGATGAGTTGGGAGTTCAGTTGACTGTGGCGACCTTTGGGAACTATCAGGAGTTGGTTGATAAGGCTACCATTCTCGAAGGCAAGCACCAGCAGATGGAGAATCGTAAGAGGAAGTACGGTCACAGGAAGTGTAACTCTGGAGTTCAACAGAAACCCCGCTACAGCCTGTACTCAGGAGGTTCTGGATCAGGCACTAGCAAGTTTGGAGGGAATCATCATAACCATGGAGGTCACATTCAGCATGGAGGAAATGGACACAACCACCATGGTCACAAGCATGGCAATGGCAATGGCAATGGCAATGGAGGGAATGGCAATCAACAGCATTTCAACTCTTCTACACCGATGAAGAAAGATTTGAGTCACATCACTTGCTTCAAATGCAAGAAGACAGGGCACTACTCCAATGAGTGTCCTGAGGCACAGAATGGAAATGGAAATGGCAATGGGAATTCTGGAGGCAAGAAGCCTAATACTTTCACTAAGGGGCATGTGAATCATGTCAATGTGGAAGAGGTCTATGAGCAGCCTGACGCAGTGATTGGTAAGTTCTTGGTTAATTCATTTCCAGCACTCATTCTTTTTTACACTGGTGCATCGCGTTCATTCATATCAAGGGGATTTGTGGATAAACATAAGTTGCCTACCGTAGCTCTTAAGTCACCCATTCTAGTGAGTTACCCAGGAGCCGAGTCTATGGCTAGTCAGGGATGTTTCCAGTTCCCTTTGAACATAGGGGGACATGTTTTTCCCACATATATGATCATACTAGTGTCACAAGGGTTGGATGTAATCCTAGGGATGGATTGGATGTCCAAGTATGAGGGAAACATTGATTGTGCTAGTAGATCAATTTTTCTCACCACCCCAGAGAAGAAGAGGATCAAGTATGTATCTAGGGTTAAGCCTAAGAGGACTTAGGTGAACTCTCTTACCGGAGTTGTCCAGGAAGAAGTACCAGTGGTGAAGGATTATCCCGATGTATTTCCGGAGGAGTTACTGGGTATGCCGCCAGATCGGGGGATTGAGTTTTTGATTGAGTTGCTGCCAGGTACAGGACCTATCTCCAAGAGGCCGTATCGGATGCCCGCTAATGATTTGGAGGAAGTCAAGAAACAGATTAAGGAGTTGCTAGAGAAAGGGTATATTCGCCCGAGTTCATCACCTTGGGGAGCCCCAGTACTCTTAGTGGAGAAGAAGGATGGAACCTTGAGGATGTGTGTGGATTACCGCTCTTTGAACGAGGTGACCATCAAGAACAAGTATCCCCTGCCAATGATGAATTACTTGTTTGACCAGCTAGAAGGAGCTAGTGTTTTCTCCAAGATCGATCTTCGATCAGGTTATCACCAATTGAAGATCCGTGAGAAGGATATACCCAAGACCGCTTTTACCACAAGGTATGGGCTTTATGAGTATACAATCATGTCCTTTGGTTTGACAAATGCCCCTGCCTATTTTATGAGCATGATGAACAAGGTGTTCATGGAGTTCTTGGATAAGTTCGTTGTGGTATTCATTGCTGACATATTGGTTTTCTCCAAGAATGAGGAGGAACACGCGGAACATCTACGCTTGGTTTTGGAGAAGCTCAGAGAACATCAACTTTATGCCAAGTTCAGCAAGTGTGATTTTTGGCTCAAGGAAGTTGGATTCCTTGGACATGTAGTGTCAGGTGAAGGGATTGCAGTGGACCCTACCAAGGTAGAGTCAGTCACAGAATGGAATACACCCACCACAGTTGGCGAGATTCGTAGTTTCCTTGGACTTGCAGGATATTACTGGAGGTTTATTGAAAATTTCTCCAAGATTGCAAGGCCCATGACAGCGTTGTTGAAGAAGGACACCAAGTTCGTTTGGACTGAAGAGTGTGAAGCCAGCTTTCAAGAGTTGAAGAAGCGTTTGGTTACAGCCCTAGTGCTAATCCTGCCTGACGTACACAAGGACTTTCAGGTGTATTGTGATGCGTCACGTCAGGGACTTGGAGGTGTTCTTATGCAAGAGGGAAAAGTGGTAGCTTATGCTTCACGACAGCTTCGACCTCATGAGTTGAACTATGCCGCGCATGATTTGGAGTTGGCAGCCGTAGTGCATGCACTCAAGACATGGAGACACTATCTTATTGGGAATCGTTGTGATGTTTACACGGATCACAAGAGTTTGAAGTACATCTTCACGCGGAAGGAGTTGAATCTCAGGCAAAGGAGATGGTTGGAACTTATAAAGGATTATGACATGAGTCTGCATTATCATCTAGGAAAAGCCAATGTTGTGGCGGATGCTTTGAGCCGTAAGAGTTATGTTAATACTCTTACAGCAGGAGGTTTACCTCAGGAGTTATGTGATGAGCTTAGAGACCTTCAGTTGGAAATAGTTCCAAGAGGTTATGTTGCCGCACTCGAGGTACAGTCCACCTTGTTGGGAAGAATCAGAGAAGCCCAGAAGTTGTACCAAGGTATTGCTGAGATAAAGGAGATGATGAGCAAAGGGAAAGCAGAAGGATTCCATGAAGATGAACATGGAACCATATGGTTTGAGCAACGGATTTGCGTACCCAATGATCCTGAGACCAGGAAGTTGATTCTTCAGGAGGCTCATGACTCACCATACTCGATACACCCAGGCAACACCAAGATGTACTTGGACTTGAAGGGAAATTTTTGGTGGGCCGGTATGAAGCGAGAAATTGCCGAGTATGTGGCAATATGTGATGTATGTCAGAGAGTAAAGGAGGAGCATCAGAAACCAGCAGGTTTACTTCAGCCGTTGCCGATACCTGATTGGAAATGGGATAAACTTGGTATGGACATTATCACGGGGTTACCCAGGACTCGTTCAGGTTATGATTCCATTTGGGTGATAGTTGACCGTTTGACCAAGGTTGCTCACTTCATTCCAGTGAAGACCACCTATACAAGTGCTAAGCTGGCAAAGATATACATGACCAGGATCGTATGTCTGCATGGAGTTCCGAGGAGCATCGTATCAGATAGAGGAACACAGTTTACCTCAAAGTTTTGGAATCAGTTGCATGAAACTTTGGGTACCAGGCTAGAGTTCAGTACAGCCTTCCATCCGCAGACTGATGGGCAGACAGAGAGGGTCAATCAGATTCTGGAGGACATGTTGAGAGCTTGTGCGCTAGACTATGGGTCTAGTTGGGATGATAACTTACATTACGCAGAGTTTTCGTACAACAACAGCTATCAAGCCAGTTTGCAGATGGCCCCTTTCGAGGCATTGTATGGAAGAAAATGCAGGACACCTTTGATGTGGAATGGAGTTGGAGATCACAAATTGTTTGGACCTGATTTGATCAGGGATTCTGAGGAAAAGGTCAAGTTGATTCGTGACAGACTCAAGATAGCTCAGTCAAGGCAGAAGAGTTATGCTGATGCTAAACGCAAGGAAGTGACCTATGAAGTGGGAGACAGAGCATACCTTCGAGTGTCTCCACTTCGAGGTATTAAGAGATTTGGAGTCAAAGTAAAGTTAGCACCATGATTTGTGGGGCCATACAGAGTTCCGGAATGCAGAGGAGAGGTTGCATACCAGTTGGAATTACCAGAAGCTTTGTCAGGAGTTCATGATGTGTTTCATGTTTCCTAGTTGAAGAAGTGTCATGAAGACATGGCAGAGATCCCTTTGAGAGATACAGTGCAACTAGAAGTAATTTAGTTGGAGGGCAATCTGACGTATGAGGAGAAACCTATTAAGATTCTTGAGAGTGCAGAAAGACTCACTCGTACCAAGATCATCAAGTTCTGCAAGGTTCAGTGGAGTCACCACACCGAGGAGGAAGCTACTTGGGAACGAGAGGAAGATCTTAGATAGGACCATCCACACCTTTTTGCTGGCCAACCCGAATCTCGAGGACGAGATTCATCTTAAGGGGGGTAGGTTTGTAGCATCCCAATTTTTATTAAATTTGGATGTTAATAGAATCATTCAATGCATATCATATTTCTTTGCATTATGGAGTTTTTTTATATTCAAATAATATATTTTTTCCACTCGAGAAAAACAAATGAGAGGGGATAAGATGACTTCCTCAAACTTATAAAAGAGTGGGAAATTTTATGTTGAATATTATTTGAAGTTTTGGAGTTTAATGGTATTTATTTTATTTGCAAAAAGTGCATTAATTGCATTAGGAAAATATTTTCAAAATGTTCTGTGCTTAAGTTAATGTTCATTAGGCTCTAAATATTGCATAGTTATTTTAGAAATTATTGTGGCGTTTTTATTAATTCATTTGAATTAATTATGGCCACTTTAGTGTTCGGTTTAAAAAAACACACGCACGCACGCACTCACCCGCCTGGACCGAAACCAGTTTGGCCCAGGGACGCGCGCGCTCAGCCAGCCGCGCCAGGCCAGCCGGCCCAGCTGGCCATTTTGCCCAAGGCTAGCGCCCCAGCGCCCGAACCCCCCCCCCCCCTCCCCGCACCAGTCGACCGCCCAGCGCCCCCTTTCGCTCGCTACCGCCGCTGCCACTGCCAGGCGGGCCCCGCCTCGTCAGGCCATCCCCAACCTCCCGCACCGCACGGGATAAGCATCCTCGCCGCGCTCCCGCAATCGTCGCTCGGCTCTCTCGCGGATGAGGCTTATCCGCAGCTCCGTAGAGCTCCTAGCCACGCCTATATAAAGGCCAAGACCCCCTCTTCCATCCTCGCCGTCCCGCATCTTCCCACGCCGCTCCTACCGCCCGCAGTCGCCGTTCGCATCTCGCTAGAGCCGCGCAACTCGCCGGAGCATTTCGTCGCTCGTAGACCACTCCGACCCTTCCTTTTCTGTAAAACTTCTTAGCCCGCCGAGGCGCATCCTGTTGACACTATTTTCGCCCCTAGGTTCCGTCGGAGACGCCACACCATCAACGCCGGAGCCGCCGGAGCCCCGAAGGCCGTCGTCTTCGCCCTGCCCCGTTCAGACGCCGTCGACGCGCCCCGACACCACCATCCGGACGCCCAAGCCGCGCCGCACCTCCCCGTCTTCTTCTCCGTCGACGAGGACCACCACAGCCGCCGCCCCCTTCGTCACTGACACCGCGCCGCCGTCTTCATCATCGCCGGCCATCACCACCACCCACTGTGAGCCACCACCCCACCCTCGCCCGTTCGATCTACCTTGGACGGCCCAGATTAGATTAGGTCCGTTTTTTTTATTTTGCAAAGAGGTATGCGGTTAACCGCGGTTCCCTTAGACCGTGCAGTTTATTTAAACCGAGCGTCGGTTTTTCTCTTGTTAGCCGCTGTTGTTTTTTTTTATTTAGCGGTCGTTCGCCGTATAGCCTCTGCAATGAACGTTGCTCGGCCAACCAGGAGCCGCCACATGGCCAGGGACTTGGTTGCGATAATTTTCTTCTCTGTTTAGTCCCTATAATTAGCAGATTAGTCCCTAAACTTTGTGTGGCCACAACTTTTTAACCGTAGATCCAAACTCGATGAAACCAGCGGCAAACTCTTCATATTGTTTAGATCTATCCAGTGGTATACTTTTTGCAAACTTTTGTTAGATTCAAATTTGAATTTATTCAGATTTGAATTCGAACTTCAAATGGCCATATCTCCCAAACCGTAGCTCCGATTAAGTTGATTCTTTTTGCACTTTGTCACCGTAGCCAAACCCGATCACCTGGACCTTTTTTCACAATAATTATCACACACTAGAATCTGCCTATTAATATTTTTACTAGTATGCATAGTATGCACTATTGTTCACATCACATTTTGAACCATGTGCCTATGCTGTTTTGCACCTAGAATATTTTCATGCTAGTTAAGTGTGATGTTTGTTCATTTGGATTTCCCAAGACTTCTTGCTTTGCACGTTCTTCTTGGTTCTCTTGAATTTTTGCTTATGTTTGTTTATTTTCTTTGCGATAGATTGCCCGGAGTGCGAAGCAGAATATTATCAGTCTTTAGAATTCAACTAGCAGTACCAAGGCAAGTTGCATCTTGATCATGTTTCATTACCTATGTTTTTATTATGCACTTAGTTCTTTGCGGTAGGACTGCATGGTAGGAATTGATGCCGCATGACTATGCTTTTCACCCAGTAGTTCATTGAGGTAGGTCTGAACCATATAACATTGTCGCCATCGTTTTACATTATGTTGCTTCGCTAAGTAGACGTGGACTGGGGAGTGAACATTGTAAAGTATGAGTGACAATGTAGTAAATAGGACCTAAGATAATTAATGAACTACCTGGGCGGAAACTTGATGGAACGGTGGCGAAGTACAGTGGGGCACGCATGGGAAATCCATGGTGGTGCACCACTAGTGGACCGTCCGCTCAGGCTCAAAGAGATCAATCGTATTCTCATGTCTAGAAGCTTACGTGTGCATCCACAAGCCAATATGGGCTCTGGCTTAGTTGAGTAGTTAGTGTGACCCCTTTCGGGATGGGCTAGTAGATGTAGAATGATGTAGGTGTACCGGCCTATCCGTGGGTTAAGGGGGAACATTTTCGAAAGACTATGTCTCGATCTTCCGATCATGGAGGTGGTCGAGTCTTGTGAGGAAAAGTGCGCAACCTATGCAGAGTGTCAACCTAATCGATTAGTCGTGTCCCCGGTTACGGACATCTTGAGCATCTAGTAGTGAAAATGCTGGGAGATCTCCTCATCTTTAATTAAACATTTGGGTTTTAAATGAAACTTGGGAACGGATGGAGTTGGGTTTGCCAACTCATCCTATGCAAATGTGTAGTAGTAGAATAACATTTTTTTTCTAATAGGGAAAAACTAGCTTTATGCACAAAAAACTAAACCTAGAGCTTTCCACCAGCCAAATTGCATGTACAAGTAGGTTCTTTACACTTACGATGTGACTTGCCAGTACATTCAATGTACTGACCTATGTGGCTGCAACTTATCACGTTGCAGATATATCTGACGAGGATTAAGGTGCGACAGGTCGATGTTCTACACTCAACCTTCCTCGTGGAGTTGGACTCATTTACTACTTTGCTTCCGCAGTATTTGTTTATTGGCTCTATGCCCTATTTTGTAATAAGTGTATTGCTCTTGGACTATCGATGTAATAAAGAGATGTGTGTTATTTCTGTTATTTCATCGAGTACTGTGTGTGCTAGCAAGTCGATCTAGGGACTAGCACGGTAAGCACAGAGACTTCGACTCTTACCGAGTCGGGTCGCTACACCTTCGTGCTTACCGAAGGATGATTGCTATGATGATTGTTATGATCCCATTGATTCTTTTCAAATATCCCTTTTTTGATGATGCTTGCTATGCTTGTGTCCAAGATGCCAATATGAATTATGCTTATGGAGATGAACTTGCTATAGTTCCTTATGTTAAACATGAAATTGTTGCTATTGCACCCATGCATGATAGTCCTATTATCTTTTTGAATTCTCCCGACTACACTATATCGGAGAAGTTTGCCCTTATTAAGGATTATATTGATGGGTTGCATTCACTACTGCACATGATGATTTTGATAGATATAATATGCATGTGCTTGCTGCTCCTACTTGCAATTATTATGAGAGAGGAACTACATCTCCGCCTCTCTATGTTTCCAACACGATAAAATTGCAAGAAACTGTTTATACTATGCATTAGCCTTTACTATGTGTGCATGAATTGTTTTTTTATGACATGCCGATGCATAGCAAGAGAGTTAGACTTCGTTGTTGCATGATATATGCTACTTTGTGCTCACTACTAAATCACAAATCATTGTTAAGGGATCCGAGTGGATCCATTACTTGAGCACTATATGCCTAGCTTAATGGCTTTAAAGAAAGCGCTGCCAGGGAGACAACCCGGAAGTTTTAGAGAGTCATTTATTTCTGTTGAGTGCTTTTATATAGTTTTAAAACAAAAAAATAAAGAGGGGAACCTAAAACTTTTTCAAAAAGAAAAGCGAAAGTGAGAAAGACGAACATTATTAAAATGGGAGCTAGCCTTGAACTTTGTTCATGCCCATGGAAACTTTGTGACCCTTGATTACAGAAACTTTTCAACGAAAATAATTATCTCCTTGTACAAATCCATTGTATCATAAAAATAATGTGCCAAGATTTGCCTTTAGGATGTTTACATTGCTTGTTGGTTTGTGCGATGCAAAATAGAAACTTTGGTTGTAGTGCGTGATTTTACAATTTTTACTGGAACGTCAAACGGTTCTAAAACTTTTTGCATTGTCTTTCTATACAAATTGTTTATATTTCCTAATTGTTTCAGAATTTTTGGAGTACAGAAGTATGGTGAATGTTCAGATTACTACAGACTGCCCTGCTTAAGACATATTCTGTTTTTGATGCATAGTTTGCTTGTTTTGATGAATCTATCGATTTCTATCAGTGCATTAAGCCATGGAAAAGTTATATTACAATAGCTACAATGAAAAAACAAAATATGAATTGGTTTGCAACAGTACTTAGAGTGATGATTTGCTTTATTATACTAACGGATCTTACCGAGCTTTCTATTGAGTTTTGTGTGGATGAAGTGTTCGAAGATCAAGGATGTCTCGATGTGAGGAGAAGGAGGAGAGGCAAGAGCTCAAGCTTGGGGATGCCCAAGGCACCCCAAGTAAATATTTAAGGAGACTCAAGCGTCTAAGCTTGGGGATTCCCCGGAAGGCATCCCATCTTTCATCAACAAGTATCAGTATGTTTTCGGATTCGTTTCGTTCATGTGATATGTGCAAATCTTGGAGCATATTTTGCAATTAGTTTTCACTTTTATTTGATGCACCATGCTGGTATGAGATAGTCCATGGTTGATTTATAGAATGCTCTTTGCACTTCACTTATATCTTTTGAGTATGGCTTTATAGAATGCTTCATATGCTTCACTTATATCATTTGAAGTTTGGATTGCATGTTTCTCTTCACATAGAAAACCGCCATTTGTAGAATGCTCTTTAGCTTCACTTATATTTGTTAGAGCATGGGCATATCTTTTGTAGAAAGAATTAAACTCTCTTGCTTCACTTATATCTATTTAGAGAGTTGACAGGAACTGGTCATTCACATGGTTAGTCATAAAATCCTACATAAAACTTGTAGATCACTGAATATGATATGTTTGATTCCTTGCAATAGTTTTGTGATATAAAGATGATGATATTAGAGTCATGCTAGTGGGTAGTTGTGGATTGTAGAAATACTTGTGTTGAAGTTTGTGATTCCCGTAGCATGCATGTATGGTGAACCGTTATGTAACGAAGTTGGAGCATGAGGTATTTATTGATTGTCTTCCTTATGAGTGGCGGTCGGGGACGAGCGATGGTCTTTTCCTACCAATCTACCCCCCTAGGAGCATGCGCGTAGTACTTTGTTTCAATGACTAGTAGATTTTTGCAATAAGTATGTGAGTTCTTTATGACTAATGTTGAGTCCATGGATTATACGCACTCTCACCCTTCCATCATTGCTAGCCTCTTCGGTACCATGCATTGCCCTTTCTCACCTCGAGAGTTGGTGCAAACTTCGCCGGTGCATCCAAACCCCATGATACGATACGCTCTATCACACATAAGCCTCCTTATATCTTCCTCAAAACGGCCATCATACCTACCTATCATGGCATTTCCACTGCCATTTCGAGACATATTGCCATGCAACTTCCATCATCATCATCATATACATGACTTGAGCATTTATTGTCATATTGCTTTGCATGATCGTAAGATAGCTAGCATGATGTTTTCATGGCTTGTCTGTTTTTTGATGTCATTGCTACGCTAGATCATTGCACATCCCGGTACACTGCCGGAGGTATTCATATAGAGTTATATCTTTGTTCTAGTATCGAGTTGTAGTATTGAGTTGTAAGTAAATAAAAGTGTGATGATCATCATTATTACAACATTGTCCCATGTGAGGTTATCAAAATAAAAGTGGCCAAAGAAGCCCAAAAAAGAGAGAGGCCAAAGAAGCCTACAAAAAAACAAGAAAAACAAAAAAATGAGAGAAAAGGAGAGAAGGGGCAATGTTACTATCCTTTTACCACACTTGTGCTTCAAAGTAGCACCATGTTCTTCATATAGAGAGTCTCTTGAGTTATCACTTTCATATACTAGTGGGAATTTTCATTATAGAACTTGGCTTGTATATTCCAACGATGGGCTTCCTCGAATGCCCTAGGTCTTTATGAGCAAGCAAGTTGGATGCACACCCACTTAGTTTCAGTTTGAGCTTTCATACACTTATAGCTCTAGTGCATCCGTTGCATGGCAATCCCTACTCCTCACATTGACATCAATTGATGGGCATCTCCATAGCCCGTTGATTAGCCGCGTCGATGTGAGACTTTCTCTTTTTTGTCTTCTCCACACAACCTCCACCATCATATTCTATTCCACCTATAGTGCTATGTCCATGGCTCACACTCATGTATTGCGTGAAAGTTGAAAAGGTTTGAGAACGTCAAAAGTATGAAACAATTGCTTGGCTTGTCATAGGGGTTGTGCATGATTTGAATATTTTGTGTGGTGAAGATGGATCATAGCCAGACTATACGATTTTGTAGAGATAACTTTCTTTGGCCATGTCATTTTGAAAAGACATGGTCGCTTTATTGGTATGCTCAAAGTATTATTGTCTTAATATCAAATGATAGACTATTGCTTTGAATCACTCGTGTCTTAATATTCATGCCATGATTAGATTATGTGATTACGATTATGCTAGGTAGCATTCCACATAAAAAATTATCTTTTTATCATTTACCTACTCGAGGACGAGCAGGAATTAATCTTGCGGATGCTGATACGTCTCTGTCGTATCTATAATTTTTTATTGTTCCATGCCAATATTCTACGACTATTACATACTTCTGGCAATTTTTTGTACTATTTTTGGGACTAACATATTGATCCAGTGCCTAGTGCCAGTTCTTGCTTGTTGCATGTTTTTCGTTTCACAGAAACCATATCAAACGGAGCCCAAACGGGATAAAAACTGATGGAGATTTTTTTTGGAATATATGTGAATTTTGGGAAGTGGAATCAACGTGAGACGATGCCCGAGGGGCCCACGAGGGTGAGGGGCGCGCCCTGGTCCCTCGTGGCCACCCTGTAAGGCGGTTGGTGCCCTTCTTTCGCCGCAAGAAAGCCAATATCCGGGTAAAAATCGTGTCCAAATTTCAGCCAATCGGAGTTACGGATCTCCGGGAATTTAAGAAACGGTGAAAGGGCAGAATCAGGGAACGAAGAAACAGAGACAGAGAGACAGATCCAATCTTGGAGGGGCTCTCGCCCCTCCCATGCCATGGAGGCCATGGACCATAGGGGAAACCCTTCTCCCATCTAGGGAGAAGGTCAAGGAAGAAGAAGAAGAAGGGGGGCCCTCTCCCCCTCTCTTTCGGTGGTGCTGGAACACCGCTGGGGCCATCATCGTCACCGCAATCTACACCCAACACCTCCGTCATCTTCACCAACATCTTCATCACCTTCCCCCATCTATCTACAGCGGTCCACTCTCCCGCAACCCGTTGTACCCTCTACTTGAACATGGTTATTTATGCTTCATATTATTATCCAATGATGTGTTGCCATCCTATGATGTGTGAGTAGATTTTCGTTGTCCTATCGGTAATTGGTGAATTGCTATGATTGGTTTAATTTGCTTGTGGTTATGTTGCTGTCCTTTGGTGCCCATCATATGAGCGCGCGTGTGGATCACACCATAGGGTTAGTTGTATGTTGATAGGACTATGTATTGGAAGGCAAGAGTGACAGAAGCTTCAACCTAGCATAGAAATTGATGCATACGGGATTGAAGGGGGACCAATATATCTTAATGCTATGGTTGGGTTTTACCTTAATGAACGTTAGTAGTTGCGGATGCTTGCTAATAGTTCCAGTCATAAGTGCATAGAATCCCAAGTCAGGGATGACATGCTAGCAGTGGCCTCTCCCACATAAAACTTGCTATCGGTCTAGTAAAGTAGTCAATTGCTTAGGGACAATTTCGCAACTCCTACCATCACTTTTCCACACTCGCTATACTAACTTTATTGCTTCTTTACCTAAAACAGCCCCTAGTTTTTATTTACGTGCTCTTTATATTCTTGCAAACCTATCCCGTTACACCTACAAAGTACTTCTAGTTTTATACGTGTTCTAGGTAAAGCGAACGTCAAGCGTGCGTAGAGTTGTATCGGTGGTCGATAAAACTTGAGGGAATATTTGTTCTACCTTTAGCTCCTCGTTGGGTTTGACACTCTTACTTATCGAAAGAGGCTACAGTTGATCCCCTATACTTGTGGGTTATCACCTATCTACCACGTTAGGACACACCTAGCACTGCTCGTTGTCATGCCATGCATCGTCATGCATATGCTTGCATTATATTTATTGTTTCTTCCCCCTCTTCTCTTGCTAGACCTCGAGACCGACGCCGCTGCTACCCAGTACGACTACGGTGTTGACGACCCTTCTTCTTGCAAGAGCAACCAGGCAAGCCCCCCCCCCCCCTGATCACCAGATATCGCCTAATCCTTCTCTCTACTACTTGCATTAGAGTATGTAGCATGTTACTGCTTTTGGTTAATCCTATTCTACTGCATAGCCTGACATTGTTGCTACAGTTGTTATCCTTACCTGCAATCCTAAATTCTTAGTATAGGATGCTAGTATTCCATCAGTGGCCCTACATTCTTGTCCGTCTGCTATGCTATACTATCGGGCCGCGATCATGTCGGGTGTTGATCACGGGTATATACTTACATACATACTATATATGATACATGGTGGTGACTAAAGTTGGGTCGGCTGAAAGGACAGGTGGCTCCATCCAGGTGGTGGGCGTGGGTTCCCGACGACCCCCGGCTGTTACTTTGTGGCGGAGCGACAGGGCAGGTTGAGCCACCTAGGTGAGAGATGGGCCTGGCCCTGGTCGGCGTCTGCGGTTACATCAATTAATAAGCTTAATGAGATCTTTGTATTTGATTGGAGTCTGGCCACTTGCCTATACGCACTAACCAACTACGCAGGAACAATTATGGGCACTCGACGTTGTGGTATCAGTCGAAGCCTTCTTGACGTCAGCGACTGAGCGGCGCACGCTGGGTTGGACCGTGTAACGCAACTTCCTTTGTAATGGAGGTTGCTAGGTCTGCTCACCGGCCACCCTCGCAACGTGCAGGTGTGCAATGGGCGGTGGGCGTAGACCCCTGCTCCATAGGATTTAGACCGGCATGCTGACCTCTCTGTTGTGCCTAGGTAGGGCTGCGACGTGTTGATCTTCCGAGGCCGGGCATGGCCCAGGAAAGTGTGTCCGGCAAAAGGGGATCGAGCATGTTGGGAAATGTGGTGCACCCCTGCAGGGAAGTTTATCTATTCGAATAGTCGTGATCCTCGGTAACAGGATGAACCGGAGTTGTACCTTGACCTTATGACAACTAGAACCGGATACTTAATAAAACACACCCTTCCAAGTGTCAGATATAACCCGGTGATCGTTCTCACACAGGGCGACGAGGGGAGGATCGCCGGTTAGGATTATGCTATGCAATGCTACTTGGTGAACTTACCATCTACTCTCTTCTACATGCTGCAAGATGGAGGCTGCCAGAAGTGTAGTCTCCGACAGGACTAGCTATCCCCCTCTTATTCTGGCTTTCTGCAGTTCAGTACACCGATATTTCCCCTTTACACTGATACCGAGATTGGTATGGATTTCATTACAGGTCTACCCAGGACTCGGTCAGGTTATGATTCTATTTGGGTAGTTGTTGATCATTTGACTAAAGTTGCTCACTTCATTTCGGTAAAAACTACTTATACTAGTGCTCAGCTAGCAAAGATTTATATGTCTAAAATTGTTTGTCTGCATGGAGTTCCAAGGAAGGTAGTGTCTGATAGAGGTACTCAGTTCACATCCAAATTTTGGCGTCAGTTGCATGAATCTTTGGGCACCAGGCTGGAGTTCAGTACAGCTTTCCATCCATAGACAGATGGGCAGACAGAGAGGGTAAACCAGATTTTGGAGGATATGTTGAGAGCTTGTGCTTTGGACTATGGGTCCAGTTGGGATGATAATTTACCTTATGCAGAGTTCTCATATAATAACAGTTATCAGGCTAGTCTGAAGATGGCACCGTTTGAGGTATTGTACGATAGAAAGTGCAGGACACCATTGATGTGGGATGAGGTTGGAGAGCGTCAGTTCTTTGGACCATACTTGATCAGAGATGCTGAGGAGAAGGTCAAATTGATTCGTGACAGGATGAAGATAGCACAGTCCAGGCAGAAGAGTTATGCTAATGCAAAACGTAAGGTGGTGACATATGAGGTAGGAGACCGTGCATGCTTTTGAGTTTCACCACTTCGCGGAATTAAAAGGTTTGGAATCAAAGGTAAGTTAGCACCATGTTTTCTGGGGCCTTACAAGATCTTGGAGTGTAGAGGAGAGGTATCTTATCAGCTAGAGTTGCCAGAATCCTTGTCAGGAGTTCATAATGTGTTTCATGTATCTCACTTGAAGAAGTGCCATGCAGAGATGATGGATGTTCCATTGAGGGACACAGTGCCACTTGAGGCAATTCAGTTGGAGAGTGATTTGACATATGAGGAGAATCCTATAAAGATTCTGGAGACAGTAGAGAGAGTTACTCGCACCAAGACAATTAAGTTATTCAAGGTTCAGTGGGATCATGATACAGAGGAGGAAGCTACCTAGGAATGAGAGGAAGATCTCACGCAGGATCACCCACACCTATTTGCTAGCCAGACCGAATCTCGAGGGCGAGATTCATCTTAAGGGGGTAGGTTTGTAACATCCCAATTTTCCTAAATTAGGATGTCATTAGATCATTCATATGCATATCATATTTTTATCGCATTATTTGTCTTTCTGCAATATTTCAAATCATTATGCAACCAAAGGAAATTTATTGGAGCGGAGATAACATGGCTTCTCCCCTGTTTTAAAATGTTCATAATGTGCAGAATATTATTTCCAGTTTGTTTGATATGTTCTGGTAATTTTTGAAATCTCCAAAATATTTTAATTGTGTATTATTTTACTGTTTGTGTGGCCTTTTGCATCAAAATGAATTTCTAAAATTGCATTAGGTGAGGAACTAGTGTTCCTGTAGTTTATATTAGCAGTATAGATTTTACAGTGTGTCTACGTATTTTTATTTAGTTTTTATACTGTTGTTTTATTTTTAGTTATTTTTTTTATTGTTGTAGTTTTTGTTAAAGAAAAAAACACAGCACGCAACACCGCAGCGCAGCGCACTACGCAGCCCAATGCCCGCGGCCCAGCACCACACCGCTGCAGCCCACAGCCACCGCAGCCCACGCGAAGCGGTACGCACCCGATCCGACCCGCACCAGCGCTCGACCCGCTGTCTCCCTCTCTCTGCCAGCGGACCCCGCCACGCACTCGTCCCCTATCCCGAGCCGGACATTGCAGCCGCCGCACGCACGCACACCGAGGCCAAGCCGGATCACCCCATTCCTATGGTCGACCCCATGCAGGCAAAACCCCTCGAAGAACCCTACCGCAACCTTTTCCCCATCGCCTCCCGTCCAAACGCCTCTGTCCGTTGTTTTGGATCTCGCCGGAGGAGCTCGCGGCCGCCGTCGTTCACCGCTCGTTTGCGCCGCCGTAAGAGCCTGCAGAGCCGCGCCACCTGCTCCACTCGATCTCAAACTTGAACCCGCACTCGTTTGACCAATCGAGGGGACCTGCATATCACCAGAATGACGCCGCCGCCGACACCCAACTTCGCCGGAGCATGCTGCATTTCCGTCGCTGCCATCGCCTGCAGAGGACAAACCAGTCGATGTTTTCACCACCACCGCCTCCGCCCGTCACATCGCCTCCGCCGGAGACTCATCGGAGAGCCGCCGACGCCCGACCATCGCCGCCGTTTTTCTGTTTCTGGTGAGCACGCACACGCACAGGAGGTCTTCAACCAACCCCGCGCTGCCACATGGCAGTTCGCTACAGGGCACGCACAGGAGTTGCTACAGTAACGCATGAACTGTGCAGGATATTTCTATTGTTTTTGTTTTTCTTGCCAGATTTCAACTCTAACTTCAACTAGCTATCTATTTTAACCTATATGTCCAATTTAGGTAATTCTTTTTTCTATGCACTCACAAAAACCAGCACTTTATCAGAGTACCAAAATCTCACATGTTTGCACTTTTCAAATTTGAATTCGTTCGAGTTTGAATTAAAACTTCCGGAGGCCATAACAATCAAACCGTTTGTCGGTTTTAAGTGATTCTTTTTGCGTTGTGACCCTAGTGCAATTTAGGTGTTGTTATGCTGCTGTTGTTGAGTTTCAAAAATGGTTTTCTTGCTGTTGGTTTTATTTTGGTTCTATTCGTGTTCCGATGATTGATTCGTTGAATTGTGTGAAACGTGTAGATTGTCCGGAGTGCGACGCGAGCTATTGTCAGAAGTGTGTAAGTGCATCTAGTGCCCCTTAGTGATTTTGGTGTATTGAAGACTTATAGGTTAAGGATCTAATGTGTTTATGAGTGTACACAGGTCTATAAGTCTATGAGGAGTTTGATATTTTCAGAGAAAGTCGACCCCTAAAAATGAAGTTCTTCGACTGAAGACTTTGGTATTCTGAAGACTTTGAAAGTGAAGAAATTGGTGTGACCTTGAAGACTTGGTATTCATTCGAGGAACATGAAGCATGAAGACTCTTGTTTTCATAGTTTCGTTTTCTCTTTCTTGAGTCATAGGAAACACCGTACAGTTAAAGGGGTTCAAGGAAATACTAAGGAAAATTTTCCATGTGATGCTCAACTCAAAATCCTACACCTACCAATCCCTTCGAGTGAAGCCATTAGAAATCTCATATAGTTCAGTCAATTTCTTCAGTGATAGAGACGAAGTTCTTCTGGTCTCTGAGGAATTTGTTCTGACTGAGGAGTTAGGAATTCACCAGTGCGGATTGCCTACACAGTGAGGAACATGATAGCCCTGAGGAATTTGTACCTCAAATTTCCGACCGTTGTTGTGCTGCGCGCCAGCTGTCCCAACATATCTTATCCACCTAACGGTCATATCATTGAAGGGCATTTATGTCTTATCATATTGGGCTGCTCCCTAGGCTATAAATAGCCGCCCCCTACAACCACTAGCTGGTTGGCTGCTCCGCGAGAAACTGACACTTGTCATTTGAGAGCATCCCATCCTCTGAGGACTTTGAGAGAAAATCATCAAGTGAGGAAAATCCAAAACCCAAACCCAAACACCTACAAACCCAAAGTGATTGAGCATCACTGAAGAGATTGATCTTGCGTGGATCCGACGCTTGTTACCTTTGAAGACTGTGCTTCTTCCACACGGTTAGGCGTCATGGTCTAGAGCATCCAAGAGGAATTGTGGATCGCCGAGTGACCGAGTTTGTGAAGGTTCAGAAGTCACCTGAAGACTTACCACGAGTGATTGGACGAGGTCTGTGTGACCTTAGTTCAAGGAGAATACGGTGAGGATTGTGTGTCTGGGACTGTGTGTCCTCAGGTTTAAATACCTAGCCGCTCCAACCAGATGTACAACTGAGACAGCAGTTGGAACTAGTCTACCAAATCATTGTCTTCACCAAGCCAACTGGTTCTATTTCCTCAACTCTTTCATTTCCTCAGTATTGTGTTGTGTGCTTGTCATATCTGTGTTTGAAGACTTTGACTGAAGACTTTCTCAATTTCCTCAGTTCAATTTCTTCAGTTTGTTTGTCTTCATCCAGTGTTATCCTATGACTACGCTTTCTGTACTATGTGCTTGTTTTCATTTCATCATGATGACTATGCTTGTCTTCTGTTATGTTTACTTCTGAGTACTTATTCCGCTGCAAGTAGTTCTTCGCTAAGGAATTTCCTAACAAGCAAATTCCTCAGTGAAGAATTCATAAAAATCGCCTATTCACACCCCCCCCCCTCTAGTCGATATAACGCACTTTCAATTGGTATCAGAGCAAGGTACTCCCTTGTTCTGTGTGATTTTGGTTTAACCTCCTGGAGTTTTAGTTATGTCGACCGCAGGTATGAAGAAAGTGACATGCCCTATCTTTGACGGTCATGAGTATCCCAAGTGGAAGGCCATGATGAAGAAGCGCCTCATGGCGATGAACAGCGAGCTGTGGACCGTCACTGAGATTGGTCTGACCGATCTGTGCAAGATGGCGGAAGCTGATGACATTCGCAAGTACACCCTTCTCAACCTCATGGCGAAGGATGTCGTCTGCTCCTGTCTGTCTCGAAATCAGTTCAGGAACGTCATGCATCTCGATCATGCGAAGCTTATTTGGGACCGTCTCTCTGATGTCTATGAAGGTCATCGAACCTGTCACGATCCTTGTTTTGAGGACTTCAAGGAATCTCTCAAGTCAATGACATTTGAACCAGAATCATCATCCTCCTCACCATGTCTTATGGCAGATGGTGAGAACGTAACTGAATGCTATCTGTCTGAATCCAGTGATGATGAATCTAGTGATGAATTTGGACCCAATTATGTCAAACTTGCTTCTCTTGCTGTTAAACAACAAAGAGCTTTGGAAAAGGTTCACAACATGCTTAGTAAGAGCGATGATATGTTGGGTGAAGAAATGGATCAGTCAAAAGCTTTGGCTGAAAGTCTTCAGAGACTTCACTCTAAGTATGACTCCCTTCAAGATCAACATAACACTCTCTTATCTGATCATGAGAAGCTTTCTTATGAATTTCTTCAAAGAAAGCAAGATCTTGAGAAGCTAAGAGTGAGTTATGAAGATCTTCAGATGGAGCGCGATCCATTACTTGCTCAACAAATCAGCGCTGCTTAGGAAGAATTTGTTCCTCCATGTTTGAAATGCATTGAACGTGAATCTGCTAATTCTTTACCTGAATGTTCAAATGCTTCTAATACTACAAATTCTTCACATGCCTCTGCTATCACTAATTCCTCATCTGAGGACATTGCTAGTATCACTGACGATGCAGGGCTGAAGGAATTGTACATGACAGGCATGTACAAAAGCCTCAAAGGGCATCAGACTCTTTGTGATGTGCTTAAAAAGCAGATCCTCAACAGGAACCCTAGGAAAGAGGGTATTGCCTTTGAGAGGAAACTCAATGCTGATGGTACATATTGGAAGCCTGAGCAGTACCCCAAAACCTCATGGGTTGCTGCAAAGGGACCTCCAGTTGATCCATCTAATTTATCTAGCTATACATGTGAATCTTCTCATTCTTCTGATGAGTCATTTGACTCCAACTATAAGCTGTTCAAAAATCAGAATGGTGAAGTATTAGCTAGATATGTTGGCACTAACTAGAGGAATCGTTCCCCTATGAAGAAAATATGGGTTCCCAAAAGGTGCCTTGAAAGTCTTCAGGTGAATGTCCTCATGACACCACCTGTGAAGAATAGGAATCGCAGATCAAATTCTTCATATGGACCAAACTCTTCATATGGATCCAAGTCCTCATACGGACCAAATTCCTCACGTGGATCAAATTCCTCAAAAGGATCAAAGTCTTCATATGAACATCATCATGCTAACAACTATGTTTCGCAGGGAAGAGCCAAGGGCTATGAATATGAGCATTATTCTTCTAATTATTATGTTCATAAGTCCTCGAAGAATTTCTCTGCTTATTCATATGCTTACCCTAACCACTCTTATGTGAAACGAAATGGATTGGCCTCTATGCCAACATTCGCATATGGAGCTCACAGAGTGATGAACTCTTTGCCACCCCTTCAGATGTGGGTGGTGAAGAAAAGGAACTAATCTCTTCTGCAGGTTCAGGTCTCCAGATGTGCTCAAACGACTGAAGAATTTACTGGAGACCTGAAAAGGGCCTGAAAGGACGCAGGCTAATCATAAAGAAATGAACTTTCATTTCTCACGTCCTCATGCTTCTATATCTGTCTTACTGCTTGA
The DNA here is from genome assembly GCA_032464435.1 of Aegilops umbellulata. Taxonomy (NCBI): domain Eukaryota; kingdom Viridiplantae; phylum Streptophyta; class Magnoliopsida; order Poales; family Poaceae; genus Aegilops; species Aegilops umbellulata. The sequence continues at coordinate 259,320,742 of CP136057.1, forward strand.
TGAAATTGATCTGATGAATTGTGATATCATATTCTTCACTGATGAAGTATATGAAGTTCGTAAACTGCACTAATTCATCTCCAGGATGATCAACCCAAAGCCACTGAGTGGGTCCTCGATAGTGGATGTACAAATCACATGACTGGTGACAAGAATCTTTTGATGGACGCTCCCCTATCACCATCGCATCTGAAGCATATCATCTTCGCTGACAAAGGCAAAAGTCAGGTATTGGGTCTAGGTAAGGTTGCGATCACAAAGGATCGACACATGGACAAAGCCATGCCTGTTGAGTCCTTAGGATACAACCTTATGTCTGTCTCAATGCTTTGTGATCTTGATATGGTTGTTGTCTTTGGCAAGTATCGTTGTGTTGTGATTATGGAAGCTGACAATTCCAAAGTCTTCGAAGGCTTTAGGAGAGGAGACTTGTATATTGTTGATTTCTCTACAGGCTCACAACCAGCCGTGTGCCTACTTGCAAAAGCTTGAGAAGGATGGCTATGGCATCAACGACTTGGTCGTGCAGGCATGAGGAATTTGCACACGCTTGCAAAGAAGAAGCATGTCATTGGCATTGAGAATGTCAAATTCCTCAAGGATCATTTGTGCGGTGCCTGTGAAGCTGGAAAGATGACGAAGGCCAAGCATCCAGCAAAGACTGATGAAGCTATGTACCTAGGGTAGGGTCATGGACCTGTCCAAACTACCCTCCCCAAGGAAATCCCTAGAAGAAATCACCTTTCAATCGACTTGGAGGTGATCCACTCGACGAACTCGAAGACACTCGACCATGAAGACTACCACTCGACCAAGACCCGCCCACTCGACGGCCAAGAGATCTAAAGTCACTCCACTCGCTAACGGACAGGCATTAAGTGGCTTTTATGGTCATCATAGCACTTTATTAGTGGCGTTACCAGTAACGCCCGACCTTAATGTACCTTAAACCCTGCATAACTGAGGGCCGGAGGGGTCTGGCAAACTCTATATAAGCCACCCCCCCTCCTCAGTGTAAAGGGTTCGCACCCCTGTAATTCATACACACATAATCCAGTCGACTGCCTCCGGGCTCCAAGGCGTAGGGCTATTACTTCCTCCGAGAAGGGCCTGAACTTGTAAACCTCGTGTGTCTACAACTACTCCATAGCTAGGATCTTGCCTCTCCATACTTACCCCCTACACTACTGTCAGACTTAGAACCACGACAAAGACTATCATGACCACTACTCGTCCGTTTGAATTGCTTCACATGGATCTCTTCGGTCCTGATCATTATTCTGCCGTTTCAAATGAAGCATCTCAATGTGGCTTTGTTATTGTTGATGATTACTCTCGTTACACAAGGGTACACCTTGTTACTTACAAACATGAAGTGCAGGAAGTCTTCAAACGATTTTCCTCAAGGGCTTCAACCAACTTTGGTGTGAAGATCAAGCACATCAGAAGTGACAATGGCACTGAGTTCAAGAATTCGGGTCTCGATGACTATCTTGATGAACTTGGTATTACTCATGAGTTATCTGCTCCTTATACTCCTCAACAGAATGGCGTCGTGGAGCGCAAGAACAGGACTCTTGCTGAGATGGCTCGCACTATGCTCGATGAGTACAAAACGCCTTGTCATTTCTGGGTTGATGCAATTGATACTGTGTGCCACATCATCAACAGAGTATATCTTCACAAATTCTTCAAGAAGACTGCCTATGAACTCCTCACTGACAAGAAACCCAATGTGAGTTATTTCAAAGTCTTCGGTGCTAAATGCTGGATTAGAGATCCTCATCACAACTCAAAATTTGCACCGAAAGCACATGAAGGTTTTATGCTTGGTTACGGAAAGGACTCGCACACCTACAGAGTCTTCAACAACATTCTTCACAAGGTTGTTGAAACTGTAGATGTGCGGTTCGATGAAACTAATGGCTCGCAAAGAGAGCACCTACCTTCTGTGATAGATGAACCAGCACCTGAAGATTCTATCAAGTTCAAGGCTACTAAGGATGTCATTCCTACTGAAGAATCTGCTAAAGAATTCATTCAGAACGTGAAGAACGCCAAGGTGACGCACCTGAGGAAAATGCTGAGGAAATTGATGCTGAAGAAAAGGCTGATCAAATTCCTCAATGACAACCAGCTCATCCTCGCATTGCAAAAGAAGTGCAAGTGGAGAAGATCATCGATGACATTAGAGCACCAGGTCCTCTCACCCGCTCAAAAGCTTCTCATCTATCTAACTTTTGTGGGCACTATGCTTTTGTCTCTATCATAGAGCCCGCTAAGGTAGATGAAGCATTTTTGGAGCCTGAGTGGATTCAGGCCATGCAAGAAGAATTACATCAATTCAAACTCAACAACGTCTGGGAACTGGTCAAATGTCCAGATCCTCGCAAGCATAATATCATTGGCACAAAGTGGATCTACCACAACAAGCAAGATGAAAATGACCTTGTGGTGAGGAATAAGGCACGACTAGTAGCTCAAGGCTACACACAGGTTGAAGGAATTGATTTCGATGAAACTTTTGCACCTGTTGCTAGACTTGAGGCTATTCGCATATTACTTGCTTATGCTAACCATCATGATATCATCTTATATCAAATGGATGTGAAAAGTGCATTCCTCAATGGTAAGCTTGAGGAAGAAGTATATGTTGCTCAACCCCCAGGTTTTGAAGATCCAAAGAATCCTGACAAAGTCTTCAGACTCAATAAGGCCCTCTATGGCCTCAAGCAGGCCCCTCAGGCGTGGTATGATACTTTGAAGGAATTCCTCATGAAGAATGGCTTCACACCCGGTTCACTCGATCCTACTCTCTATACTAAATCTTATGATGGTGAAATGTTTGTGTGCCAAATATATGTTGATGATATTATCTTTGGCTGTACTAACCAACTTTATAGTGACGAATTTGGTTATATGATGAGAGAGGAATATGAAATGTCTATGATGGGAGAGTTGAAATTCTTCTTAGGTCTTCAAATTCGTCAACAGCACAATGGCATATTCATATCTCAGGAGAAATACCTCAAGGATGTGCTGAGGAAATTCGGCATGCAAGATTGCAAAGGCATCAAAATTCCTATGCCCACAAATGGTCATCTGTGCACTGATGAAAATGGTATTGACTTCGATCATAAGGTATACCGCTCCATGATTGGCTCTTTATTGTACTTATGTGCATCTAGGCCAGATATAATGCTTAGTGTTTGCATGTGTGCCCGATTTCAAGCTGCACCGAAGGAATCACACCATAAGGCTGTGAAGCATATTCTTCGATATCTAGCTCACACACCAACACTAGGATTATGGTATCCCAAGGGCTCGGATTTTGATCTCATTGGATATTCTGACTCTGACTATGTTGGTGATCGTGTGGACCGCAAGTCAAAATCTGGTACATGTCATTTCCTTGGACGATCTTTGGTCTGTTGGTCCTCGAAGAAACAGAATTGTGTATCACTGTCTACTGCTGAAGCTGAGTACATTGCTGCTGGTTCTTGCTGTGCTCAACTGCTATGGATGAAGCAAACTCTCAAGGACTATGGCGTCAACGTGAAGAATGTGCCTCTCCTCTGTGACAATGAGAGTGCCATCAAGATTGCTCACAACCCAGTTCAGCACTCGAAGACAAAGCACATTCAGATTCGTCATCATTTTCTTCGTGATCATGTGTTGAAGGGCAACATTTCTATTGAGCATGTGAAGACTAAAGAACAGCTAGCCGATATCTTCACAAAGCCCTTGGATGAGAAGAGATTTAGCAAGTTGCGGTGTGAGCTAAATATCTTAGAGTCTTCGAATGTACTTTGAAAAAGGCACTCATCCTAACACTTATGCAAAATTGATGACTTAGATGTGCAACACATGAAGAAACGTTTTTATTCAATCAATGAAGAATAACCCTCTAAGTGTGAAGAAATTAACGAAGAATTTGATTCTCAGAACCCTACGACAATTGTACGCGGTGTCTGAAATCATCATTCTTATACGGTGGGTCACGCCACCACAAAAATTGAAAATCTTCAATTTGAGTTTTTCCTCAGTTTTGTGAAATTCCTCAGTTGTTCAAATTCTTCAACTTGGCAAAATCTTCACTTGTTCCATTGTTTTTCTTCATTGGATATATATATATATATATACATGAGTTTTTGTCCTCTATAGCATTCACTTATGGCTATTTCTTCAAGATTGGTTTTTCTGCTAAGTGAATGTGATCGGACCCTTCCCCCTCTATGCTATACTCAACCCAATCTATTCACAAATTCTTCATGTGTGTTCTATTTGAAACTCATTCAAAATCTTCACTGTGTCCTTGTCAGCTGAAGAAATTGCGAACAAAACTTTAAAACTAATCTTATCCAAATTTTCGGTTTTGCCGCTCAAACCGTTCCACATCCCACGATACATTATTCTACTCACCCACGATCTTACACGATCTCCACTTCACTGTACATGGGTAACACATGTCATGCGAAGGAGAAGGGTCAGGGGCACGTTCGTCCCAAAATCTTCGGCGGACAGTTTTTCACCGTGGCTATAAATACCCCCGTCCCCTTCCTCACTTCCTTTACTCCGCTCGAACTCTCTCTCCCGCTCGAGCTTCCCAAACCCTAGCGCCGCCGCTACTCCATCATCGCCGGTGAGGAAGAGCTTCACTGCCTCGACCTCGTCGCCGACGTACCCACGCCGGCCGCGGAAATCTTCACTCCGCCGCCGCCGTAGCCGTCTTCCTCCGCCAAGTTAGGGCGTGGAAGATCTACACCGACGAACTTCGCTTCTCCATCTCTGTGTTTGTCGTGTTCTTCATTCAGGGTAACTAAAAGTTACTTTTACTGCCCTCTTTGATTCGAAAGTTTTCTACAAAATCTTCAAAGGTGTTTTATTCTTCAAATCCTTACACACAAAACACCTCACAAGTCATCTGTTCTTGTTTCGTTTCTCTAAGCATCATTTTTTTAAGATTCCTCAATTGTGTGGATCTTCGGTTTATACAACTCTGGAACCTAAGACAAAATGCTTAGTGAAATTCTTCAAGACTCATCTGGTCAAACTCCTCAAACTTGTTCTTTTTGAAAAATCCTCTAAGAATGCATATGACCTCTTCAAATTCCTCAAACTTGTTCTTTTTGAAAAACCCTCTGAGAACGCATATGACCTCTCCAAATTCCTCGCAACTATACTCTGTTCACAGGTACACATGTCCGCTGCTGAATCACTAGGTTCTCATCAACTTAACTCATTTGCAGCATTCCTCGAAGAAAAGTTGCATACTTCTTCAGAGAATTCGATTGTTCAAATTCCTCAACTGAAGAAAATGGCTGAAGGTAAAAGGCCATAGAAAGGAGGAAAGAAGCCTGAGTTCATGACTACCTTTGAAATCCCTGATGACATTTACAAAGAATACTGCACACCTGATGAGACCAAGTTTGGCAAAGAAGATAAAAATCAGCGCAAGGTGCGCATATAGAGGATTGAAAGGAGATGGGCACGAGAATGGAGGGAGTACAGGTATGTAACTCCAAAGTATATGAAGAAATTCGCGCTTAATCCTCCATGCCCAAGAGCCCCATTGGCACCTGGCCAAGTGGCAGATCCCACTAGCATCAAACGCGGTGAGGACTTTCCTGAAGAATGGGCCAAGCGCCAAGCCAAGTTGGCCAAGCAAGCAAAAGAAGCAGTGAGGAAATTCAATGAAGACTTTGTTGCTGCTGCTGCCACTGAGGCCTCTGTCAAGCCAAAGAGATCTATGGCAAAGAAGCCTGCGTGCAAGCCAAGTACTTCACCAACAGTGCCATCACGGCCAAGTTCCTCAGTTGTGCCCTCACGGCCAGAATCTTCAAAGTCCTCAAGACCAATTCCTCATGCTCCTGCTGCTCCTCCGAAATCCTCAGCTCCTCTAAAGTCCTCAGTTGTTCCGACAAAGTCCTCAGCACCTGCGCATCTGGCCTCGTGCCAAAGGACTACAGGCATCTCCATTGCCTCTGGTGTCTCTGCAAGTTCCTCTTTTTTTGCGGGGGGGGGGGGGGTCTCTGCAAGTTCCTCAGCTGGACCCTCTCTGTTGAAGACAAAGGCTACTGCTGGACGAGGTCCTTGCCCTAGTCTGAAGAAAAAGCAGGTGGCTTTTCATGTGCCCTCTGACGATGATGAGGCTGATGAAGAAGAACTTGCCGAAATCATCAGAGATAGGCAAGCAAAGGCTGCCAGTGCCAAAGGAAGCAATGTGCCAATGCTTTTTGATCCAAGGTTGATCCTGGATTTCATTGATCTATGGCACAAAGATCCGAATACGCCTGTGCCGGAGATGAACCTCACTCCTGGTCAAAGTCACGTCTTGACTGCTTTCATTCAAGAAGAAAAAAGGAAGTATGATAGGGCTAGACATATCAAGAAATCGCAGTACAGAAAAGAGAAACTGCTGAAGAGAAATGTTGTCAAGATAACACCTGAAGAACTCGTCCAGATGCAGGCTGATATCAAAACCCTCAGCGGTGAATTTGATGCTTACTATGCTGATTGGAAAGGAGCCAAAGTCAGGTTTGTGAAACTGACTGAGAAGTTCACCAAGGTTGCAGCTCCATCGCAACCAGAAGTTCCTCAAGCTGAAGCTTCTGCTCAGCCCACTGAAGAACATGCCAGCACCAAAGATGACTTTCAGGCTACTGAAGAAAATGCCAGTTCCAGGGCTGATGACTCCATTCCAGCCGCTGAAGAAATTGCCAGGGCATCCACTAGTGGTGCGCCTGAAGAAACTGAAAAAGTCAGGGCAACTGCATCAGTTGTGCCTGAAGAAATTCAAACAAATTCCTCAGCTCCTCCCGCGCCTACACCAACTCCTATCCTTCCATCTGCATCAGATGTGAAGAAGACCAAGGCTGCAGAGCGAGCTGCCGTGAAGAAAAGGAAAGCACCAGGTGCTTCAAATTATTCAGCTCCAAAGAAGATGAAGCCTATGACTAGCATGTTTGACAATCCGATTGATGTTGTTCCAATTACTACCATGCCATCAAAGGACCTTGTTCCTTTTGGTGAAGACTATGAGATCCCCGGTGGATCTGATGAAGAAACTCAATCTACTGCTTCGTCAGAGCAGATTGATGAAGAAATTCAAGTGGATGCGATCCCTTCTACACCTGTTGTATCCTCACCAATGCCGCAGTTCACTGATGAAGAGGCTGGTGTTGAAGAATTGGAAGATGAAGACGTGGATATTGGAAGTACAACGCCAGTAATGAATGATGACTTTTGGGAAAGTCAGCACCCCAATTCTCCACTCTTCACCCCGCTACAACAAATTCCTCAGTTCCCTACACCAACAGTTCAAATGGGCTCTAAAGAAACTCATCCCACTGCATCTGTGCATGAAGATATTCCAGCCACTAGTGCTGAAGAAACTGTTGCTGTTGATCATAAGGCTGCAACTGAAGAGGAACCAGAAATTCCTCAGCCTGATGAACGTGAGATCGCTATTCCTGAGATCATGATGCAACTCATTGACACTCCTCTGCCAAAGCCAAAGGATCCGTTCTCAAGGAAGCAGAAGTTCAAGGCTGAAGACTTCTTTGGCGAGCATGTGTTCTTCACTGACTACAACCCTTATGATTCTGCTCGCATAAGGAAGAGGCGTTTCTGGACTGCTAGTCAAACCAACTTCTATTCCTCAATGCTGTTCAACAAAGACAAAGTCTTCGATCATGCACACATTCCTCACGTGGACATGGAATCTCTGTCGTGCTTTGAGCCAGTCCTCAGTGTTCTTCACGACGTTGGGCTGCTCAACTTCTATACTGACATCTGCGATTGGAATGAAGAACTCATTCTTCAATTCTATGCAACGCTGCACATCACAGGAGATTCTGAAGATGTGAACTCTTGGGTGTTGGACTGGATGACGGAAAATACTCACTACAAGGCACCAGCAACTGAATTGCTTTGTGCCCTACCACTCAGTCCTCCCCTTGAAGGTGCACGATGTGTCTACAGTGACCCTGAGCTTACTGATCACTACATGCAAGTGTTGATGAAGCCTTTGAAGCCAGGACAGGCCCCTCGAACCAAATTCCTCGTCAAGGAATTACTGTATGTGCCTCGGACCGCCTATCGCATTATGTCGAAGACAATGAGTCCTATCAAAGGCCATGACTCAAATGATGAAGAAGTCGTTGGCATCATGAAGAATCTGCTTTTCAACATCATTCATGGCGTTCCCGTCAACTTTCATGATTTCTTCATGAGGACTCTGGCAAATATTGCCATGTCACCATTTGAGCTGAAGCCTTATGCGCCGTGGATTATGAGATTCATCAGGACAAGGTCTTCACTCAATTACAAGGCTGACACTCTGAACCACTGCAGCTACTTGCCTCCGATTGAAGTCCTCAAACGGACATTTTCCTCGGCTGATGACAAAGGCAAGGCAGCTGCTGTGATAGATGAAGGCATTCGTCCGTTGGATGGTCAATTTCGCAAGGCTGCATCCTATTCCACCAATGATGACTCTGCCACACATGACTCTGCCGCCAACAACTCTGCCAAGCAAAATCCTCAAGCCACAGCACCCAGGGTGATGACTGATCGTGAGTTACTCCTCAGTCTTCATCAGAAGGTTGATCGCAATCATAAATGGGTCAAGCGTCAGTTTGGTTCAATTCTTCACAACATGACCTCAACACACAATGCAGTATGGTGATCATGATGCCCACCCACCCGCCGCCCCCCTAACCCTAGCCACCCACCGCCGGCGATCTCCACGTTCCACCGTGGGTGTTGCCATCTGATCGGGCCATTCTCTCCGGCGTCCTCTCTTCCCTACGCAGGTTATTCTCTTCCTCATGGCGGTCCATGCGGCGATCTCCATGGGCTTGGACTTCACCCCGGGTATGAAGTTGTCACAAGAGATCCAGCGCACCTTCGGCAGATCTGTTCATCCATCGAAGGATACGGGACACTTCACCATGGTGGTCTCCTTTGCCAGGCATTCTTTTCGTCTGGATGAGGAGAATGTTGGCTTGGCTCTGGAATCTGCTCTCGGAGGTTACTGTTCTCAGCTCAAGGTATCTTCCCTTTGCAATGGTGTTTTCTCCTTCAATGTGTCATGCAAAGAGGTGGGATTTTTTATTCTGCATCAACGAAGCTTTGTTTGCCCTCAATTCAAATGCTATTTTCACCTTTGGGGCCATGGGGGTCCGGATTGGGAGAAAGAGTTTAGATCCTGGCAATCTGAGTGTCAGCAGGAATGGATCTTAGTGAGCCCTTCCAAGCGTACGGTTGCCATGGGTATGAAAGCTATGCATCATCGTCCTAGTAAATCTTCACTACGATCCGGCCATCCACCCAGTGATCCCAAGAAGAGGTTGCGTTTTGCGACTTTCATTAATTATCCAGCTCACAAAGGTTATAATTATAATCCTACACGCATCGAGGTCCAGGCGATCCGTGAAGCCGGTTACGTTGTTGGGTCACATGAGGCTGGTTCGCTTAGCCCCCCAGTGGTACCCGCCACCTCGCCGGAATGTTCATCGGCGGCGGCGGTGAGTCCTATAATTCAGTTTGGGTCAATCCCGTCATCTCCGGATAGGATCACTTCTGTTGGCGGCAACTCCGGATCCTCAGGAATCTTCAAATTTGTTGGACCAGACTTTGGGGAATCGTCCCCCCCCGGCCCAAGCCGGCCCCTTCACACCGCCTCGGCAAATGGGCTCCCTTTTGCGGCCCATTGTTCTTTCTGATGATGAGAACGAAGCCTCTCCACTGGATTTCTTTGAGTCTCCCTCTCCACAAGATATTACCAAAGGATTGCAAAGTTTTGATGAGATGATTGCAGAGATGGCTGCAAGTTACTGGGACTGTCAGAACTGTTTGGGCATGGGCCACAAGTCAGAGACTTGCAGAAATAAGGTGAGGTGCAAGTTATGTTTTCGCTCTGGTCACGTTAAAAAGAATTGTTCGGGTCAGCCGCCTGACACATCCATCTGGGTGCCCAAAATCCCATCAAGCGGCTTTGGAGCTCGCGCCAACAAGGAAGACTTGCTTGCCTCTTCGGTTTCCAATACAACTGCAGCACCGCAGCAAAAAACCCAATCGTCTCCCTGCCTCTCTCCGAAACCCAGCTCCCCTGCTTTGCAGACTCAATCTGACGCTCCGTCGCCCTCATCGCCTTCCACCACCTCGCCGCTTCCAGCTTCCCCAATGGCGGTGTATGCCATTGACCCCCATCGCTTCCTCCCGGCGGGCTTTGATGTGGTCGATGGTGGGGAGGACAGGCTACCACGCACATACTACTCGCCTGCGGTCCCGCCTCCACGGAGACATGAGCAGTTCATGGTGGCGATTGTTGAGCCCCTTCCTCCAGCTCATTTGGTGGCAATCCGGCGTGAGCAGGTTCTGAATTTCCTGACTCAAAACATGCAAGTGCCTGTCATATCTGCTCAGACTTGGTTCCAGGGAGTGGGTTTATTTGAGATGGAAGATCCGGTGGTGCGTGCCTCCTTCACGCAACATCCACCTTTCCCGCTGGGTCTGGATGCAGAGGGCAATGAGTTTTTTGTCAGATTTATTCCACATAATCAGGGGGAAGGTTTTCGAGCTATCCAGGGTCATAGGACTGGCTGGTTGATGTTCATTGGAGTGCCATTGGATTATAGGAATTCCACCAACCTAGCAGAGATTGTTGGCACGTTTGGACAGTTTCATTACTGGAACGACACTGATCGTCGCAAGGTCCGGTCTGTAGTCAGATGCTCTTTTCCTGACAATGCCCTTGTTCCACGCTCGGTTGTTTTCAGAGATTTTGCAACTTGGGGAGGGGCCGTAGTTTCCTGGACAGCAGGCTGTTATATCTTAACTGGAGAGTTTGCAGAGGCAATCATACCTGCGGATGAGGACCCAATGCCATTGGATGGAAACCCTCATCCCATGCCAGGGGTAAATCCACCGCAGCCGTTCTGGGCGATGCCACCTTACCCTGCTTTGGGCTGGAACGCAGTGCCTCACAATCATCCGCATCCTTTTGATGGAAATATAAACGGAGGACATGCAGAGCAGCAGGCAGATGGCTGGGGGGCCTGGGAACAGCCTGAGGAGCCGCAACAGCCGCAGGGGAACGTGCAGGCCCAGGATCAAAACTCTATGATCCTCATCCCTTCTTTGGACTCTGATGATGATGCAGTGGATATGGAGGACGTGCAGCAGCCTCACCCGGTTATGCCAATGGATCCTATTCACTTAGGAATCGTCAGAATTGTGTATGGCCCGGTCCTGCCACCTGAGATGATCTGGGCAAGATCGTTTTCGTCACTGTTGCCGAATTTCCTCATCCAGAAGGTGCCATCTGCTATACCTGGTTTTTCCTTACCGCCATCGGTTATTTCTCTGGGCCCGTTAATGCCAGATCAAGAGATACGGTTGACAACCCTCCTCCAGGGGCCGCCTAGGCCTGCGACTATTTCTTCGGTCATTATTGAGGAAATTGCGGATGCTGATTCATCCTTGCTATCTCCACCTCTACCTGACACAGTTTCATCCGAAGGTAACGGTATTCCAGACTCTGATGTTCTGTTCTCAGCCACTAAACCTCCTGCAGCATCTGTGCTTGGGAAGAGGCAACATGGGGGGAAGCGTGCTCGTTGTGTCGCACAAATTACTGCTACTCCAGACTTCTCCACGAGGAGAATGACGAGGAGCTACGCTAAGTCTTCAGGGTACAAACCTACCTCCGCAATCCTGGTCAAACCATCACCCAAGAGGAGGCCATGAGGAAAGAAGCTGAAGATGTCTGAAGAGGAGACCACGGAGCAGGCTCAGATGCCACGGGAAACCCCAATTCCGGTTATGCAGGCGGTTGGCCAGGCTTTGGGCATCCCAGCTGACGATCTGACAGAGGAGAAGCTTATGGCTACCTCGAAGAAGTCTGATGAAGATGCAGTTTCCAATGATGAATGATCGTCAGCACTTCCCGACGATGTGGTGGGGATGTTTCGTGGGTTTATTTGAACTTGCATTTTGTGGCCCACAGTTATCTCTTTTAGGTTTTTTTATATCTAAGTACTGCCGGCAGTTTTTGGGTTTATCGTGTATGCATGATTTGAACCTTGTGGTTACTGGAGCCGCACTGTTAAGCAGTGGGCTGGATTATCCCCGCTATATAGTTCTTAATGGCTAGTACATCATTTCGTAACTGGCGTGTTTTGTGCTGGAATGTACGTGGACTCAATTCTGCGGATAGACAGAGAGATGTTCGATCGAAAATCGAAGAGATTAAGTGCTCAATTGTGTGCCTCCAGGAAACCAAATGTGAGGAGTTTGACATTAGGACGATTAGAGCTTTCTGCCCGTGGCGGTTTGATCGTTTTGCGTTTGCTCCCTCACTTGGTGCATCTGGTGGTATTCTTGTCATCTGGAATTCTGGGGTCTTCACTGGCACACTAATTGAGATTCAGAGATTTGGGGTTGTGGTCTCATTTACCTCGGTGCACAATGCTGAGACCTGGACCCTAGTGTCTGTTTATGGTCCTTGTGATGGGCCTCTTCGCGATGATTTTGTGCACTGGCTTTACCATCTGACGATCCCTCCCAATGAACATTGGCTTCTGCTAGGGGACTTCAATTTTATAAGATCTATGGATAACAGGAACCTACCGGGGGGAAATGTTAATGACATCTTCCTTTTTAATGAGATAATTGGCCATTTGGGCCTCTTGGAGTTGCCCTTGAAAGGGAGAAGTTACACGTGGTCAAATATGCAGGAAAACCCGCTGCTCGAGCAATTGGATTGGTTCTTCACAACCCCAGATTGGATTTCCATTTATCCAAATACTGTAGTCCTTCCTTTAGCGAAAACTTCGTCTGATCATGTGCCATGCGTGGTTTCAATTGACACCAATATTCCAAAAGCAAGGGTTTTTCGTTTTGAGAATTATTGGGTTGACATGCCAGGTTTTATGGATTGCGTTAAGAAGTCTTGGGAGGTGCCGGTTTTTAGTGATCTGTCTGCGGCTGCAATCATCTCTCGAAAGTTCAAACGCTTGCGAAGGGATCTCAAAATGTGGAGCAAAAACATATCCCACATTAAAAGGTTGATCTTAAACTGTGCCAAAGTAATTCTACATTTTGATGGGCTTGAGGAATGGAGGCCACTCACAAATCCGGAGTTTAACTTCAGGAAGATAGTCAAGTTACACCATGAGAACTTGCTGCATATCCATTACATTTATTGGAAGCAGAGGTGTACAATTAGATATATCAAGGTGGGGGAGGAGAACTCTAAATTCTTTCATGCAATGGCTTCAGAAAGATTGAGGAAAAATACAATTGCTAGTCTTAGAGTGGATGGGAATGATCCGGTCTCTGATCATGCACAAATGGCTGGAATTTTGTGGTCCTCCTTTAAGAACAGGATGGGCCAGGCTCAGGGTATTAACATGGGATTTGACCTCCCACAGTTGATACAACCAGTGGAGGGGCTTGAAGTACTCTCTGCCCCATTCACACAGGAGGAAATAAACAAGGTTCTAGCGTAGCTACCCACTGACAGAGCACCTGGACCGGATGGCTTTAACGGCATGTTTATCAAGAAATGCTGGCCTATCATTGAACAGGACTTTTTGCACCTAATACAGGCTTTTTATGATGGACAGATATCTTTGGAGAACATCAATGGTTCTCTCATCACCCTTATCCCTAAGATGATTTCTCCTCAAGGGCCGGAGGATTTCAGACCCATTTCCCTTACAAACAGCTGTCTGAAGTTTCTAACCAAGCTGTTGGCAAACAGATTACAGAAAGTAATTTTGCAATGTATTCATAAGAATCAGTATGGTTTTTTGAAAAGCAGGTCCATTCAGGATTGTCTGGCATGGGCATTTGAGTATATTCATCAATGCAAGCAGTCAAAGCGACCAATCATAATTCTGAAGCTGGATTTTGCCAAGGTTTTTGACACAGTGGAGCATGAGGTAATCTTACAAATCCTTCATCATAAAGGTTTTGATAGTAAGTGGATTGCTTGGATTAGAGAGATATTGTCATCTGGGACATCTTCTATTATGCTTAATGGCATTCCAGGGAAGCAATTCAAATGTAAGTGTGGGGTCAGACAGGGTGATCCTTTGTCACCCCTTCTCTTTGTTATTGCTGCTGATCTGTTGCAATCGGTGGTTAACCAAATGAGGGCTCAAGGTACCCTGTCACTCCCAATCCCATCCCATGATCCTAACTACCCAATTATCCAGTATGCTGATGACACCATCATCATTTTGCCAGCTGTGGATGAGCAACTGCTGGCCCTTAAGAATATGTTAGCTGTTTTCCAATAGTCGACTGGTCTGAAGGTGAATTTTGCCAAGTCCTCTATGATACCTTTAAACATATCTAATGAGGAAGCTCTCAGGTTGGCTACCCTCCTGGGTTGTAAGTTAGGTGAACTCCCCCTAACTTATCTTGGTCTACCTCTTGGCACAACCAGGCCCAGAATTGTGGATGTCCTCCCCCTTGTGGATAATATTGAAAGAAGGCTATCTGCTAGCTCTGCCATGCTTAATCAGGGTTCTAGGTTGCAGCTATTGACTTCAGTCTTAACCTCCATGCCAATCTATTTCCTCTGCACCTTACATATACCTCTTGGTATAATTAAACAGCTGGATAGGATCTTCAGGCAGTGTCTTTGGAGAGGAAATACAGATACACCTAAACAATCTCTGGCAGCTTGGGATCTAGTTTGCAGGCCCAAAGAAAAGGGTGGTCTGGGTATTCTCAATCTCAATATTCAGAATCAGGGACTGCTTATGAAACATCTACATAAATTCTTCAATAAACATGATGTTCCTTGGGTCTCTTTAATATGGGACTCCTATTATGATAACATTGTCCCTCAGGCAACTGTTTTTACTGGTTCTTTCTGGTGGAGGGATGTATTCAAACTAAATGATTCTTACAGGGCCATTGCTTCGGTTCACATTAACATGGGAGACATTGCATTATTCTAGCATGATGCATGGCATGTCGCTGGTTCGTCCTTGCCCTTAGTAATGAGATTACCTAGATTGTTCTCTTTTGTGATCGATGATAAGGTCTCAGTCAGGGATGTGCTTCAGACCCATGACCTCTTTTCCATGTTCTACCTGCCCATTTCACAAGAGGCTGCTGCTGAGCTAACAATTCTAGAAGGTTGGCTGCTAAACTTACAAAGAGATCCGCTGCTTCCTGACCAGTGGGTCTGGCCTTCCAAAGTTGGGTCCTTTTCGGCCAAAGGGTTCTATACCATTATGCATTCCCATATGCCCACTATTATGCCATGCAAATGGTTATGGAAGAGCAGATGCACCATGAAGGTTAAAGTCTTTGGTTGGTTATTGTTCTTTGATAGGCTCAACACCAAAGACATGCTGGTAAGAAGACATTGGAGGTCTCAAGCTGAGGATAATCTTTGTGTTATATGTAATGCTTATGTACATGAGGACAGAACCCATTTGTTCTTCCAGTGCAATTTCAGCTCAAGAGTGTGGAACTACCTTCAGATTGACTGGTCCCAGGGTGCTAATGTCCAGGAGTGTGTTGCCAGTGCCAGATCAAATTTTCGCCAACCCTTTTTTTTCGAGGTCATGTTGACTGCAGCATGGAATATTTGGATTCTCAGGAATGGGAGGATCTTCAGGGGAGAGCAGGCTCGTTTTGCTACCTGGCGATGCAATTTTGTACATGATATCCTCCTCCTCTCCCACAGACTTAACAGTTCTCTTAGAGCACAACTGTTAGCCTGGGTTAATGCCCTTCTGTAAATCTTCTAGGATAGCTTCTTCTTAACTTATATCTTCTAACTCTAGGTAAGTTGTATATATGACTCATTTTTGCTTTGGCACTTTCCCAGTGCTTTGTAATTTCCTGGACTTTTTGTTTTTATAATAAATGGGCTGTGGGGTCTTACCCCACAGTAAATAGTCAAAAAAACACACAATGCAGTGAAGAAAACCCAATACTACCTCCATGAAACCTTCAACCGTACCTGGGCTGTTCTATCTCATGTCTACAGCGCTGAAGATCTGAAGAAAATGGGTCTCAAGGAAGAATTTGACTGGTCTGCACCTCCTCCGAAGAAATACAAGAAGGTCAAGGTTCCTTCCTTGGTGGCCAGCTCCTATTCTTCATCGCGTGACACTGATGAACATGAAGACTTGGACGACACAGCGGTCGGCCCTACTACAACAACCGACCCCGACAACGCTGGCGCTCCTTCATCAACCTGATTATCTTCAGGGGCGTTAGTCCTCGGTTTCGATCCTTTTGGTCATTCGATGACAAAGGGGGAGAAAATTGAGTTAGTCTTCAAGCGGGTCTATTATATGGCCGTTTTTTGCTAAGTTACAACTCTCGTTCTTCTGAAACTTTTATTGGATCGAGTTGTAAACTTAAACCCGATGGTGGTCTGATACTTCTGCTACGTTATTCTGCATGCTTATTCCTTGTTAATATTATTGCACGCATGTTGAATTCAGTCACCATATTTCATCATGCATTTCAAATTCTTCATATTATATGTCAAATGTGTGTATGAATTACAAGATATAGGGGGAGATCTCCATGATTTTACTCTTCAAGTGTGCATTGCTTCAAAAGAAAATTCCTCACTATGCACATCTTCAGGGGGAGTTCTTCTATATCTTGCAATCAAATTCCTCAATATCAGTACTTACACTTCATATGTTTATCCCCGTTGAAAACTCAACCTATATTGTCATCGATCACCAAAAAGGTGGAGATTGTAAGTGCATCTAGTGCCCCTTAGTGATTTTGGTGTATTGAAGACTTATAGGTTAAGGATCTAGTGTGTTTATGAGTGTACACAGGTCTATAAGTCTATGAGGAGTTTGATATTTACAGAGAAAGTCGACCCCTAAAAATGAAGTTCTTCGACTGAAGACTTTGGTATTCTGAAGACTTTCTGAAGACTTTGAAAGTGAAGAAATTGACGTGGCCTTGAAGACTTGGTATTCATTCGAGGAACATGAAGCGTGAAGACTCTTGTTTTCCTAGTTTCGTTTTCTCTTTCTTGAGTCATAGGAAACACCGTACTATTAAAGGGGGTCGAGGAAATACTAAGGAAAATTTTCCATGTGATGCTCAACTCAAAATCCTACACCTACCAATCCCTTCGAGTGAAGCCATTGGAAACCTCATATAGTTCAGTCAATTTCTTCAGTGACAGAGATGAAGTTCTTCTGGTCTCTGAGGAATTTGTTCTGACTGAGGAGTTAGGAATTCGCCAGTGCGGATTGCCTACACAGTGAGGAACATGATAGCCCTGAGGAATTTGTACCTCAAATTTCCGACCGTTGATGTGTTGCGCGCCAGCTGTCCCAACATATCTTATCCACCTAACGGTCATATCATTGAAGGGCATTTATGTCTTATCATGTCGGGCTGCTCCCTAGGCTATAAATAGCCGCCCCCTACAACCACTAGCTGGTTGGCTGCTCCGCAAGAAACTGACACTTGTCACTTGAGAGGATCCCATCCTCTGAGGACTTTGAGCGAAAATCATCAAGTAAGGAAAATCCAAAACCCAAACCCAAACACCTACAAACCCAAAGTGATTGAGCATCACTTAAGAGATTGATCCTACGTGGATCTGACGCTTGTTACCTTTGAAGACTGTGCTTCTTCCAGACGGTTAGGCGTCCTGGTCTAGAGCATCCAAGAGGAATTGTGGATCGCCGAGTGACGGAGTTTGTGAAGGTTCGGAAGTCACCTGAAGACTTACCATGAGTGATTGGATGAGGTCTGTGTGACCTTAGTTCAAGGAGAATACGGTGAGGACTATGTGTCCAGGACTGTGTGTCCTCGGGTTTAAATACCTAGCCGCTCCAACCAGATGTACAACAGAGACAGCAGTTGGAACTGGTCTACCAAATCATTGTCTTCACCAAGCCAACTGGTTCTATTTCCTCAACTCTTTTATTTCTTCAGTATTGTGTTGTGTGCTTGTCATATCTGTGTTTGAAGACTTTGACTGAAGACTTTCTCAATTTCCTCAGTTCAATTTCTTCAGTCTGTTTGTCTTCATCTAGTGTTATCCTGTGACTACGCTTTCTATACTCTGTGCTTGTTTTCATTTCATCATGATGACTATGCTTGTCTTCTGTTATGTTTACTTCTGAGTACTTATTCCGCTGCAAGTAGTTCTTCGCTAAGGAATTTCCTCACTGGCAAAATCCTCAGGGAAGAATTCATAAAAATCGCCTATTCACCCCCCCCCCCCACCTCTAGTCGATATAACGCACTTTCAGAGTGTGACTTTCTGAACCAGAACCAAGGCAAGTTACATGTTGATCATCCTTTACCTATTGTTTTCTATGCATGTAGTTATATCACACTATGAATATATGTATGTATAGGAGTATTATATATGTTGGCTATGTTGTTGAGCTATCTTCCCGTCTTCTGCAAATCGTGGTAGTTGTAGTTTGCTATGCTTTGTAGACGGGGGTGGTTCGTGTATTCATTGAGCTTATGTGAGGATTATATATATAACTAAATTGAGTAGTAACTCAGGATTTAACTCACCTCTGGGCGGAAGTGGTATTGCTTGGTGTTGAGGGAAGGCATCATGGGGTCTTGCACCTTTTCTAAGGCCATGTGCTCATGAGAGTGCACCCTAAGTGGAATGTCGCCTAGGTTCAAAAAGATCAGACAGACTTAGTGACTACTAGCTTCCATGTGCGGCCACTGGCTATATGGGCTCTAGCTTAGTTAATCAGTTGTTGGAACCCTTGCCTAGACAGTGTCGACAGATGTAGCATATGTAGGTCGGATGTGGCCGTCAGGTGGTTAAGGGAACCTCTTCTGAAAGACTTCGTCTCAATCTTCGGGTTGGGTCCAGTGGGTAAAGCGTACAAAACTCTGCAGAGTATCAAAACTAATCATGATTAGCCGTGCCCCCGGTTATGGGTAAATCTGAGCCGCTATGCCATTACAGTTGTTGGATGATCTTGACAGATGTGACACTTAATAAATTTGTTGGGCAACTTAATAAAGGGTAGGTTGGAGTTGATTTTGCCAACTCAACCTTGTGTATACAATTGTAGTAATAAAAGAACTAGATAAAAATTTGACTATTAGGTAGTTATGAGGACAAAATCAGCTTTCCGCAAAAATAAACCCACAAGCCTTCCTTTTGTTATACTATGCATATACATGTAGGTCTGCTATATTATTACTCCTGTGTAACTTTCCAATACATTCAAAGTATTGACCTATATGGCTGCAACGTCTCATGTTGCAGGATATTCAGACGAAGAGTAAGGTACCGTTAGGGTCGCGAGTCTGCACTCAGCATCATCAGTGGGACTCATCGTTATTTTCTGCTACTTTCCGTTGTTTGATTGAATAAAGCTAGCCAAGTGCTATGCAGATTGTTTTATTTTATACATTCCGGATCATACGTTGTAATAAATGATGCACTTGCTATTCTGGTATTCATCTATACTGTCTGTACTAGCGAGTTCGATCTAGGGACTAGCACGGTAAGCACAGAGACTCAAATCCTTCGAGGTTTGGTAGTACTTTGGATGAGTACTCACGATTGCTTTTCTCCCTATTTTCCCCCTTTCCATTCTACTCGGTTGTCGCAACCAGATGCTGGAGCCCCGGAGTCAGACGCCACCTTCGACGACTCCTACTACACCGAGGGTGCCTACTACTACGTGTAGGCCGCCGATGACCAGGAGTAGTTTAGGAGGATCCCAGGCAGGAGGCCTGCGCCTCTTTCGATCTGTATCCCAGTTTGTCCTAGCCATCTTATGGCAACTTGTTTAACTTATGTTTGTGCTCGGATATTATTGCTTCCGCTGACTCGTCTATGATCGAGCACTTGTATTTGAGCCTTCGAGGCCCCTGGCTTGTATTATGATGCTTGTATGACTTATTTATTTTTAGAGTTGTGTTGTGATATCTTCCTGTGAGTCCCTGATCTTGATCGTATACGTTTGCGTGTATGATTAGTGTACGGTCGAATCGGGGGCCTCACAAGTTGGTATCAAAGCCGACTGCCTGTAGGAATCCCCCTTCCAAACTCCTTGGCCGAAGTTGAGTCTAGACATTCCAAAACTTTTACTAACATGGCTATGTGTCTTAGGACCCACGTCGCCATTGGGTGGAATTAGGATCTTTTATTCCTCGACGTATACTCTGGGACTCTAATCTCTCCTCTATTCGGGTTAAATGATTTTACTAAATCTGACTCTAGGTTCTCGTAACTACTTTCTCTCAGAGAGCCCCTTATCACAAATGATCGCCTACTGCGCCAGAAGATTTCGAAGATACTCTACGATGTTCTCCCGAGACACTTGTGCCCATCGCCTTTGTAAATTCCCTGCCACTGTTATATCCTTATGGATAACTGCATACATCTGCCATTCTTACATTCAATCCCATTGATCTTGTTATTACAAGGTGCAACGAACTGCTCTCCGTTGTTCCGAGAATCCTTTGAGCTTACTGCTTTGCAATACTTTGCCGCATGAATACCCCTACGAATAATACCGCACACTTATCGAGGATTTGTTCATCACTAGTTATTCATGTGTTTCATAAAATTCTTCGAAATACTATTTGATCTTACGAAAATCCTCAACAGGCTATTGCTCTTGAAATTCTTGCTTGCTTGCATTATGGTTAATCCCATAAGTCTAGTAATCTTATTGGCACCCTTGCTCAATATTATTTTGAGTACATTAATTCGATATGTTTGTGAATGCTCACAATCATCAAGCAATTAGAATTCTTCCCTTCAGCTCAGACGTCACTCCGGACATGAGCTGGTTCTTGACCAATCAATTTGCCGTCGATTGTATGCCCCTATGTCTATTCGACTATCCATCTTTGATCAGAGCATCTGCTTCTGATCCTTCGTTTTGGAAATCATAATTCCTTTGTTTCCAAAGCATCGAATTATTCAGATGTTCTATAATCCGATGCATTTGCATTCTTTCCTCCTCTTATTGAGTACCGATACTCACATCAACTCCGTTGTGCACTGCCAGGCCCATTGCTGGGTTATTATCCGTTAGTATCCTTCACATTGAAAAATTCTTATGAGTTATTCCCATGATACACAATGTCTTTGACAATCTGTATCTTCTGCTTTGTCAACCATGCTCTACTTCCGAGCTGGAGTTATTTGCTCCTGAAGTTTGTGGTATATGTTCCTAAGATGTCCTTATGGATTGAACCTATACCTTCCCTAACCGTATGCACCCGAGAGTTTTCACGAGTCATACTCTTCTGGTGATTTGCCAGATATTATTTCAACACTACAACTTCATCAAAAGTGAGAAGTGAATGAACGGTTATGCATTGGGGAAGTGGGAGTCGACCTTGAACCTTGTGTTCATGCCCATGGACACGATGTAGATCTTATCATGGAAGCTTCTTGTGATAATAATATTCCCCTTGTTATAAGTTCATCTTGTATCTATGTTTGGTCCTTTGCAGCCGTTGTTCCGACCATGATTGATTCTCCTTTGATTATATTTCTCGGGCAGGTTAAAGTACTTGCCTTCTGCAGATCAATACACCTGCCTAACCTCTATTTTGATCTACCTTCGAGTATTACACCCTGGTATCTCGAGGATATCAACTGATTGCACTACATCTTATGCATTTCTGATGAAGTATTTCCCCGTCCCCGTCATAGTCACTCCACGGGTTCTGGGTTGTCGTTAACCAAGAACACCGATTAGTGAATCGAATCACCCTTGTGATTCAGTACTCCTAGTACTTTGTGGTTGAGAAGTTTAGTACTCCATCACGTCATTCCTAGCCTGATTGGCTATATCATTTTTCGCTAAATTTTAACCGTGCTAACTGGTCCTTCCCGGAGCACAATTTTCGACGATGAGATAACCATATGCCAATCTTCCTCGTCGTATCATTTTGCCTTGAAGAAGAAGATCAATTTCGAGTTTGGGTCGTACCCTTGGTTCCAATACCTTTTGCTTCATCATTCCTTTGACTTGATGTCGCAGATCGATTACATCTTCATGAAATCTCTCGACAAATGTGTCGTGATCATCATCAGCATTCTGAGCTCTTCCAGGATATCAATTGAATTCATGATGAGAAATACCATCCTTGCCCTCGATGATTTGTGTTACCATCGACCATTTTATCGCCTTCCACTCAACACAAACTTTTTCGTGTTTTGTGTTATACGTTGAGTTCCTTGCTATCTAGCATTTGTTCTTCTTTACCTTGGAATATTACCATCTTTTATGTCAAGAATGCCGTGAGAATTTCACCACCTCTTTAAGAATTCTTGACACAAGTGATACTTTGTGCCATCTCCATTCATTCCTTGGTCCCCGTGTTATTTCTAACCGAAAAACCGACAATTGAACTACTCCCTCAGGTCCTTTTTACTCTGCATATAAGAATTGTCTGAAGTCAAACTTCGTAAAGTTTGACCATATTTATATGAAAAAATATTAACATTTACATTTCTAAATTTATACAATATGAAAATTAAAGTCATGATGCATTTAATGTTGTTGATTTCACATTATGAATGCTAGTATATTTTTCTATAAACTTGGTCAAAGTTTACGAGGTTTGACTTCAGACAAATCTTATATGCGAACTAAAAAGGACCGGAGGGAGTATGATGCGCAAATTCAAAACTTCTAGCAACCCTATTGCTTTGAAGTTAATGGTCGACATTTCTTTCTTAGACCATTGGTTATCGAATCACCATTCTAACATTGATCATGCTACCTAAGCCCATATTTTGGGTGCACCTTTCAACCAATGTTTAATTATGTATGTTTTCCTTGAGCATACCTCATTATATCATTTGATCTGACAAATGTTATCTCCTTGTTCACATAATTGTGGAAATCCATCTTTTTGGAAATCTTGATGCTATGTCGCTGAGTCCATCAGCCACCTCCCCATCCTCTCCTTAATTTAATGATGAAATCTTGTTTCAGAACTCGCTTCCATATTTCAATTCCCGAGAATCTTACAATGTCATCTCGACAATTTGTGTTGCACCTTCCTTCTCAGGCATCCTGAGTCTGAGTTATCCTAACACCAATCAGATCTTAATCTTGGTCAGATATGATGGTTGGAAGATATTTCCAAGAGTTATAACATTGGTCTTTATGTGACCCGGTAAGGTGATGTCGTGCCTAGCACACCTGGCCGAAGGCCCTATTGTTATAGATTCCTTTTCAGCAAGGTTAACCATTCTTTCATGAGGAAATTGTAGGACTTATTCTACAAGTTATTCCTGATGGGTCCCTTGTGTTTCCAAAGTCTGATCTTCACCTGATGGCAATGTCAATGCTATCTCTAAGCATGTATGTTGTACTTCTATCATCAATAAGAACATTTGAAGCACAATGCTAAATTTTCTTTATCAATTATTCAAACACTTTTGTTTGGGTAATGTCATGAAATTCCTCTCCCTTTACCTAAATGGTTCTCTACTTTCTATCCTACCATGGATATCATGCTCCGCTTGTCCTTGGAAGGATATACCCCTGAAATGTGTGTTTAAACACATTTTCCTTTTTGCTGTTCTGTTTAATCTGTTGATCACATTTCCCTTTCCATTCTTTTGGTTAACCTATCTTGTGATCTATATGATCTAAACAATAATATTCTTTTGCTTATGTAAACTAGAGGAAATATGCCCTAGAGGCAATAATAAAGTTATTATTTATTTCCTTATATCATGATAAATGTTTATTATTCATGCTAGAATTGTATTAACCGGAAACATAATACTTGTGTGAATACATAGACAAACAGAGTGTCACTAGTATGCCTCTACTTGACTAGCTCGTTGATCAAAGATGGTTGTGTTTCCTAACCATAGACATGTGTTGTCATTTGATTAACGGGATCACATCATTAGGAGAATGATGTGATTGACATGACCCATTCCATTAGCTTAGCACCCGATCGTTTAGTATGTTGCTATTGCTTTCTTCATGACTTATACATGTTCCTATGACTATGAGATTATGCAACCCCCGTTTGCCGGAGGAACACTTTGTATGCTACCAAACGTCACAACGTAACTGGGTGATTATAAAGGAGCTCTACAAGTGTCTCCGAAGGTACATGTTGGGTTGGCGTATTTCGAGATTAGGATTTGTCACTCCGATTGTCGGAGAGGTATCTCTGGGCCCTCTCGGTAATGCACATCACATAAGCCTTGCAAGCATTGCAACTAATGAGTTAGTTGTGAGATGATGTATTACGGAACGAGTAAAGAGACCTGCCGGTAACGAGATTGAACTAGGTATTGAGATACCGACGATCGAATCTCGGGCAAGTAACATACCGATGACAAAGGGAACAACGTATTTTGTTATGCGGTCTGACCGATAAAGATCTTCGTAGAATATGTGGGAGCCAATATGAGCATCCAGGTTCCGCTATTGGTTATTGACCGGAGACGTGTCTCGGTGATGTCTACATTGTTCTCGAACCCGTAGGGTCCGCACGCTTAACATTACGATGGCAGTTTCATTATGAGTTTATATGTTTTGATGTACCGAAGGTTGTTTGGAGTCCCAGATGTGATCACTGACATTACGAGGAGTCTCGAAATGGTCGAGACATAAAGATTGATATATTGGAAGCCTATATTTGGATATCGGAATCGTTCTGGGTGAAATCAGGATTTTACCGGAGTACCGGGGGGTTACCGGAACCCCCCCCCCCCTCCCGGGGTTAATGGGCCTACATGGGCCCTAAGGGAGAAGAGGACGGCTGGCCAGGGAAGGCCGCGCGCCCCCTCCCCCCTAGTCCGTATAGGATAAGGAAGGGGGGCGGCGCCCCCCTTTCCTCTTTCCCCCTTCCCCTTTCCTTCTCCAACAAGGCAAGAGGTGGGAGTAGGACTCCTCCAGGCGCACCCCTAGGGGCCGGCCGCACCTCCCCCTCCCTCCTTTATATACGGGGGCAAGGGGGCACCCCAAGACACACAAGTTGATCTTCGTGATCGTTCCTTAGCCGTGTGCGATGCCCCCTTCCACCATATTCCACCTCGATCATATCGTAACGGTGCTTAGGCGAAGCCCTGTGACGGTAGAACAGCAAGATCGCCACCACGCTGTCATGCTAACGGAACTCATCCCCGACACTTTGCTGGATCGGAGTCCGGGGATCATCATCGAGCTGAACGTGTGCTAGAACTCGGAGGTGTCGTAGTTTCGGTGCTTGATCGGTCGGGTCGTGAAGACGTACGACTACATCAACCGCGTTGTTATAACGCTTCCGCTTTTGGTCTACGAGGGTACATGGACAACACTCTCCCCTCTCGTTGCTATCCATCACCATGATCTTGCCTGTGCGTAGGAAATTTTTTGAAATTACTACGTTCCTCAATGGTGGTATCAGAGCCTGGTTTTATGCGTAGATGTCATATGCACGAGTAGAACACAAGTGAGATATGGCCGATATAAGTCATACTGCTTACCAGCATGTCATACTTTGGTTCGGCGGTATTGTTGGATGAAGCGACCCGGACCGACATTACGCGTACGCTTACGCGAGACTGGTTCTACCGACGTGCTTTGCACACAGGTGGCTGGCGGGTGTCAGTTTCTCCAACTTTAGTTGAACCGAGTGTGGCTACGCCCGGTCCTTGCGAAGGTTAAAACAGCACTAACTTTACAAACTATCGTTCTGGTTTTGATGCGTAGGTAAGAACGGTTCTTGCTAAGCCCGTAGCAGCCACGTAAAACTTGCAACAACAAAGTAGAGGACGTCTAACTTGTTTTTGCAGGGCATATTGTGATGTGATATGGTCAAGACATGATGCTAAATTTTATTGTATGAGATGATCATGTTTTGTAACCGAGTTATCAGCAACTGGCAGGAGCCATATGGTTGTCGCTTTATTGTATGCAATGCAATCGCCCTGTAATGCTTTACTTTATCACTAAGCGGTAGCGATAGTCGTAGAAGCATAAGATTCGCGAGACGACAATGATGCTACGATGGAGATCAAGGTGTCGCGCCGGTGACGATGGTGATCATGACGTTGCTTCGGAGATAGAGCTCACAAGCACAAGATGATGATGGCCATATCATATCACTTATATTGATTGCATGTGATGTTTATCTTTTATGCATCTTATCTTGCTTTGATTGACAGTAGCATTATAAGATGATCCCTCACTAAATTATCAAAGTATAAGTGTTCTCCCTGAGTATGCACCATTGCGAAAGTTCTTCGTGCTGAGACACCACGTGATGATCGGGTGTGATAGGCTCTACGTTCAAATACAACGGGTGCAAAACAGTTGCACACGCGGAATACTTAGGTTAAACTTGACGAGCCTAGCATATAACAGATATGGCCTCGGAACACGGAGACCGAAAGGTCGAGCATGAATCATATAGTAGATATGATCAACATATTGATGTTCACCGTTGAAACTACTCCATCTCACGTGATGATCGGACATGGTGTAGTTGATATGGATCACGTGATCACTTAGAAGGATTAGAGGGATGTCTATCTAAGTGGGAGTTCTTTAGTAATATGATTAATTGAACTTAAATTTATCATGAACTTAGTACCTGATAGTATCTTGCTTGTCTATGTTTGATTGTAGATAGATGGCCCGTGTTGTTGTTCCGTTGAATTTTAATGTGTTCCTTGAGAAAGCAAAGTTGAAAGATGATGGTAGCAATTACACGGACTGGGTCCGTAACTTGAGGATTATCCTCATTGCTGCACAGAAGAATTACGTCCTGGAAGCACCGCTGGGTGCCAGGCCTGCTACTGGAGCAACATCAGATGTTATGAACGTCTGGCAGAGCAAAGTTGATGACTACTCAATAGTTCAGTGTGCCATGCTTTACGGCTTAGAACCGGGTCTTCAACGATGTTTTGAACGTCATGGAGCATATGAGATATTCCAGGAGTTGAAGTTAATATTTCAAGAAAATGCCCGGATTGAGAGACATGAAGTCTCCAATAAGTTCTACAGCTGCAAGATGGAGGAGAATAGTTCTGTCAGTGAGCATATACTCAAAATGTCTGGGTATAATAATCACTTGATTCAGCTGGGAGTTAATCTTCCGGATGATAGCGTCATTGACAGAATTCTCCAATCACTGCCACCAAGCTACAAGAGCTTTGTGATGAACTATAATATGCAAGGATGGAAAAGACTATTCCTGAGCTCTTCGCAATGCTTAAAGCTGCGGAGGTAGAAATCAAGAAGGAGCATCAAGTGTTGATGGTCAACAAGACCACTAGTTTCAAGAAAAAGGGCAAGGGAAAGAAGAAGGGGAACTTCAAGAAGAACAGCAAGCAAGTTGCTGCTCAGGAGAAGAAACCCAAGTCTGGACCTAAGCCTGAAACTGAGTGCTTCTACTGCAAGCAGACTGGTCACTGGAAGCGGAACTGCCCCAAGTATTTGGCGGATAAGAAGGATGGCAAGGTGAACAAAGGTATATGTGATATACATGTTATTGATGTGTACCTTACTAATGCTCGCAGTAGCACCTGGGTATTTGATACTGGTTCTGTTGCTAATATTTGCAACTCGAAACAGGGACTACGGATTAAGCGAAGATAGGCAAAGGACGAGGTGACGATGCGCATAGGAAATGGTTCCAAACTCGATGTGATCGCGGTCAGCACGCTACCTCTAAATCTACCTTCGGGATTAGTTTTAGACCTAAATAATTGTTATTTGGTGCCAGCGTTGAGCATGAACATTATATCTAGATCTTGTTTGACGCGAGACGGTTATTATTTTAAATCAGAGAATAATGGTTGTTCTATTTATATGAGTAATATCTTTTATGGTCATGCACCCTTGAAGAATGGTCTATTTTTGTTGAATCGCGATAGTAGTGATACACATATTCATAATGTGTAAGCCAAAAGATGCAGAGTTGATAATGATAGTGCAACTTATTTGTGGCACTGCCGTTTAGGTCATATCGGTGTAAAGCGCATGAAGAAACTCCATACTGATGGACTTTTGGAACCACTTGATTATGAATCACTTGGTACTTGCGAACCGTGCCTCATGGGCAAGATGACTAAAACGCCGTTCTCCGGTACTATGGAGAGAGCAACAGATTTGTTGGAAATAATACATACAGATGTATGTGGTCCGATGAATGTTGAGGCTCGTGGCGGATATCGTTATTTTCTCACCTTCACAGATGACTTAAGCAGGTATGGGTATATCTACTTAATGAAACATAAGTATGAAACATTTGAAAAGTTCAAAGAATTTCAGAGTGAAGTTGAAAATCATCGTAACAAGAAAACAAAATTTCTACGATCTCATCGTGGAGGAGAATATTTGAGTTACGAGTTTGGTGTACATTTGAAACAATGCGGAATAGTTTCGCAACTCACGCCACCCAGAACACCACAACGTAATGGTGTGTTCGAACGTCGTAATCGTACTTTACTAGATATGGTGCGACCTATGATGTCGCTTACTGATTTACCGCTATCGTTTTGGGGTTATGATTTAGAGACGGCCGCATTCACGTTAAATAGGGCACCATCAAAATCCGTTGAGACGACGCCTTATGAACTGTGGTTTGGCAAGAAACCAAAGTTGTCGTTTCTGAAAGTTTGGGGATGTGATGCTTATGTGAAAAAGCTTCAACCTGATAAGCTCAAACCCAAATCGGAGAAATGTGTCTTCATAGGATATCCAAAGGAGACTATTGGATACACCTTCTATCACAGATCCGAAGGCAAGACTTTTTGTTGCTAAATTCAGAAACTTTCTAGAGTAGGAGTTTCTCTCAAAAGAAGTGAGTGGGAGGAAAGTAGAACTTGATGAGGTAATTGTACCTGCTCCCTTGTTGGAAAGTAGTTCATCACAGAAACCAGTTTCTATGACACCTACACCAATTAGTGAGGAAATTAATGATGATGATCATGAAACTTTAGATCAAGTTGTTACTGAACCTCGTAGGTCAACCAGAGTAAGGTCCGCACCAGAGTGGTACGGTAATCCTGTTCTGGAAGTCATGCTACTAGATCATGATGAACCTACAAACTATGAAGAAGCGATGGTGAGCCCAGATTCCACAAAATGGCTTGAAGCCATGAAATCTGAGATGGGATCCATGTATGAGAACAAAGTGTGGACTTTGGTTGACTTGCCCGATGACCGACAAGCAATTGAGAATAAATGGATTTTTAAGAAGAAGACTGACGCTGACGGTAATGTCACTGTCTACAAAGCTCGACTTGTCGCAAAAGGTTTGCGATAAGTTCAAGGGGTTGACTACGATGAGACCTTCTCACCCGTAGCGATGCTTAAGTCTGTCCGAATCATGTTAGCAATTGCCGCATTTTATGATTATGAAATTTGGCAGATGGATGTCAAAACTGCATTCCTGAATGGATTTCTGGAAGAAGAGTGGTATATGATGCAACCAGAAGGTTTTATCGATCCAAAGGGAGCTAACAAAGTGTGCAAGCTCCAGCGATCCATTTATGGACTGGTGCAAGCCTCTCGGAGTTGGAATAAACGCTTTGATAGTGTGATCAAAGCATTTCGTTTTATACAGACTTTTGGAGAAGCCTTATTTACAAGAAAGTGAGTGGGAGCTCTGTAGCATTTCTGATATTATATGTGGATGACATATTACTGATCGGAAATGATATAGAATTTCTGGATGGCATAAAGGAATACTTGAATAAGAGTTTTTCAATGAAAGACCTCGGTGAAGTTGCTTACATATTGGGCATTAAGATCTATAGAGATAGATCAAGACGCTTAATTGGACTTTCACAAAGCACATACCTTGACAAAGTTTTGAAGAAGTTCAAAATGGATCAGGTGAAGAAAGGATTCTTGCATGTGTTACAAGGTGTGAAGTTGAGTAAGACTCAATGCCCGACCAATACAGAAGATAGTGAGAAAATGAAAGTTGTTCCCTATGCTTCAGCCATAGGCTCTATCATGTATGCAATGCTGTGTACCTGACCTGATGTGTGCCTTGCTATAAGCAGGGAGGTACCAAAGTAATCCAGGAGTGGATCACTGGACAGCGGTCAAGAACATCCTGAAGTACCTGAAAAGGACTAAGGATATGTTTCTCGTATATGGAGGTGACAAAGAGCTCATCGTAAATGGTTACGTTGATGCAAGCTTTGACGCTGATCCGGACGATTCTAAATCGCAAACCGGATACGTGTTTACATTAAACGGTGGAGCTATCAGTTGGTGTAGTTCTAAACAGAGCGTCGTGGCGGGATCTACATGTGAAGCGGAGTACATAGCTGCTTCGGAAGCAGCAAACGAAGGAGTCTGGATGAAGGAGTTCATATCCGATCTAGGTGTCATACCTAGTGCATCGGGTCCAATGAAAATCTTTTGTGACAATACTGGTGCAATTGCCTTGGCGAAGGAATCCAGATTTCACAAGAGAACCAAGCACATCAATAGATGCTTCAATTCCATCCGGGATCTAGTCCAGGTGGGAGACATAGAGATTTGCAAGATACATACGGATCTGAATGTTGCAAACCCGTTGATTAAGCCTCTTCCACGAGCAAAACATGATCAGCACCAAGGCTCCACGGGTGTTAGAATCATTACTGTGTAATCTAGATTATTGACTCTAGTGCAAGTGGGAGACTGAAGGAAATATGCCCTAGAGGCAATAATA
Organism: Aegilops umbellulata; assembly: GCA_032464435.1. Classification (NCBI taxonomy): domain Eukaryota; kingdom Viridiplantae; phylum Streptophyta; class Magnoliopsida; order Poales; family Poaceae; genus Aegilops; species Aegilops umbellulata. Next base: position 259,351,411 of record CP136057.1, read on the forward strand.
AAGTTATTATTTATTTCCTTCTATCATGATAAATGTTTATTATTCATGCTAGAATTGTATTAACCGGAAACATAATACTTGTGTGAATACATAGACAAACAGAGTGTCACTAGTATGCCTCTACTTGACTAGCCGTTGATCAAAGATGGTTGTGTTTCCTAACCATAGACATGTGTTGTCATTTGATTAACGGGATCACATCATCAGGAGAATGATGTGATTGACATGACCCATTCCATTAGCTTAGGACCCGATCGTTCAGTATGTTGCTATTGCTTTCTTCATGACTTATACATGTTCCTATGACTATGAGGTTATCCAACTCCCGTTTGTCGGAGGAACACTTTGTGTGCTACCAAACGTGACAACGTAACTGGGTGATTATAAAGGAGCTCTACAGGTGTCTCCGAAGGTACATGTTGGGTTGGCGTATTTCGAGATTAGGATTTGTCACTCCGATTGTCGGAGAGGTATCTCTGGGCCCTCTCAGTAATGCACATCACATAAGCCTTGCAAGCATTGCAACTAATGAGTTAGTTGTGAGATGATGTATTACGGAACGAGTAAAGAGACTTGTCGGTAACGAGATTGAACTAGGTATTGAGATACCGACGATCGAATCTCGGGCAAGTAACATACCGATGACAAAGGGAACAACGTATTTTGTTATGCGGTCTGACCGATAAAGATCTTCGTAGAATATGTGGGAGCCAATATGAGCATCCAGGTTCCGCTATTGGTTATTGACCGGAGACGTGTCTCGGTCATGTCTACATTACTCTCGAACCCGTAGGGTCCGCACGCTTAACGTTACGATGACAGTTTCATTATGAGTTTATATGTTTTGATGTACTGAAGGTTGTTCGGAGTCCCAAATGTGATCACTGACATGACGAGGAGTCTCAAAATGGTCGAGACATAAAGATTGATATATTGGAAGCCTATATTTGGATATCGGACTGGGTGAAATCAGGATTTTACCGGAGTACCGGGGGGTTATCAGAACCCCCCCCCCCCCCGGGGGGGTTAATGGGCCTAGATGGGCCCTAAGGGAGAAGAGGAGGGTCAGCCAGGGAAGGCAGTGCGCCCCCTCCCCCTAGTCCTAATAGGAAAAGGAGGGGGCGGCGCCCCCCTTTCCTCTTTCCCCCTTCCCCTTTCCTTCTCCAACAAGGCAAGAGGGGGGAGTCCTACTCCCGGTGGGAGTAGGACTGCTCCAGGCGCACCCCTAGGGGTAGGCCGCCCCTCCCTCCTTTATATACGGGGGCAAGGGGCACCCCAGGACACACAAGTTGATCTTCGTGATCGTTCCTTAGCCGTGTGCGGTGCCCCCTTCCACCATATTCCTCCTTGGTCATATCGTAGCGGTGCTTAGGCGAAGCCCTGCGACGGTAGAACATCAAGATCGTCACCACACCGTCGTGCTGACGGAACTCATCCCCGACACTTTGCTGGATCGGAGTCCGGGGATCGTCATCGAGCTGAACGTGTGCTAGAACTCGGAGGTGCCGTAGTTTTGGTGCTTGATCGGTCGGGCCATGAAGACGTACGACTACATCAACCGCGTTGTTATAACGCTTCCGCTATCGGTCTATGCGGGTACGTGGACAACACTCTCCCCTCTCGTTGCTATGCATCACCATGATCTTGCGTGTGCGTAGGAATTTTTTTGAAATTACTACGTTCCTCAACATAAACACTGTGTACAACTCTGTCAGTAGGACCCCGTTACTATTGTTGATAACATTCTGGTAACCACCGATGGACGAGAACTTTGCCTATTGGTCTGCCTTGTTCAATGAGCAGGAAAATGGTTCTCTTCGACCGTTATTATCTGACATGCCTTGCTACCATTACCGTGCAAGATGTCAACGCCCTTCCTACTTTTAACCCACATGGTGAGCCCATGTGACGCCCGGATATTTAAGCTACAGTAATTCTCTGCTAATGATGCCGCGTCACTTCGATTACTGTTGCTAATCTCGCGTTAGTTCGAAACCTATTGAAATACAAATTCAAAATCAAGCAAACAATAAAAGTTTTCAAATATTAAAACTAAAATGTTCAATAAATAGTAGATATACCAGAGGCTGTGATAAAATTGTAAACAACATTATTGAAAGTTGATAGGTGACTTAAACAACCTCAAACAATGGATGAATTCAATATTTAATAACCTTTTTATTAATACGAAATAAATATGAAATGATATTTACCCCAAACTAGTTTTTGGTGGTAGGATATATTATGCTGTGATTTGTGGGCCAGCTCTCATATTTTACAAAACTCATTTGGTACCCACACAATTAGCCAAAACAGTTAAGAAAAAATAACTAAAAAGAAAAGGCAAAACAAAACGAAAAGAATGGGGGAAAAGAAACCCCTCCCCACATCCCCCGGGCCTAGTCCACCTGGGGCAAAACCACCCCACCAAGCCCAGTCCACACCACACTTGCCCCCCTCATCTCCAGCTACAGAAACAGGGGTGGGCGTGGCGCTCATCCGCCGGCGCCATTGCCGGCGATGCACACATATCAGACATCCCCACCCCCTGCCCTGCCTACAAGACCTACCCCGCGCCCCCCAAACCCTAGACGTGTCGTTTCCCTCCTTCCCCGCACCGCCGCTTGCCTCCCCGCGCACGCCCGACCAACACCGCGCCGCGTCGTCGTCGGACGCGTGCTCCGGCACCTCCCCGTGCCATGGGAGGGAATCCAGAAACTCTGCAGCGCCTCTTCGTCGCCGTCCACACCTCCGGAGTGAGCCGCGGAGCCCTCCTCCGCCGGATCGCCTCGTCCCATATCGCCGGAATCCTCTGCGGCCGCCGCCTCGTCTCGCTGCTCTGGCGCCTCCCTGACACCTTCCCGAGCTCGCCTTTGCACAACTACAGGGCCTGGTGAGGACCCCTCATCCGATTCCCCTTCCCCCCTCTTTGTATCCCCTCTAACCGCCCCACGATTCGTGCGTCATCACGCCCCTGCTCCCATGGCTGTGCGCCGCCTGCGCCCTGCCTTGTCGTGGTTGCACCCCACACTCACCGCCCGTCGCTCCACCCGCCATACTCCGCTCGTCGTGCTCTGGCCTCCTGCTGGACAAGCCCTTCCCCTCCCCTGCGAGCCGCTGCACCCGCTCGCTGTTGTCCCGTGCCCGACCTGCTGCCTCGCTGCCGCTGCCGCGCCTAAAGCTCCTCCCGTGCTAGCTTCCGGCGGTCGACGCCCCCGCCACTCGCGCACGTGCCCAGCCTCACCCGCTCCGGTCGCCGCAGCTCCTCTCGCCTGCGCCCGCCAGCGCCCCGCCGTGGCCGCGGCCATCGCTCGATTCTACCCCGACGGGTGCCCCCGCCAGCGCCAAGACGGGCTGGCGCCCGTGGCCCATTAGCCGTCGCCCGCTAGGCTCCCCCTAAGCCACTGACCTTGGGGTCCCACCCCCAAAACCTTTGTAAAAAAAGATATAAAAAATAATTAAAATAATAATAATATTTATTTATTAATTAATTAACTTAATTAATTGAGTTTAATTAACCTAATCAATTAACTAAACTAATTAAACCTGCTTAGTTAGTCTTAGACAATGACAGTGGGACCCACATGTCAGTTTGACTAGGTCAACTAACTAGTTGACTGCTGACATCACCCTGACATCATGCTGACGTCATAATTGCATTTTCTAATGAAATTAATTCTGTTAATTCTAAAAATGAATTAAATCTTTAAAAATTAATATAAAATAATCCGTAGCTCGGATGAAAATACTTTGTACATGAAAGTTGCTCAAAACGACGAGACGAATCCGGATACGCAGCCCGTTCGTCCGCCACACATCCCTAGCATAGCAAACACGCAACTTTCCCCCTCCGTTTCACCTGTCCGAAAACGTGAAACATCGGGAATACTTTCCCGGATGTTTTCCCCCTTCGCCGGTATCACCTCCTACCGCGTTAGGGCACACCTAGCACCGCGCATTGTCATGTCATGCATCGCCATGCTTATGTTTGCATTATATTTATTGTTTCTTCCCCCTCTTCTCTCGTTAGACACCGAGACTGACGCCGCTGCTACCTAGTACGACTACAGTGTTGATGACCCCTCCTTCTCGGCTGAGCTTCCAGGCAAGCCCCCCCCCCTTGATCACCAGATATCGCCTATTCTTCTTTATACTGCTTGCATTAGAGTAGTGTAGCATGTCACTGCTTTAGGTTAATCCTATTTTGTTGCATAGCATGTCATTGTTGCTACAGTTGTTACCCTTACCTGCTATCCTACTGCTTAGAATAGGATGCTAGTGTTCCATCAGTGGCCCTACATTCTTGTCCGTCTGCCATGCTATACTATCGGGCTGTGATCACTAGGGAGGTGATCACGGGTATATACTATATACTTTATATACATGACACATGTGGTGACTAAAGTCGGGTCAGCTCGTTGAGTACCCGCAAGTGATTCTGATGAGGGGGCTGAAAGGACAGGTGGCTCCATCCCGGTAGAGGTGGGCCTGGGTTCCTGACGGCCCCCGACTGTTACTTTGTGGCGGAGCGACAGGGTAGGTTGAGACCACCTAGGAGAGAGGTGGGCCTGGCCCTGGTCGGCGTCCGCAGATACTTAAAAATGACACGCTTAACAAGATCTTGGTATTTGATCTGAGTCTGGCCATTTGGTCTATACGCACTAACCAACTATGTGGGAAAGATATGGGCACTCGACGTCATAGTATCAGACGAAGCCTTCGTGACGTCAGCGACTGAGCGGCGTGCGCCGGGTTGGACCGCGTAACGTGACTTCCTTTGTAATGGAGGTTGCTAGGTCTGCTCTCCGGCCGCGTACGCAACATGCAGGTGTGCAATGGGCGATGGGCCCAGACCTCTGCGCGCATAGGATTTAGACCGGCGTGACCTCTCTGTTGTGCCTAGGTGGGGCTGCGAGGTGTTCATCTTCCACGGCCGGGCATGACCCAAAAAAGTGTGTCCGGCCAAATGGGATCGAGCGTGTTGGGTTATGTGGTGCACCCCTGCAGGGAAGTTTATCTATTCGAATAGCCGTGTCCCTCGGTAAAAGGACGGCCCGGAGTTGTACCTTGACCTTATGACAACTAGAACCGGATACTTAATAAAACACACCCTTCCAAGTGCCAGATATAACCCGGTGATTGCTCTCTAAAAGGGCGACGAGGAGGGGATCGCCGGGTAGGATTTTGCTATGTGATGCTACTTGGTGAACTTACCATCTACTCTCTTCTACATGCTGCAAGATGGAGGCTGCCAGAAGCATAGTCTTCGACAGGACAAGCTATCGCCCTCTTATTCTGGCATTCCGCAGTTCAGTCCATCGATATTGCCCCTTTACACAGATACCCATGAATATGTAGTGTAGATCCTTGCTTGCGAGTACTTTGGATGAGTATTCACAGTTGCTTTTCTCCATCTTTTCCCCTTTTACTTTCCTCTCGGTTGCCGCAACCAGATGCTGGAGCCCAGGAGCCAGACGCCACCGTCGACGACGACTCCTACTACACCGGAGGTGCCTACTACTACATGCAGGCCGCTGACGACGACCAGGAGTAGTTTAGGAGGATCCCGGGCAGGAGGCCTGCGCCTCTTTTGATCTGTATCCCAGTTTGTGCTAGCCATCTTATGGCAACTTGTTTAACTTATGCCTGTACTCAGATATTGTTGCTTCCGCTGACTCGTCTATGATCAAGCACTTGTATTCGAGCCCACGAGGCCCCTGGCTTGTATTATGATGCTTGTATGACTTATTTTATTTTTAGAGTTGTGTTGTGATATCTTCCCGTGAGTCCCTGATCTTGATCGTACACGTTTGCGTGTATGATTAGTGTACGATTGAATCGGGGGCGTCACAAGTTGGTATCAGAGCCGACTGCATGTAGGGGTCCCCCCTTCCAAACTCCTTGGCCGAAGTTGAGTCTAGACTTTACAAAACTTTTACTAACGTGGTTGTACGGCCCATGGGCCCACGTCGCCATTGGGTGGTATTAGGATCTTTTATTCCTCGTCTATACTCTAGGATTCTAATCTCTCTTCTATTCGGGTTAAATGATTTTGCTGAAATCTAACTCTAGGTTCTCGTTACCACTTCCTGCCGGAGAGCCCCTTCATTACAGATGATCGACCGCTTCAACAGAAGATTCTGACAATACTCTCCGATGTTTCCCAGAGACCCTTGTGCCCTTCGCCGTTGCAATTCCATACCACCAATAAATCCCTATGGAAAGCTACATACACTTGTCGTCCATAACTTCATTCCCGGTTGATCTTGTTATTACAAGATACCTTGGAAATTCTCTCTATTGTTCCAAGAATACTTTGTGCCTACTGCCTTACAGTTCATTATCCACATATACACCCCTACGGATAATTTCTCGCACTTACCGAGTATCCGCCCATCCCTAGTTGTTTGTGTGTTTCACTAAGTTCTTCAAAATAATATTCGATCTTCCAAAAATCCTTAGCAGCTTATTGCTATTGAAATTCTTGCTTGCTTGCATTATGGTTAATCCCATAAGTATAGCAATCCTATTGGCATCCCTTGTCACTATCATTCTTGAGTCCATTGATTCAATAAGTTGTGAATGTTCACAATCATCATTCGAATCCTAGGATTATCCTTTTGGCTCAGACGTCATTTGGATATGAGTTGGTTCTTGACCAATCAATGCCTTGATCGGTTGTGCTTTTAAGACTATTTAACTTATTCATTTTCAATCAAAACGATTGCTTCCGATCCCTTGATTTGGAAATCAAAAAAAATCTGCATTAAGCTTTGAATTAGTCAGTTGTTTCTATAATCTGATGCCTTGGCATTCCTTCTTCCTTTGATTGAGTTCCGATACTCACATCAGCTCCGTTGTGGACCGTCATACCCATTGCCGGGTTATTATGCAATAGTGTCCTTGACGACCTAAATTCTTGTGATTCTTTACCTCATTTTCCTCGTCATATCATTTCGCCTTGAACAGCAAGCTCGATTTTGAGTTTGTGTCGTACTAGTGGTTCAAATAACCTTTCACTTCATCGTTCGTTTGACTTGATGTCATCATCGATCGATTACATCTTCATGGAATCTCTCGACAAATGTGTCATTGATAACCCACAAGTATAGGGGATCGCAACAGTTTTCGAGGGTATAGTATTTAACCCAAATTTATTGATTCGACACAAGGGGAGCCAAAGAATATTCTCAAGTATTAGCAGCTGAGTTATGAACTCAACCACACCTAGAAACTTAGTATCTGCAGCAAAGTGTTTAGTAGCAAAGTAATATGATAGTGGTGGTAACGGCAACAAAAGTAAAGACAGCAAAAGTAATGTTTTTGGTATTTTGTAGTGATTGTAACAGTAGCAGCGGGAAAGTAAATAAGCGTAAACTAGTATATGGAAAGCTCGTAGGCATCGGATCAGTGATGGATAATTATGCCGGATGCGGTTCATCATGTATCAGTCATAACATAGGATGACACAGAACTAGCTCCAATTCATCAATGTAATGTAGGCATGTATTCCATAAATAGTCATACGTGCTTATGGAAAAGAACTTGCATGACATCTTTTGTCCTACCCTCCCGTGGCAGCGGGGTCCTATTAGAAACTAAGGGATATTAAGGCCTCCTTTTAATAGAGAACCGGAACAAAGCATTAGCACATATTGAATACATGAACTCCTCAAACTATGGTCATCACCGGGAGTGGTTCCGATTATTGTCACTTCGGGGTTGCCGGATCATAACACATAGTAGGTGAGTATAGACTTGCAAGATAGGATCAAGAACTCACATATATTCATGAAAACATAATAGGTTCAGATCTAAAATCATGGCACTCGGGCCCTAGTGACAAGCATTAAGCATAGCAAAGTCATAGCAACATCAATCTCACAACATAGTGGATACTAGGGATCAAACCCTAACAAAACTAACTCGATTACATGATAAATCTCATCCAACCCATCACCGTCCAGCAAGCCTACGATGGAATTACTCACGCACGGCAGTGAGCATCATGAAATTGGTGATGGAGGATGGTTGATGATGACGACGGCGATGAATCCCCCTCTCCGGAGCCCCGAACGGACTCCAGATCAGCCCTCCCGAGAGAGAATAGGGCTTGGCGGCGGCTCCATATCGTAAAACGCGATGATTTCTTCTCTCTGATTTTTTCTCCCTGAAAGCCAATATATAGAGTTGGAGTTGGCGTCGGAGGGTGTCCAGGGGGCCCACGAGGTAGGGGGCGCGCCCCCCACCCTCGTGGACAGGGTGTGGGCCCCTGGTCTTCATCTTTGCCGAGGATTTTTTATATTTTTTTCTAAGGTGTTCCGTGGAGTTTCAGGACTTTCCGAGAATATTTTCTTTCTGCACAAAAAACAACACCAAGGTAATTCTGCTGAAAACAGCGTCAGTCCGGGTTAGCTCCATTCAAATCATACAAGTTAGAGTCCAAAACAAGGGCAAAAGTGTTTGGAAAAGTAGATACGACGGAGACGTATCAACTCCCCCAAGCTTAAACCCTTGCTTGTCCTCAAGTAATGCAGTTGACAAACTGAAAGAAAGAAAAACTTTTACAAACTCTGTTTGCTCTTGTTGTTGTAACTATGTCAAGCCAGCATTCAAGTTTTCAGCATATATCATAACTAACCACATTTGTAATAATTCTCAGGTCTCTCAATTACTCAAATCAATAGCATAATCAACTAGCAAGCCATAATAATAAACCTCGGATGACAACACTTTCTCAAAACAATCATAATATGATATAACAAGATGGTATCTCGCTAGCCCTTTCTGAGACCGCAAAACATAAATGCAGAGCACCTTTAAAGATCAAGGACTGACTAGACATTGTAATTCATGGTAAAGGAGATCCAATTATAGTCACACCCAACATAGATTAATAGTGATGAATGCAAATGACAGTTGTGCTCTCCAGCTAGTGCTTTTTAATAAGAGGGTGATGACTCAACATAAAAGTAAATGGATAGGCCCTTCGCAGAGGGAAGCAGGGATTTGTAGAGGTGCCAGAGCTCGGTTTTGAAATAGAGATAAATTACATTTTGAGCAGTATACTTTCATTGTCAACGTAACAACTAAGAGATGGTGATATATTCCATGCTCAACAAATTATAGGCGGTTCCCAAACAGAATGGTAAAGTTTATACTCCCCCTCCACCAACAAGCATCAATCCATGACTTGCTCGAAACAACGAGTGTCTCCAACATACATCAGGTCCCAGGGGGGTTTTGTTTGCAATTAATTTTGATTTAGTTTGCATAAAGCATGGGACTAGGCATCCCGGTGACCAGCCATGTTCTCGTGAGTGAGGAGCGGAGTCCACTCCTCTTGAGAATAACCCGCCTAACACGGAAGATAAGGATAGCCTTGGTTGACACATGAGCTATTCGAGCATACAAAACAGAATGTTTATTTGAAGGTTTAGAGTTCGGCACATACAAATTTACTTGGAACGGCAGGTAGATACCGCATATAGGAAGGTATAGTGGACTCGTCTGGAATAACTTTGGGGTTTAAGGGATTGGATGCACAAGCAGTATTCCCGCTTAGTACAAGTGAAGGCTAGCAAAAGACTGGGAAGCGACCAACTAGAGAGCGACAACAGCCATGTACATGCATTAAAATTAATAAATATTGGATGCAGGCATGAGTAGGATATAATCCACCATGAACATAAATATCATGAAGGCTATGTTGATTTGTTTCAACTACATGTGTGAACATGTGCCAAGTCAAGTCACTTAAATCATTCAAAGGAGGATACCACCCCATCATACCACATCATATCATCTCAATTGCATGTTGGCACGCAAGGTAAACCATTATAACTCATAGCTAATCAAGCATGTCACAAGCAACTATGGTCTCTAATTGTCATTGCAAACATGTTTATTCATAATAAGCTGAATCAAGAACGGGGGGCTCATCATATTTACAAAAACAAAAGAGGTCGAGTTCATACCAGCTTTTCTCATCTCAGTCAGTCCATCATATATCATCATAATTGCCTTTCACTTGCACGACCGAACGGTGTGAATAATAATAAGAGTGCACGTGCATTGGACTAAGCTGGAATCTGCGAGCATTCAATAAACAGGAGAAGACAAGGCAATATGGGCTCTTGGTTAAATCAACAATAATGCATATAAGAGCCACTTCAACAATTTAATCATGGTCTTTTCCTACTGACCCCCAAAGAAAAAAATAAAACTATTTACACGGGAAAGCTCCCAACAAGTAAAAGAAGAACGGGAAATATTTTTGGGTTTTCTTTTCAATTACTACTACAGCAGGAAAGCTATTTTTTTTGGTTTTCTGAAGGTTTATCAAACACACAAGAAGAAAGCAAGAAAAAGAAAATAAACTAGCATGGATATTACAGTGAAAGAGTATGAGCACCGACATCTAGCAATGAGTGTGTGTGAGCATAAATGTAATGTTGGTGAGAAATATGTACTCCCCCAAGCTTAGGCTTTTGGCCTAAGTTGGTCTATTGCCAGGGATAGCCTGGCGGACACCCGTATGTGTAGCTGGGGTCGTACTGCGATACAGCTGTTATCGCCTACTGAGCTGCAGCATGGAGTCGGGCTGCCTCCGCTCTCCTCTCGTACTCATCTGCCTCCTCTCTAGTAATAGTATATCTTCCTTTTGTCTGTGAATCAAAAAGAGCAGGAGCAGGGAGAGTAATATGAACAACATGCCATTTGTTAAAAATTAAACGATATAAAAGAGGCGATTCGGGTCGCTCAACAAAATGATGTGAAGCCATGGAGTTGTGATCTAAATATGCAGTGGGCAACTCCGTATCACCCTCACGGATGTCTATCTCAAGAAAATTAGCTAAGCGGGTTGCATAAATTCCTCCAAAGAAATCTCCATTATATCTATTACGATGCAACCTACGAGCTACAATGGCTCCCATATGATAAGATTGGTCTCCTAACACGACACTCCTGAGAATGCTAAGATCAGGGACACACATGTGACATGCTTCATCCTTAGCATTTATGCATCTACCGATGAAAAGAGCAAAATAATGTATAGCAGGAAAGTGAATGCTCCCTATGGTAGCCTGCGTTATATCTCTAGATTCCCCTACAGTTACACTGGCAAGAAAGTCTCTAAATTCAGATTTAGGGGGATCCCTAATACTGCCCATGATGGAAGTTTGCAAGCAAGAGTGAAATCCTCTAAGTCCATTCTATAAGATTTATCATAAAGATCAAACATGACTGAAGGAGAATTTCGCGAAGATGAATACTCAAACCTCCTCACAGATGAACTTGTGAGATCATGATATTGGGGGCATTTGTCAGCCTCAAAATCCTCAAGACCGGCATTGCGCACATATGCTTTGAATTCTTCTTTAATTCCCGCATGGTCCATAAAATTTTTCGACGGCCATTTGCAAGGTCGTACGGGGGCGTCTCTTGGTGGATCCTCGTCAGCATCGCGCATAGCAATCCAAGGTCCTTGCTTCTTAGAAGAACCACCTTGGAACATCTTCCTAAGCATATTGTTTTTCTCTGAAAAATTCTGAAATTTTTAGTAACTTCAAACAAAAGTGAACCAACTTCAATAAAACTGATAGCAACTACTCCTACAAGTCCCTAGAGCTTATATCAAGCATTATAACTACTTGGAACCATATAAATTTGACATGCAAGCTCAAGAACATGGTCACCTATGCAGCACAAATTTGCAAAGAATAGAGCACTAGAACAAAAACTAATTGGACCAATGGAGGAGTCACATACCAAGGAATAATCTCCCCAAGCAGTTTTGCGAGAGGTGCTTTGAGCAAGGAGATCAAAAATCACAGCAAAAGTGGCTGGAACTCGTGCTTGAGTTGGTTTTTCGGGTTTGTGTGAGACAGAGGAAGAAGATGGGTGCTGGGATAAGTGGAGGAGGGCCACCGTGGGCCCACGAGGCAGGGGGCGCGCCCTATAGGGGGGGTGCCCACCACCCTCGTGGCCAGGTGGCAGCTCCTCCCGTGGTAATTTTTGCACAGTAAATCCTCAAATATTCCCGAAAAAATCATATTAAATTGGCATGGCATTCTGAGGACTTTTATTTTCGGGATATTTTTATATTGCACGGATAAGTCAGCAAACAGATAGAAAAATACTACTTTTACTTTATTTCTACTAATTAACAGAAAATATAGAGAGGGTACAGAAAGTTGTGCTTCTAGTTTCATCCATCTCATTCTCATCAAAAAGAATCCACTAACAAGGTTGATCAAGTCTTGTTAACAAACTCATTCCGATAATCATGAAACCGGAGAAATTTCGAATAACACTAAGTTACCTCAACGGGGATATGCACATCCCCTATAATAAGTATATCATATTTCTTTTTGACGGTAGGGAGAGGAAATTCAAAACCTCCAAATTTAATCGATGGAATTTTTCCAATGGAGTTGATACTATGAACTTGAGGTTGTTTCCTCGGAAAGTGTACCATATGCTCATTACCATTAACATGAAAAGTGACATTGCCTTTGTTACAATCAATACAGCCCCTGCAGTATTAAGAAAAGATCTTCCAAGAATAATAGACATACTATCATCCTCGGCAATATCAAGAATAACAAAGTCCGTTAAAATAGTAACGTTTGCAACCACAACAGGCACGTCCTCACAAATACCGACAGGTATAGCAGTTGATTTATCAGCCATTTGCAAAGATATTTCAGTAGGTGTCAACTTATTCAAGTCAAGTCTACGATATAAAGAGAGAGGCGTAACACTAACACCGGCTCCAAGATCACATAAAACAATTTTAATATATTTCTTTTAATGGAGCAAGGTATAGTAGGTACTCCGGGGTCTCCAAGTTTCTTTGGTATTCCACCCTTAAAAGTATAATTAGCAAGCATGGTGGAAATTTCAGCTTCCGGTATCTTTCTTTATTAGTGATGATATCTTTCATATATTTAGCATAATTATTTGTTTTGAGCACATCAGTCAATCGCATACGTAAAAAGATAGGCCTAATCATTTCAGCAAAGCGCTCAAAATCCTCATCATCCTTCTTCTTGGATGGTTTCGGAGGAAAAGGCATGGGTTTTTGAACCCAAGGTTCTCTTTCTTTACCATGTTTCCTAGCAACAAAGTCTCTTTTATCATAACGTTGATTCTTTGATTGTGGGTTATCAAGATCAACAGCAGGTTCAATTTCTACATCATTATCATTACTAGGTTGAGCATCATCATGAACATCATCATTGGTATTTCCATTAGGTTCATGTTCATTACCAGATTGTGTTTCAGCATCAGACATAGATATATCATTTGGATTACCAGGTGGTTCAGCAATAGGTTCACTAGAAGTTTGCACAGTTCTATCATTTTTCTTTTTCTTCTTCTTAGAAGAACTAGGTGCATCAATATTATTTCTTTGAGAATCTTGCTCGATTCTCTTAGGGTGGCCTTCAGGATACAGAGGTTCCTGAGTCATTCTACCAGTTCTAGTAGCCACTCTAATAGCATAATCATTTTTCTTACTATTCATTTCATCAAGCACTTCTTTTTGAGCCTTAAGTACTTGTTCTACTTGAGGGGTAACCATAGAAGCATGCTTGCTAACAAGTTTAAGTTCACTTCTAATATTAGCCATATAATCACCCAAGCGTCTAATCTTATAAGCATTTTCTTTTAATTGTCTACCAAAATTAGCTTTGAAGTCTTCTTGCTTAAACATAAAGTTATCAAACTCATCCAAGCACTGACTAGCAATTTTAGTAGGAGGAACTTCAGCTTTATCATATCTATAGAGAGAATTTACCTTTACTACATGTGTCGAGATATCGGGATCAGGAGGTTCTTCAGTAAATAAGTGATCAAGTTCATATGTTTCTTCGACAGGCGGTAGATTAAGACCATGTATTTCTTCAATAGGAGGTAAATTCTTAACATCTTCAGCTTTAATACATTTTTCTTTCATAGATTTCTTTGCCTCTTGCATATCTTCGGGACTGAGAAATAAAACACCTCTCTTCTTCGGAGTTGGTTTAGGAATAAGCTCAGTAATTGGAGCGGGAGCTGGCTCAGGAGCTAGCTCAGGAGGTGCCTGATTATTTTCATTTGTCAACATATTATTCAATAGAATTTCAGCTTCATCCGGTGTTCTTTCCCTGAAAAGAGAACCAGCACAACTATCCAGGTAATCTCTGGAAGCATCGGTTAGTCCATTATAAAAGATATCAAGTATTTCAGGTTTCTTAAGAGGATGATCAGGCAAAGCATTAAGTAACTTGAGAACCCCCCCCCCCCTCCCAAGCTTGTGGGAGACTCTCTTCTTTAATTTGCACAAAGTTGTATATTTCCTTTAAAGCAGCTTGTTTCTTATGAGCAGGGAAATATTTAGCAGAGAAGTAATAAATCATATCCTGGGACTACGCACACAACCAGGATCAAGAGAATTAAACCATATCTTAGCATCACCCTTTAATGAGAACGGAAATATTTTGAGTATATAGAAGTAACGCGATCTCTCATCATTAGTGAACAGGGCAGCTATATCATTTAACTTAGTAAGATGTGCCACAACAGTTTCAGATTCATAGCCATAGAAAGGATCAGATTCAACCAAAGTAATTATATCTCGATCAACAGAGAATTCATAATCCTTATCAGGAACACAGATAGGTGAAGCCGCAAAAGCAGGATCAGGTTTCATTTTCTCTCTAAGTGATTCTTTGTTCCATTTAATCAATAACCTCTTAAGCTCGTATCTATCTCTGCAGGCTAAAATAGCTAAATAAGAATCTTTATCAAAAAGATAACCCTGAGGAATAACGGGCATATTTTCATCATCACTTTCATCATCGTATTCAGATTCATCCATTTATCTTTCTCTAGCCCTAGCAATTTGTTCTTCAAGAAATTCACTAAGGGGCAGAGTAGTATTAGGCATAGAAGCAGTTTCATCATAAGTATCATGCATAGCAGAAGTGGCATCATCAATAACATGCGACATATCGGAACGAATAGCAGAAGCAGGTTTAGGTGTTGCTAGCTTACTCATAACAGAAGGTGAATCAAGTGCAAAGATAGATGGCAGTTCCTTACCTCCCCTCGTAGTTGAGGGATAAATTGTTGTCTTAGCGTCTTTCAAATTCTTCATAGTGTCTAGCAAATATAAATCCCAAGTGACTCAAAGAATAGATCTATGTTCCCCGGCAACGACGCCAGAAAAAGGTCTTGATAACCCACAAGTATAGGGGATCGCAACAGTTTTCGAGGGTAGAGTATTTAACCCAAATTTATTGATTCGACACAAGGGGAGCCAAAGAATATTCTCAAGTATTACCAGCTGAGTTATCAATTCAACCACACCTGGAAACTTAGTATCTGCAGCAAAGTGTTTAGTAGCAAAGTAATATGATAGTGGTGGTAACGGCAACAAAAGGGAAGACAGCAAAAGTAATGTTTTTGGTATTTTGTAGTGATTGTAACAGTAGCAGCGGGAAAGTAAATAAGCGTAAACTAGTATATGGAAAGCTCATAGGCATCGGATCAGTGATGGATAATTATGCCGGATGCGGTTCATCATGTATCAATCATAACATAGGATGACACAGAACTAGCTCCAATTCATCAATGTAATGTAGGCATGTATTCCGTAAATAGTCATACGTGCTTATGGAAAAGAACTTGCATGACATCTTTTGTCCTACCCTCCCGTGGCAGCGGGGTCCTATTGGAAACTAATGGATATTAAGGCCTCCTCTTAATAGAGAACCGGAACAAAGCATTAGCACATAGTGAATACATGAACTCCTCAAACTATGGTCATCACCGGGAGTGGTTCCGATTATTGTCACTTCGGGGTTGCCGGATCATAACACATAGTAGGTGAGTATAGAATTGCAAGATAGGATCAAGAACTCACATATATTCATGGAAACATAATAGGTTCAGATCTAAAATCATGGCACTCGGGCCCTAGTGACAAGCATTAAGCATAGCAAAGTCATAGCAACATCAATCTCACAACATAGTGGATACTAGGGATCAAACCCTAACAAAACTAACTCGATTACATGATAAATCTCATCCAACCCATCACCGTCCAGCAAGCCTATGATGGAATTACTCACGCACGGCAGTGAGCATCATGAAATTTGTGATGGAGGATGGTTGATGATGACGACGGCGATGAATCCCCCTCTCCGGAGCCCCGAACGGACTCCAGATCAGCCCTCCCGAGAGAGAATAGGGCTTGGCGGCGGCTCCATATCGTAAAACGCGATGATTTCTTCTCTCTGATTTTTTTTCTCCCTGAAAGCCAATATATAGAGTTGGAGTTGGCGTAGGAGGGTGTCCAGGGGGCCCACGAGGTAGGGGGCGCGCCCCCCACCCTCGTGGACAGGGTGTGGGCCCCCTGGTCTTCATCTTTGCCGAGGATTTTTTATATTTTTTCTAAGGTGTTCCGTGGAGTTTCAGGACTTTCCGAGAATATTTTCTTTCTGCACAAAAAACAACACCAAGGTAATTCTGCTGAAAACAACGTCAGTCCGGGTTAGTTACATTCAAATTGTACAAGTTAGAGTCCAAAACAAGGGCAAAAGTGTTTGGAAAAGTAGATACGACGGAGACATATCAGTCGTGATCATCATCAGTATTCCGTGCTCTTCCAGGATATCAATCTAAGATAAATACCATCCTTGCCCTCGATGAGTCGTGTTATCATCGGCCACTTTATTGCCTTCCCTCCGACACAAACTTGTTCGTGTTTTGTGTTATACCTTGAGTTTGTTGCTACCCAACATTGTTCTTCTTTACATTGGAGTATTACCACCTTATATGTCAAGAATGTCGTGGGGATTTCACCACCTCTTAAGAACTCTTGGTATAGTGTTACTTCTCACCATCACCATTCTAGCATAGATCATGCTACCTAAGCCCATATTATGGGTGCACTTTTCAACCAATATTTAATTGTGTATGTTTTCCTCGAACATACAACATTATACCATTTGATCTGGCAAATGTTATCTCCTTGTTCACATAATTGTGGACATCCATGTTTTGTTAATCTCGATGAATTGTCGCTGAGTCCATCAGCCACCTCCTCATCCTCTCCTTGGTTTAATGCTGAACTCTAGTTTCGGAACTTGCTTCCATGGTTCATTTCTCAAGGATATTAAAATGACTTTGCGTCAACTGTTGTTGCACCTTTCCTTCTCAGGCATCTAGAGTCTGAGGTATCCTGACACCCTTCAGATCTGAATCTCGGACAGATATGATGGTTAGAACAAATTCTCAAGAGTTATAACATTAGCATTTGACCTAATAAGGTGATGTCATGCCTAGCACACCTGGCCGGAGGATCTAGTGTTATAGTTCTTCTTGTATTAGCAAGGTTAACCATTCTTCCCTGAGGAAATTATAAGACTTATTCTATAAGTTGATCCTGATGGATCCCTTATGTATCCATATCCCGGTCTTTACCTATCGACCATGTCAATGCTATCTCGAAGCATGTCGGTGGTACTCCGATCATCAATAAGAACATTTGAAGCACAACGTTGAATTTTCTTTATCAATTATCCAAACACCGTTGTATGGGTAATGTCATGAAGTTTCTCTCCCCTTACCTAAAGGGTTTTCTACTTTATATCCTGTCATGCATATCATGCCCTACTTGTCCGTGGGAAGGATATACCCATGGGATATGTGTTCTAACATGTTTTCCTTTCCATTGTTCTGTCTAATCTGATAATGATATATTCCTTTCCATTGTTTCGTTTAACCTTTCTGGTGATCTATATGATCTAAGCAGTAATATTTTCCTGCTTACGAAAACAGCTCGGTGTACCACCTTATCAGTCAGACCCTGTTACTATTGTTGATGACATTCTGGTAACCACCGATGGATGAGAACTTTGCATATTGGTCCGCCTCGCTTCAACGAGCAGGAAAATGGTTCTCCTTGTCCCTCGCCCTTGGTACTGACGTTGTTGCTGACATATAACTGACAGGCTACCCTCTGACATGCCTTACTTGCATGATCGTGCAAGACATCACCACCTTCCTACTTTTAACCCACATGTCCCAGGATCGAAACCTGACTCTCCTGTATACCCTGATGTCAAAGTTATTCCTCGCGCTTGACTTCGTATGTAATTCATGGGCCACCTGCCTAGTGAACTATTCTGGTATCAGGCGCAATACTTATTCTCGTTGCTCTGAACCCCTTTCACCTTTTGATTAGGCCATCGAACGATTGCCTGCCCATTGGAAACTTCTCATGGTACCTTCTTACTTTACTCTCGATATGTTCTTAAGTATCTATTCGAGAGTTACTTTCTACCACATTCCCTGAGTTATCTGCCGGATAGTCAACCTTGTAAGGTGCGTTCTTCCGAAGTTACCCCTTGTCCTTTCGTAAGTACGATGAAATTTCCGAAGAAAGGATGATGACTTCATCATGATGACCTGAAGCAGAGGAATGAAGACACCAACGTAATGGATCAACCTCTTGGAAGAGCAACCAAGGCCAAGAAGATTCGTTAGAATTTCGTAACCAGACCTCTCCCCCTTATTCCACCTCTTAAATCTCGGGACGAGATTTCTTGTAGTAGAGGAGAATTGTGACGCCCGGATATTTAAGCTACAGTAATTCTCTGCTAATGATGCCACGTCACTTCGATTACTGTTGCTAATCTCGCGTTAGTTCGAAACCGATTCAAATACAAATTCAAAATCAAGCAAACAATAAAAGTTTTAAAATATTAAAACTAAAATGTTCAATAAATAGTAGATATATCAGAGGCTATGATAAAATTGTAAACAAAATTATTGAAAGTTGATAGGTGACTTAAACAACCTCAAACAGTGGATGAAAACATTATTTAATAACCTTTTTATCAATACAAAATAAATATGAAATGATATTTACCCCAAACTAGTTTTTGGTGGTAGGATATATTGTGCTGTGATTTGTGGGCCAGCTCTCATATTTTACAAAACTCATTTGGTACCCAGACAATTAGCCAAAACAGTTAAGAAAAGAATAACTAAAAAGAAAAGGCAAAACAAAACGAAAAGAATGGGGGAAAAGAAACCCCTCCCCACATCCCCTGGGCCTAGTCCACCGGGGGCAAAACCACCCCACCAAGCCCAGTCCACACCACACTTGCCCCCCTCATCTCCAGCTACAGAAACAGGGGTGGGCGTGGCGCTCATCCGCCGACACCATTGCCGGCGATGCACACATGTCTGCCATCCCCACCCCCTGCCCTGCCTACAAGACCTACCCCGCGCCCCCTCCCCCAAACCCTAGCCGTGTCGTTTCCCTCCTTCCCCGCGCCGCCACTTGCCTCCCCGCGCACGCCCGACCAACACCGCGCCGCGTCGTCATTGGATGCGTGCTCCGGCACCTCCCCGTGCCACGGGAGGGAATCCAAAAACTCCGCAGCGCCTCTTCGTCGTCGTCCACACCTCCGGAGTGAGCCGCGGAGCCCTCCTCCGCCGGATCGTCTTGTCCCACATTGCCGGAATCCTCCGCGGCCGCCGCCTCATCTCGCTGCTCTGGCGCCTCCCTGACACCTCCCCGAACTCGCCTTTGCACACCTACAGGGCCCGCTGAGGACCCCTCGCCTGATTCCCCTTCCCCCCTCTTTGTATCCCCTCTGACCGCCCCGCGCTTCGTGGATCGTCGCGCCCCTGCTCCCATGGATGTGCGCCACCTGCGCCCTGCCTTGTCGTGGTTGCACCCCATGCTCACCGTCCGTCGCACCACCCGCCATACTCCGCTCGTCGTGCTCCGGCCTCCCGCTGGACAAGCCCTCCCCCTCCCCTGCGAGCCGCTGCACCCGCTCGCTGATGTCCCGTGATTGACCTGCTACTTCGCTGCCGCTGCCGCGCCTGAAGCTCCTCCCGTGCTAGCTTCCGGTGGTCGACGCCCCCGCCACTCACGCACGCGCCTAGCCTCACCCGCTCCGGCCACCACAGCTCCTCTCACCTGCGCCCGCCAACGCCCCGCCGTGGCCGCGGCCATCGCTCAATCCTACCCCGACGGGCGCCCCCGCCAGTGCCCAGACGGGCTGGCGCCCGTGGCCCATTAGGCGTCGCCCGCTAGGCTCCCCCTGAGCCACTAACCTTGGGGTCCCACCCCCAAAACATTTGTAAAAGAAGATATAAAAAATAATTAAAAAATAATAATAATACAAATTAATTAATTAACTAAATTAATGAACTTAATTAATTGAGTTTAATTAACCTAATCAATTAACTAAACTAATTAAACCTGCTTAATTAGTCTTAGACAATGATAGTGGGACCCACATGTCAGTTTGACTAGGTCAACTGACTAGTTGACTGCTGACATCACCCTGACATCATGCTGATGTCATAATTGCATTTTCTAATGAAATTAATTCTGTTAATTCTAAAAATGAATTAAATCTTTAAAAATTTATATCAAATAATCCGTAGCTCGGATGAAAATACTTTGTACATGAAAGTTGCTCAAAACGACGAGACGAATCCGGATACGCAGCCCGTTCATCCGCCACACATCCCTAGCATAGTGAACACGCAACTTTCCCCCTTCGTTTCACCTGTCCGAAAACGCGAAACACCGGGAATACTTTCCCGGATGTTTTCCCCCTTCGCCGCTATCACCTCCTACCGCGTTAGGGCACACCTAGCACAGCGCATTGTCATGTCATGCATCGCCATGCTTATGTTTGCATTATATTTATCGTTTCTTCCCCCTCTTCTCCCATTAGACACCGAGACTGACGTCGCTGCTACCCAGTACGACTACGGTGTTGACGACCCCTCCTTCTCGGCTGAGCTTCCAGGCAAGCCCCCCCCCCCCTGATCACCAGATATCGCCTATTCTTCTTCATGTTGCTTGCATTAGAGTAGTGTAGCATGTTACTGCTTTGGGTTAATCCTATTCTGTTGCATAGCATGTCATTGTTGCTACAATTTTTACCCTTACCTGCTATCCTACTGCTTAGAATAGGATGATAGTGTTCCATCAGTGGCCCTACTTTATTGTCCGTCTGCCATGTTGTACTATCGGGCCGTGATCACTAGGGAGGTGATCACGGGTATATACTATATACTTTATATACATGACACATGTGGTGACTAAAGTCGGGTCAGCTCGTTGAGTACCCGCAAGTGATTCTGATGAGGGGGCTGAAAGGACAGGTGGCTCCATCCCGGTAGAGGTGGGCCTGGGTTCCTGACGGCCCTTGACTGTTACTTTGTGGCGGAGCGACAGGGAAGGTTGAGACCACCTAGGAGAGAGGTGGGCCTGGCCCTAGTCGGCGTCCGCAGATACTTCAAAATAACACGCTTAATGAGATCTTGGTATTTGATCTGAGTCTGGCCATTTGGTCTATACGCTCTAACCAACTACGTGGGATAGATATGGGCACTCGACGTCGTGGTATCAGCCGAAGCCTTCGTTACGTCAGCGACTGAGCGGCGCGCACCGGGTTGGACTGCGTAATGTGACTTCCTTTGTAATGGAGGTTGCTAGGTCTTCTCTCCGGCCACGTGCGCAACGTGCATGTGTGCTATGGTCGATGGGCCCAGACCCCTGCGCGCATAGAATTTAGACCGGCGTGTTAACCTCTCTGTTGTGCCTAGGTGGGGCTGCGACGTGTTGATCTTCCGCGGCCGGGCATGACCCAGAAAAGTGTGTCCAGCCAAATGGGACCGAGCGTGTTGGGTTATGTGGTGCACCCCTGCAGGGAAGTTTATCTATTCGAATAGCCGTGTCCCTCGGTAAAAGGACGACCCAGAGTTGTACCTTGTCCTTATGACAACTAGAACCGGATACTTAATAAAACACACCCTTCCATGTGCCAGATATAACCCGGTGATCGCTCTCTAACAGGGCGACGAGGAGGGGATCGCCGGGTAGGGTTATGCTATGCGATGCTACTTGGTGAACTTACCATCTACTCTCTTCTACATGCTGTAAGATGGAGGCTGCCAGAAGCATAGTCTTCGACAGGACTAGCTATCCCCCTTTTATTCTGGCATTCTGCAGTTCAGTCCATCGATATTGCCCCTTTACACAGATACCCATGCACATGTAGTGTAGATCCTTGCTTGCGAGTACTTTGGATGAGTACTCACGGTTGCTTTTCTCCCTCTTTTCCCCTTTTACTTTCCTCTCGGTTGCCGCAACCAGATGCTGGAGCCCAGGAGCCAGACGCCACCGTCGACGATGACTCCTACTACACCGGAGGTGCCTACTACTATGTGTAGGCTGCTGACGAGGACCAGGAGTAGTTTAGGAGGATCCCAGGCAGGAGGCCTACGCCTCTTTTGATTTGTATCCCAGTTTGTGCTAGCCATCTTATGGAAACTTGTTTAACTTATGTTTGTACTCAGATATTGTTGCTTCCGCTGACTCGTCTATGATCGAGCACTTGTATTCGAGCCCTCGAGGCCCCTGGCTTGTATTATGATGCTTGTATGACATTTTATTTTTACAGTTGTGTTGTGATATCTTCCCGTGAGTCCCTGATCTTGATCGTACACGTTTGCGTGTATGATTAGTGTATGATTGAATAGGGGGTGTCACAGCCCATAACCCACAGTTTCACGGATCGAAACCTGACTCTCCTGTACACCCCTATTTCTAAAGTTATTTCTCACGCTTGGCTCCGTATGTAGATCACGAACCACCTTCCTAGAGATGATTTATTCTGGTTTCAGCAGCAATACTTATTCCGTTGCTTTGAACCCCCTTCACACTCTAGTCCAGGCATCGAACGATTGCTTACGCATTTGAAACTTTCGTACCCTCTTATAATACTCTCGATGTGTTTCACGTAATCAACTCAAGAGATACTTTATGCCTCTTCACCTGAGTTAACCATCCGATACTCAATCTTGTTAAAACTCCGTTCTTATAGAGTTTCCCCTCTTATCCATTCGTAAGTACGGTGAAGATCCTAAAGGAAGGACGACAACTTCATCATGACCCATTGATGTAGAGAAATGAAGACATCAACACTATGGATCAACCTCTTCGAGAAGAGCAACCAAAAACAAGAAGATCTGTTAGAATTTCATAACCAAAACTTTCCCCTTTACACCACCTCTTAAATCTCGGGCCGAGGTTTCTTGTAGTGGAGGAGATTTGCAACACCCCGGTAGTTAAGCTACAGTAATCACACCCTGACGGTGCCATGTCATCGCAATTAATTTGCTAAACCGCACTTTGGTCCAAACTGAGTTCAAGTTCAAATTTTAAATAAAGTCAAAATAATTAGTTCTTCAAACAGTAAAACTAAAGTGTTCGAATAATTCTGTAAATCCCCTGATCATTTTGATGTTGAAACCAACTTCATTGGGCTCACAATTAAATTCCTAGGAAATTAATAAGTGGTCTAACAGGAAATAAAATGGCCTTTTCAAAGTAAGCAATTATTTATTTAACTCCAATTGCCTCCAAACATTGTGTTATAGCTCCTAATAATACAAAGTATTTTTGGGCAAAGTTTTAACGGCAACAAAATTCATTTGATACAAAAATTAATTGCAAAACAAGAGCAATAAAAGGAAAAGAAAACAGAAACTAACCTATTGTGCGCATGGGCCTTGAAGTGAACAGGCAAGGCCCAACCCACCTAGAGCTCGTCCCCAACCTCTCTGTTCATCATAGGCTGGGTGGATGCCGCGCCCACGTCTGTGGCCATGGATGGCCACGTGTCGAGCATCCAGGCCCTCCCTGTCGTCTATAAGGCCCCCCTCGACCCGTACGTGAACCCTAGTCCTCATCATCTCCCCCTCTCGCACCGTGATCGTCGTTTTTGTTCGCGCCCGAGCGCTGCCCGCCATGGCCTTCGGCATCCTCACGCCCGCTGTCGTCCCCGCGTGGTTGAGGCCATGCCTGGCCACTCCTTCGTCATCCAGTATGTCTTGCTGGAGAGCAGATCGAGCAGGAGAGCCTGTTGTCGCCGGCGTTCATCGACGATCCGGGCGCCCTCTGCCGCTACTAACCTTCCAACGAGCCACCGTAGGCTCCTACGTAAGCACCCCGACATTTCCCCTCTGCTAGCGCCATCAATCTTGCCCTCTAGTTGTCGTCGCCATTGCTGTTGCTCCGCCGCCGCTATCGAGCTCACCGTCATCGCTCTTGTCCACCTCGGGATGAGCTGAAACTACTGCCATGTTGCTGGGGCTCCATTGAAACGCGTAGATCCTTTGGTCCGTCAACAACATGGTCGTGGCCTCGATTTCCATTGAACCGGAGCCCCTGCCTCTGCCTTAGCACGTCATCGGCGTTGTTTCCGGTCGCCTCCGGCCAAGATGTCGTGCATCCGCCCGTGGACGGACCTCGCTTTGGCCGCACTCGTTCTCATGTGCACGTCTGCTCCTGCTCATGTCCATCCCCGCACACCTCCTGGTCACGCGCGCGCGCATGCGGCAAATTCAGGCTGCCCATGGGCGCCACCCCCGTGTGCCGCTGCTGCTTCTTCTGTCGCGCGCGCCTGCTCGGCTGCTGCGCTAGTGCTACTGCTTGCTGCCGCAGCTGCTCTGCTGCTCACTACTGCGGCTGCTCATGCTAGCGGCTGCTGCTGATGATGGCCATGGTCGCCGTGGCGCTGCGCCTATGCGTACTGGCCATGGCAACACATCCGTGCACTAGATGTGAGGCCGTCCCTTGCTCAATTAGTGCTAGTTTAGATTAGGATTAATTTGTTGATTAATTAGACATAACAAATGACGTGTGAGACCACTTCGGTTATTTAACTTTTTATTAAACTAAAGTCAAAGACAATCAGGACCCGCTTACTCTATTCACATATTGACCAGTCAATCCTTGACAGGGTCAAACCAACCCCCACAGACCACACTGTCATACATTGTGGCTAGATAGCACTAGGTAGCAAAATTATATTCTGTTTATTTTTAATAAATCCAAAGAAGTTGTAAACCATACAAAATTAATAGTAAATAAACTGTCACTCGGATGAAAAGGTTTTATACATGAAAGTTGCTCAGAACGACGACACGAATCCGGATACGTAGCCTATTCATCCGCCACACATCCCTAGCATAGCGAATACGCAACTTTCCCCTCCGGTTCATCTGTCCGAAAAGGCAAAACATCGGAAATACTTTCCTGAATGTTTCCCCCCTTCGCAGGTATCACCTATCTACCGCGTTAGGGCACACCTAGCACCGCTCGCTGTCATGTCATGCATCGTCATGCATATGCTTGCATTATATTTATTGTTTCTTCCCCCTCTTCTCTCACTAGACCTCCAGACCGACACCGCTGCTACCGAGTACGACTACGGTGTTGACGGCCCTTCCTTCTTGCCAGATGATAGAGGCAAAGGTGTCCCGATGTTTCGATGAGATGGTGGCTATCGTTTTTGTGGGAGTCGACCTTGACGATCCGACTACGAACGTGCGAGACGTCGTGCCTTAGCAATCGCTAAACCAACTTCCGAGGGTTATTGACCACGCCGGAGCACGATCAACCTGACCACGAGGGCCTGTTTCCTACGAGCAAACGTAGAACAAGCAAGAAACTAAGATTGCAATCTGGATATTGCAAATATAAGAGGAAAGCTTTATTAATGAAGGTGGGGTTCTGTGACGCCTTGGTCTGGTTGTTGAACACAAACGAAGTACGCGAAGTTGCAGCTGTGGCGAACTTTTGATCTAAACAAAACCCAAAGTCTAAACGATGCCCTAGGGGCTGTATATATGGAGGAAGAGGGGGGGGAATTTCGTGGCCCTTGGAGGAGGGGTCCGAAACCCACCCTAACTCTTGTTTCCCCACACATACGGACTCTAAAAGCAGCCTATATTGAAATACTTCGAAATTACATGGCCTGGCCCAAAAAGAAGGTGATGCAGCACCTAGAATAGCCTCTGGAGGAAAATTATGAAGTGGCATCTTGTATATTTCGTCCAAGGCTTCATGCACTCATTATGGTGGCTTCAAAGTCCTGAAATCATCACTTGAAACTTTGTTCTTGTCTCCCTTGCGCATGCCATCAACTCCATGCTTGTTCTTGCTCCAATGATCATCCTTCTCCAAGCTAGGCCCTTCATTTGTAAGCAAAACAAATGTATCCAATTTAGGCAGCATCATATTCTCATGAACATTAGAATCACTACCAAGAAACGAAAGTACCTGATAATTCAATTGGCGTGCGCGAGCTCTAGTAATTGGTCCAGTATGTATAGCAACAGGGGCTGTGGGTGTAACAATGGTATTGATGTCCTCATCATCCTTCCCTTCTTGAAATGAAGTCGTCCTCGACGGAAGCTCATCTTCCTCACCCAAATAAGGCTTCAAATATGCAATGTTGAAAGTGGGACTAACCCCAAAATCTGCAGGCAACTCAAGTTTATATGCATTATCATTTATTTTCTCTAACACCTTAAAAGGACCATCAGCACGTGGCATTAGCTTTGATTTGCGCAAATTAGGAAATCTATCCTTACGCAAATGTAACCAAACAAGATCTCCAGGTGCAAACACAACATGTTTTCTACCCTTATCTCCTGCAAGTTTATATTTAGCATTCATACGCTCAATGTTTTCCTTAGTTAACTCATGCATTTTTAAAATCAATTCAGCACGTTCTTTAGCATCAAAATTAACCTTCTCCGAAGATGGAAGAGGCAACAAATCAATAGGTGCACCAGGTAGGAAACCATACACAATTTCAAAAAGGCACATCTTAGTAGTAGAATGCAATGAACGATTATAAGCAAATTCAATATGAGGCAAGCATTCTTCCCACATTTTCTTATTATTCTTCAAAACAGCCCTAAGCATAGTAGACAATGTTCTATTGACTACTTCAGTTTGTCCATCAGTTTGGGGGTGACAAGTAGTACTAAAAAGCAGTTTAGTCCCCAACTTAGCCCATAAACATCTCCAAAAGTGGCTAAGAAATTTAGTATCACGATCTGAAACAATAGTATTTGGCACACCATGCAAGCGAATAATTTCACGAAAGAACAAATCAGCAACATTAACAGCATCATCGCTTTTATGACATGGTATAAAGTGTGCCATTTTCGAGAATCTATCCACGACAACAAATATACTAACCTAAAACAAAGTCCATAGATATATCCTCCCAAGGAACACTAGGTACAGGCAAAGGCATATATAAACTATGAGGATTGAGTCGTGACTTAGATTTTTGACATGTAGTGCAGCGAGCAACAAAACGCTCAACATCCCGTCTCATCTTTGGCCAAAAAAAATGTGTAGCAAGTATATCCTCCGTCTTCTTCACGCCAAAGTGTCCCATTAGTCCTCCTCCATGCGCCTCCTGCAACAACAAAAGACGAACGGAGCTAGCTGGAATGCATAGCTTGTTAGCACGAAACACAAATCCATCGTTAACGAAGAACTTGTTCCATGTTCTTCCTTCTTTACAATTCTGCAATACATCTTTAAATTCAGCATCATGCACATATTGATCTTTGATGGTCTCCAAACCAAATATTTTAAAGTCAAGTTGTGAAAGCATAGTATAACGATGAGACAATGCATCAGCAATAACATTTTCTTTACCCTTCTTGTGTTTAATGACATAAGGGAAAGTCTAAATGAATTCAACCCATTTAGCATGTCTACGGTTCAGTTTAGCTTGACTTTTAATGTGTTTCAAAGATTCATGATCAGAATGTATAACAAATTCTTTGGGCCATAAATAATGTTGCCATGTTTCTAAGGTCCGAACAAGAGCATATAATTCTTTATCATAAGTAGAATAGTTCAGACTAGGCCCACTCAATTTTTCAGAAAAGTATGCAACAGGTTTGCCATCTTGTAATAACACACCTCCTAATCCAATTCCACTAGCATCACATTCAAGCTCAAAAGTCTTATTAAAATCAGGAAGTTGGAGTAAAGGAGCATGTGTCAACTTATCTTCCAATACCGTGAAGGCTTCTTCCTGTGCGGTACCCCAAACAAAAGCACATCCTTCTTTGTAAGCTCGTTGAGAGGTGCAGCAATGGTGCTGAAATCTCTCACAAAACGCCTATAGAAACCAGCGAGGCCAAGGAAACTCCTCACTTGTGTGACCGTTTTGGGCTGCGACCAACTCTCAATAGCTTCAATCTTGGCTTTA
The DNA here is from genome assembly GCA_032464435.1 of Aegilops umbellulata. Classification (NCBI taxonomy): domain Eukaryota; kingdom Viridiplantae; phylum Streptophyta; class Magnoliopsida; order Poales; family Poaceae; genus Aegilops; species Aegilops umbellulata. The sequence goes on from CP136057.1 coordinate 259,379,532, forward strand.
TCAACGTCAATTCCCTGTGGAGTAACAACATAGCCAAGAAAAGATACTTGGTCGGTGCAAAAGGTGCACTTCCCAAGGTTACCAAACAAACGTGCATCACGTAGAGCATTAAAAACAACATGTAAATGTTCCAAATGTTCTTCCAGAGATTTGCTATAAATCAGTATATCATCAAAATAGACTACCACAAATCGTCCAATGAAAGCACGTAAAACTTCGTTCATTAGTCTCATGAATGTACTAGGTGCATTAGTTAACCCAAAAGGCATGACCAACCACTCATATAAACTAAACTTAGTTTTAAATGTTGTTTTCCATTCATCTCCCAATTTCATACGAATTTGATGGTATCCACTATGCAAATCAACTTCGGAGAATATTGTAGAGCCACTCAAATCATCAAGCATATCATCTAACCTAGGAATAAGATGACGATAACGAATAGTAATATTATTAATGCCTCTACAATCAACACACATACGCGATGTACCATCCTTTTTAGGCACTAGTATAATAGGAACAGCACAAGGACTAAGAGATTCGCGTATATAACCTTTGTCGAGCAGCTCCTGTACTTGACGCATAATCTCCTTCGTCTCCTCTGGATTGGTACGGTATGGTGCACGGTTGGGTAGCGATGCACTGGGAATTAAATCAATTTGATGCTCAATCCCTCGAATAGGTGGTAATCCCGGTGGCATGTCTTGTGGGAAGACGTCAGCGAACTCCTGCAAAATGTTAGTGACAGCAGGGGGCAAAGAGGAAGGCACGTCCTCGAATGAAAATAATGCCTCTTTGCACACAAAAGCATAGCAAACAGATTTGCTAGAATCTAGCTCATCAATATCAGATTTGGTGGCAAGTAAACATGCACTTTTCAATTTAATTTCAGAAGCAACACTAGAGGGTTTATTACTAGGCTTCATTTGTTGCTCAAATTCTTTTGCCACAATCTGATTTTCACTCTTATTTTTCTCCCGTTTTGCTTTATTAGCTCTATTAATATCATCTTTCAAAATGGAATCAGGAGTCATAGGAAGCAAAGTAATATTGTTATCCTTATGAACAAGAGTATACTGATTGTTTCTACCATGGTGTACAGAATTTTTATCAAATTGCCATGGTCTACCAAGTAATAAGGAACATGCTTGCATAGGTACCACATCACAATCAACATAATCAGCATATGTAGAGATACTAAAATGCACACGAACAGTACGTGTTACCTTAACCTTGCCGCTGTTGTTGAACCATTGGATGTAGTAAGGATGTGGATGTGGTCTTGTGGTGAGAGATAGCTTCTCCACCATCTCCATGCTAGCCAAGTTGTTGCAGCTCCCTCCATCTATGATGACGCGAATAGAACGTTCCTTCACAACTCCCTTTGTATGGAACAAATTATGCCTCTGATTTTGCTCAGCTTGTGTAACCTGCACACTCAAAACACGTTGAGCAACTAAACATTCATACCTGTCAGCATTTTCAGCAGCCATGTATTGCGTCTCATGAACAGAATCATCTCCACCATGTTCTTCATGTGTAATAAGAGCCAAAGTCTCCTCATCATAGTCACTAGCGGACTCATACCCACCATCCTCAGTAACAATCATCACACACTTAGATGGGCATTCTCTCGCATAATGACCTCCACCCTTGCAACGTTGACAAATAATATCATGTGTTTGCCCTGTTGATGCCATGGATGAAGAAGAGCTCTTTGCAGGCCCAGAAGGTGTGCTCTTGGCAGATAGTGGTGATTGTGCCTGCTTTACTGTATCACGGTTGGAGGTGGCAGCCGACGGAGGTGCCGGTGTAGCAGAACATGTGGAAGTAGATGATGCACGTGGTGTCCATGATGAAGGTCGACCTGCAGAAAAGTTAGTTCGCGCCAATGCCTGTCGATCCTGCACTTCACGTTCAGCTTTACAAGCAAGATGGAATAAACGAGTGATATTATTATAATCCTTATAGTCTAGAATGGTCTGAATCTCTCTATTTAATCCACCCAGAAAACGTGCAAGCATAGCTTCATTCTCCTCAATAATACCACATCTAATCAAGCCAGTTTGTAATTCCTGATAATATTCTTCTACCGAATTTTTTCCTTCTCTTAAGCGCTGCAATTTTTGAAGTAATTCACGTTGATAATATGGTGGAACCCAATGAGTACGCATAGTAGTTTTCGAAGCAGCCCAAGTAGCTAGAACAGGATATAATCTACAATGTTCAGACCACCAAACACATGCAAAGCTAGTGAAAGCACAAACAGCAGCAGGAACACGTCTCTCCTCAGGATATTGTAAACATGTAAATCGTTGTTCAGTTTCTAACTCCCAAGTAAGATATATATCAGGAACATATCTACCCTCAAATGGTGGAATATTCAATTTCAGTTTAGGGAGATGGTCATGATCTCGTACCTGAGGGGGAGCCCTAACATTGCCATTATTTGCATGTGGACGACATGGTGGTTGTGGTGCTGGTGGTTGCATGTAGTTCTGATATTGATCAACCTCATCCTCGTAATCTCCCACATAATCATCCTCCCCCACATCAGCAGCAGGAGCCACAGAAGTATCAACAGCAGCACCAGCAGTTTGGCCAGGCTGAAGAGGGACACGGGTCGCTCGGCGGAGGGCTGTTTCGCGATGTGGAGGTAGTCGTTGTTGCTGTTGTAGAGGTGCGTTAGGTGCAGCCGGTGGTGGTGGTGGTAGACGCGCGAGCAATTCATTGAACTTGTTATCAAGCTTTGTTTCGAACGCCTTCTCAATGCCATCTATCTTCTCCATGGCCTCTTCAAATCTATTTAGCACATCTTCCACCTGTCCACTCATCATTTGCTGAAACTTATCATGTAACGCTTTGTTTGTCATGTTCTCCCAGTCAGTCTCGTCGGCTTGTGATCCTGCCATGGTTAGCAGCAATAGAAACACACAAGAATATGATTCTACAGACTACTAGGAAGTGGTGGTGGTGGTGTGGTGAATAGTCACAAATCCATCAAGCAAATCTCAAATTCTTACCAGTTCTTACCCAGCAGCAGGCGGTGATCGGCAACCGTTGTAGTCAAAACTCTCAAAAGCTTGGATAGAGCGATTGCCAGGGAGAGTCAAATGCACGACGTAGATGTATGTGGAGCTGGGAAGGCTTATAGTATGGTAGCAAAAAGGTCAGCAATAATCAATTCAGAGATGCAAAGTTGAATAAACGCTCAACGACGGTACTGTGCTGGTCCTAGGCTAGACCGTGCTACAGACGCGAGCCTAGAACACTAACAAAATCACGGCGCTGCACGGAAACAAGGGAAAAGTACGCTTTGAATTTTTTTCGCTCTATTTTTTTTTTGCGCTCTTTTTTTTGCGCTCCTCTTTTTTTTGCGAAAAATCACTATAATGGCGAGTGTCTCAAAACTCTTCCCATGTCAAACTGACAGGATGAGTACGAAATTTTTTGAAATTTTGTTTTTCGGAAATCAGGGCAGCGACGATGAAAAAGTGCGACCAAAAATCACTATGATGGCGAGTGTCTCAAAAGACTCAGAACAGCCCAAACATAGGATAGGAAAAAAATATTTTCGGTCGCCGAAATTTTGGCCTAAAAACTGCGCGGGGGTCTCCAGACTCTTTTTTTTTCGAGGCCTACGCAGGCAAGGAAACACGAATCGGAATTTAGATGGATATCAAAACAAACCTAATATGAGAAGAACTTGGATTGGTGGTGGATATATGACGGTGGTGGTGGTATATGGATACGGATCGGTGGTGGTATATGGATACAGATCGGTGGTGGTATATGGATACGGATTGGTGGTGGTATATGGATACAGATTCAGAGCGGTGGCGGATAAGCAGTGGTGGTAGATGGCAAGGCGATGATGATGGTGCGGTGGCGGCGTGACAACTTATGACCAGAACTCGAAACTCTAAAAGACTAGACTCTAAGACCAGCAACTTGACACGACGATGCAACCGAAAATTCAACAAAGCAAAAACCCTAAAAAGATTATGCAAAGGCTCAGATTGGTTCGGATATGATGAACTAACCCTAATTTTTTTTGTGTGGCTTTTTCGTGGACTGTAGGTATGAAGAACATACTCGATCTAAACTACGAAAAACTGTAAAATCTCACCGAGCAACCTGGAAATCTGATACCACTTGATAGAGGCAAAGGTGTCCCGATGTTTCGATGAGATAGTGGCTATCGTTTCTGTGGGAGTCGACCTTGACGATCCGACTACGAACGTGCGAGACGTCGCGCCTTAGCAATCGCTAAACCAACTTCCGAGGGTTATTGACCACGCCGGAGCACAATCAACCTGACCACGAGGGCCTGTTTCCTGCGAGCAAACGAAGAACAAGCAAGAAACTAAGATTGCAATCTGGATATTGCGAATATAAGAGGAAAGCTTTATTAATGAAGGTGGGGTTCTGTGACGCCTTGGTCTGGTTGTTGAACACAAACGAAGTACGCGAAGTTGCAGCTATGGAAAACTTTTGATCTAAACAAAACTCAAAGTCTAAACGATGCCCTAGGGGCTGTATATATGGAGGAAGAGGGGGGAATTTCGTGGCCCTTGGAGGAGGGGTCCGAAACCCACCCTAACTCTTGTTTCCCCACACATACGGACTCTAAAAGCAGCCTATATTGAAGTATTTCGAAATTACATGGCCTGGCCCAAAAAGAAGGTGATGCAGCACCTAGAATAGCCTCTGGACGAAAATTATGAAGTGGCATCTTGTATATTTCGTCCAAGGCTTCATGCACTCATTATGGTGGCTTCAAAGTCCTGAAATCATCACTTGAAACTCTGTTCTTGTCTGCCTTGCGCATGCCATCAACTCCACGCTTGTTCTTGCTCCAATGATCATCCTTCTCCAAGCTAGGCCCTTCATTTGTAAGCAAAACAAATGTATCCAATTTAGGCAGCATCATATTCTCATGAACATTAGAATCACTACCAAGAAACGAAAGTACCTGATAATTCAATTGGCATGCGCGAGCTCTAGTAATTGGTCCAGTATGTATAGCAACAGGGGCTGTGGGTGTAACAATGGTATTGATGTCCTCATCACCAGAGCAACCAGGCAAGCCCTCCCCCTCCCGTATCACCAGATATCGCCTATTCCTTCTCTCTACTGCTTTCATTAGAGTAGTGTAGCATGTTACTGCTTTTGGTTAATCCTATTCTGCTGCATAGCCTGACATTGTTGCTACAGTTGTTATCCTTACCTGCAATCCTAAATGCTTAGTATAGGATGCTAGTATTCCATCAATGGCCCTACATTCTTGTCCGTTTGCTATGCTATACTATCGGGCCGTGATCATGTCGGGTGTTGATCACGGGTATATACTTACATACATAATATATATGATACATGGTGGTGACTAAAGTTGGGTCGGCTCATAGAGTACCCGCAAGTGATTCTGTTGTGGGGGCTGAAAGGACAGATGGCTCCATCCAGGTAGTGGTGGGCCTGGGTTCCCGACGGCCCCCGACTGTTACTTTGTGGCAAAGCGACAGGGCAGGTTGAGACCACCTAGGTGAGAGGTGGGCCTGGCCCTGGTCGGCGTCCGCAGCTACATCAATTAATACGCCTAACGAGATCTTGGTATTTGATCTGAGTCTGACCACTGTCCTATACGCACTAACCAACTACGCGGGAACAGTTATGGGCACTCGACGTCGTGGTTTCAGCCGAAGCCTTCTTGACGCCAGCGACTGAGCGGCGCGCGCCGGCTTGGACCGTGTAACGCAACTTCCTTTGTAACGGAGGTTTCTAGGTCTGCTCACCGGCCGCCCTCGCAACGTGCAGGTGTGCAATGGGCCTAGACCCCTGCGCCATAGTATTTAGACCGGCGTGCTGACCTCTCTATTGTGCCTAGGTAGGCCTGCGACGTGTTGATCTTCCGAGGCCGGGCATGGCCCAGGAAAGTGATACGGGGCTAACCCGGTATAGGCCGATCTTTCACGATTGGAGTGGGTTCCCTCAAAGAACACGATGAACATCGGAAAGAACGGAGAGAAATCACAAGGGGAAACACTCAAGAACAAATCCAATCACACATCCACTAGACCATCAAACACACGAGATCCACAAGGTACATGAACAACAAAGGGAATGATACAAGGTAAAGTTCATCTCAAAGGGGGCCACCCAAGAGGGGGTCTTGATGATATATCCCGCAGGATCTTCTCCTAGATGGAGGTCTTGGCCTCCATAAGGAGTAGTAGTCTCTCTCTCTCAAGGTAGAGTGGTACAAGGAGCAAAGCTCTCTATCAAATGAGCTATCACTTTGCTAACCCTAACTAGAGGAAGGGGAAAGAGTATTTATAGTCCAAGCCACCAAGGGGTAAGTGGGGAAGGGGGTACATGGGCCTCTGGACCGTGGCTGCGCGCAGGCATGCGCCGGATGTCCGGGTTGGGGGCCGGATGTCCGGGGCTTCGCGAGTCGCCGGATGTCCGGGGCACTGGCCGGATCCGGCACCGAAGATGGGCAAACTTCTGGTGCGTTCTGTCGTCGATGCCGGATTTTCGGGGGAGGCGCCGGATGTCCGGGCTTTGGCAAGGCGCCAGATGTCCGGGTCTGGCGCCGGATGTCCGGCCGCTGAAGCTTGTTCGGCCTTCTGTTGGTGCAGCTGTTGGGCGGCTGCACAGGCGCCGGATGTCCGACCGTTGTAGCTTCAGCAACTTCGTCTTCTTCCGTCGTCGCTTCCAGGCTTCCCTCGCGGATGGTGTAGTTGTTCCTTGGCGCTTGCACTCCTCCTCATCGGCCGTAGTGTTCCAACTATACCTATGCATGCACACGAGTGGAGTGTCAAGTAGTATACCATCCTCGAAGGTGTCAAGTGAGCACGTGTAAAGGAGATGATTCACCTTTGCGTATGTGAAGTAAATGTCGCACGTGTCACTTGCCAAACGAACTCTTGACATGGTGATGTCCATAGGATGTTGCGCATCATCTCCCCTCCCTTGGGAAAGATCCGACCTCGGATCGAAAACCAAATCACCATGGGAAAGAGATGGCGTCGTCGTGTAGAAGTGGACGTTCAGCAAGTACTTGTCATCTTGAAGCTCGAAATGGGCACTCTCCAATGTCGCACCGTCTTGTGATTCCTTCAAAAGGAGTAAGGACAACAAACACTTGGAAAAATAAATGTGGTTAGCGTTAGTGCAAAACCAAGCATTCAAGAGGTGAGTCACCAAACAAGTGTCGTCATCATGCAAAGCATATGGTTTGACAAAGGATTGTGACATGGCATGTAAGCATATCAATTGATCACAAGCAAAGATATCATGGGGACAAACATGTAAATGTGAGGTAGTGATGCAAATATGTGTGTGGAGATAATAAGCATCTACCTCAATTTCATAGCAAGCATGGGCAAAGCGCTCAATGAAAGGTCTATGGTAGGCATAGGAATCATTCACAACACCTAAGAAGATGAGATGTCTAAACACATGGGTTAAGTGCAAGACAATCCAAGCATAATGTGCATAGGGTGTAGTGAACATAGTGTGGCACTCAACACAATAGAAAGAGCAATTGTTCATCATGTATGAGGCAATCAAGTCAATCATGTGACAAGCAATGGGACATGGCATATGTGAAGTGATGACATTGTTGCAACCAAACATATGAGAGAAGCAAATAATCCAAGAATTGAATGCAACACACAAGGCATATATATTATAATGCATGGAATGGTTAAAATGACAAGTCGAAGCAAGATCTCTAACAAGTGTGCAATCAAGTGATCCAAGATGAACAATAAGTCTCATGGGGAAAGCAACACAAGTAATATGATCCATAATATCCATGATCATGGTTTGGGGGTTCTCAAAAGAGAAGGATATCACCGTGAAAGCGTGTCCTTGTGAGTCCTTCACAATGCCGAAGTACAAGCAAGTGCGATGTAGAATCGTCGTGGTAGAAGATGGTTCACTCTCAACAGCTCGAATGGTCAACTCACGTGAAGCGGAAGTCTGCACGAAGTCCAAGTATCCTACACATGCACACAACAAAACAAAGAACGTATGTGCATGATAGATAAACACACCATCCATCATGAAGGTTCTCTTCTTTTGCACATACCCATTAGAAGCACAAGTGCATGAATAATATGATGCAACAATGGCAATATTCATGGCACTAGGTATATGGTGCAAAGAGGTAAGGCAAGCATGCTTCACAAGAAATATGTCAAAATCTCCAATCATATGTGAGAATGCTATGGTTATCCTCCTAAAGGCATAATTGCACTCGATACATGGCAAATCATCTAGAATGAGAGAGGCACCACATGGAGATATATGACAAGAAGCAATATTAATCATGTGCAAAGCATGTAGGTGGTTGTCATCAACCGCATGAAAGGAGAAAGTATAAATCATTGGTGATACAACATAAGCAAGCATAGTAATCAAGTCGTGCAAGCTAGTGGAGCGAAGATGCAACACACTAGAGGAAATCATGGCAATCATGTCATGTGAGCAAGTAATGGGCATAGGCAATGTACATGACATATCGCAAGCACGAACACAAATCAAGATCATAGTATCATCATAGGCATGGGGCACAAAGCAATCATGGCAATAACAAACAATATCTCCACCACGCTTGCAAATACACATACAAGTACTAGAATCAATCATCATGTGTAATGCAAAGCATGGGTCACAAATGCATGGCAAAGGCATAGGAATGGGCATATCATGCAAAGTGAACATGGCAAGATGGGCAAAGGATATATAATGAACAACAACCCATAACCATGTGAGGGCCATGTAAAAGAAATGTGTGATGTGTTTGCGCGAAATGAGCGGTGGGAAAGGCAATCCATGGGATCCCAAGTCATCATTGCTCTCTAGAGCTCGTTTTGTCAACTCGTGGGATTGCGAGGTTGACAAGTATTCATGGGTACCTACACAACAAATACACAAACTAAAGAAATAGTGTGTGTGGTAAATGTACACATCATCCATCATGATGTGTATGTGCACGTGTGAGTTAGCACAAGATAAGCAATGCTCGAAGAAATTTGATGCATGGTATAAGAACATGCCATCCATCATGAAAGAATAGTTGTTATGTATAACACGATGGGGATGCAAATTGAGCATACTAGTATATGGCACAACAATATCATGATGATTCATGGAGAGCATATTGTGCACACAAGTAGTGGGATCATGTAATTGATGGGATGGATCAAAATCTCCTAAAATGTATGAGGAAACTATGGGGGTCTCCTCATGAGCAATATTGGAAACATCATATGGAGAAAATGGACAACATCCAAAACAATGCATATCCGAAGCCAGGTGGTCATGGCATGGCATATGAGATAAATGATGCAAAGGAAGCATATCAATATCATCACAAGAAAAACAAATGCCAATAACCATGGGCTTGTCATCTATGCCATAAGTGCAAATTGGGTTAATTTTAATGGCATATGCATAGTCACTAAGATGAGATTGCAAATATGACATATGATTGATCTCATGCATCGCATATGACAAGTCAAGCGGGTTGTCAAAACATGATGTGACCGAGAGAATTGTCACAAGAAATCCTATGTAACATGGCATCACAACTAATAGACTCCACATGAGAATCATCATACTCATCATAAATGGGCAAGAAATCATCACATGAGGAAGTCGCACTAGTATGAAGCATGGAAATAGGTTGATCAACATCATGCAAGCAATCAATGTCAAGAATGTCCACTATTGGGACTAGAGCATCACCTTCACCTATGTTACCTTGTTCATTCCACTCAAGTGGTGTAGGTGAGGTGGGAAAGACCAAATGGTGGTCATCATCATCGTGATGGAACCATGTGGGGGTGCATCATATTCCACCATGGTCATCATCTTGTCCAAAGGAAGGACGTAGTCATCGCGAATCGGCGCGCCATCATATATGGGACCTAGCACCAAATGAGAAGACACAATAGAGGTAGAGGTTAAGTCGTTAGAAATCATAGTGGTCTCACATGCCCTATCAACTACCTCACTCTCTCTATGTGGTGGTTCACTCACTCCCTCAAGGTAGGTGCACTCAAACTCACATATGGTGGAGTCACTCATCTCACTCAAATGATGGAGGTTGTGGCTCTCCTCACATGGGAATTGGGGCAACACATCGTATATGGGGCTAGTGGTGAAATCACTCTCACTCTCAATATGGTGGCACAAGTCACTCAAGTCATCATATGTCGCCGTGGTCGAAGAGAAATACTCAACCATCTCATCGCCGTCACCATGGATGAAGGCCGAAGGTGGCACATCATCACTCTCGCCTCCTAAGATGGAAGCATCATCCTTGCTCGTCACCAAGTCGCTCGCCTCCAAAGCTTGGTCCTTGAAGGTCTCTGTAGTCGTACTCGTCGCCGCACCATCTTGAAAAAGAGTCGTGGAGGACTCGACATCATCAATTCCACAAAGAGGGATGGCGGTGAAGTCAAACTTGGGAGCATCGTCTTGGAGCTCATCGGGCTTGGACATCTTGGTGGTACTAGCCTCATGATCGTCGTCTTTGAGCTTGGTCTTCGAGAAGTGTGCTTGGGGTGGAGAAGCCTTGGCCTTCATGAGTTCTTTGTCCGCCTTGAGAGCACCAATGTAGTTGGCATCGAGGGACTTGTAGTTCTCGAGGAAGATAGTCTTGGAGATGTCGTTGTTCAATCCCATCATGAAGTGGAACTTCATTGACATGGGGCCGTCCACGCCGACACGTCGCAAGGCATGCTTCGTCTCCTTGAAGTACTCGTCGATGGACTTGGATCCTTGGATGGTGTTCTCCAATTGGCGTAGAAGTTGTTCCGTGTAGGTTGGAGGCACAAACTCCCGCCGCAACGCTCTCTTCGTCTTGGGCCAACTCATGTCGTAGTTTTCCGAAGGTGTGTGAAGCCACCATGTTGACGCGTAGTCGTGGAAGTTTCTTGTGGTGCACTTCACTTGATCTTCGGGAGTGACTTGATGTAGCTTGAGGTAGTCGTCCATTAGGCGCTCCCACTCAAGATACTCCTTGGGTTCTTGAGTCCCATAGAAAGGAATCGTGTGGTCGTTGTCGAGGTCGTAGTAGCTCGTGGAAGTCGCGGACTTGAGCTTGGGGAGCTTCTCTTGAGCATAGTCTTGAGGTGCTTGTTGACGAAGATGTCGTATGTCCATAGGCGAAGATGCCTTGAAGTCGCTTGGCAAAGATGCCAAGGAAGATGGTGAAGTCGTTGAGCGGTTGTTGGTGTTGAGCTCTTGACCTTCACGTTCGTGGTGGTGATGGTGTCGGTGCCGATGTGACCTTGCCGGAGATGGTAGCTCGGAAGCATGTGCTCGTGAGCGTCTTCTCGAAGATGAGGAAGATCGCTTGTAGGACTTGATGACGGCTTTGATCTCCTCCATTTGAGCATTCATCTTGGCGTCGTTGGAGTTGTTCGTGGCATCGAACTCGTTGTTGTTGTTGTTGTAGACCGAGGGTGAAATACCTTGCCTATCCATCACAAAACTCGAGTAGAGGTGAGTAGGAAATGAGAGAAACAGTACCAAGTTACCTTTTCCCAAAGTTGAGAATGTATCTCGTTTCACTCAATGTGAGATGAAAGAATAGTGGAATTGGTACCGGAGTTGTTCACTCACACCTATCAAGTAAAGCTTATGGTGTAGCTCGGTGAGGATAGTGGCACAAAAATTTAATGCAAAATGTTAGCAAGAGTCAATAATGTTGAAAGAGATTCACAAATTCGCAAGTGAAACAAGTAGACCAATAGCAATGGATGACACGCGGAAACACACACAAGGATAGATAGATGGGGTCATGCAACCAAGGAATGAGCACAAAATGTGGAATCCACAGAAAACGCTCGTGCTGCACGACTCAAGAGAGACGCTAGCACGATTTCTCAATAGGCGGATACGACACTTGTGCACAACCTATAAGATGCAAAATGGATAAACTTTCTATCCGAAGTATGCTATATATGTATGGTTCCCGGTGTTTGATCCAAGATGATCGGATATGACAATCTTATATGCAATGTGGTATGATGCTATGGCTCTTGCTTACAAGCTTCTTTGCTCTTTCTCTTTTTCTTTGCTTAAAAGCTTATTCTTTCTTTTTTTGCATGGCCACTTTTGCACAATGCACAAACCAAGATATTAATTGTGTATATGCGGGAACAATCTTGTGACACAATGGATGATGTGATACCAAGATGATAACAATATGATATGGTATGTATGCAATGGAAGGTGTATCGATGATCACTAATGTGCACAAGTAACGTTGCCAGCAATACTCAAATGGCTAGTCTCGCTAGGCAAGTGACGCAAAATTGGCTTGGGGTTATCAATGCAATTGCATGGGGAATATACAATGGTGTCGTCGAGGTTACCGTCCGAGGCGATAATGAGTGGCGGTGTTCTTGATGGAGATACCAAGATGATGGAGACTCGTCCCTAAGTAGCCGAAACACCTTAGGAAACGCAAAAACCGCGAACTCAAAATCTCAAATGTCAAATGTCAAAATGGTGGTAGCGGGAATGCGGTGGAGGTTTTGCGGAAGCTCAATGCGATTGCGAAAATGCAAAGATGGGGTTTGGAGTACGCAATGCGGAAGTGGAGGGTAAGGTGGTGGACTATACACTGCGTCAGAGTTGGAAGCACGTCCCTAAGTAGCCGAAACACCTTAGGAGACACAACTCACAACACAAACAAAATTGGGTTAAGTTGGGGTGGCAAAAGTGTATGGTGGTCAAGCCTATGCGGAAGTTATGGTGGTGGTGGTGGTGGTTGATGAAGATGCAACCGTCCCTAAGTAGCCGAAACACCTTAGGAGACTCGAATCACAACTCAAACAACCACAAATGCTATAGGGAACAAAATGTGTTAGGTTGCGAAAGTCGGTGGTGTTTATGCGGATGAAATGGTGGAAGCCCTAGGCAAAGATGCCAAAATGCCAAAAATTTGATGGAGTCAAATGGTCTTTAAATCTATCTAGATGGATAGAGGATGTCAATAGCTACTCAACGAGCTAAAGAACGCGAAAATCGAACTCCGGATGTGAAAGTTACGGTCAAAACGGTGAAACACGGGAGGCTGATGCTCCACGGGTCGGACATCCGGGGTCGGGGCCGGATATCCGGGACCTGATGTCCAGAACCGCGCGCGAAAATGCGCTCCAGGAGCCGGATGTCCGGCTTGGGGCCCGGATGTCCGGCCCGGCGATTCCAGATCGGGATTTGGACTTCGAAACTCTATTTGGGGCGGAAATGGATGATTTCGGGGGCACAATTTGATGGATTTAGTGGATGGAAAGTGGGTAAACTTGGGGATGCTAGATCCACTCGAAACCAAGCAAATCCATGGATCAAAATCAACAAAATATCATCAAACCAACAAATCACAAAAAAATATTGGGGGCTATTTTTGGTGGGGATTTTCAAATTTAGGACGAAACCACACAAAACAAGGCTAGAAAACGGTGGGAGGGACTCCGAAAGTCCGAATACGTAATCAACCTGGCTTTGATACCATATGATACATGGCTAACCCGGTGTAGGCCGATCTTTCACGATTGGAGTGGGTTCCCTCGAACAACACGATGAACACGGGGAAGAACGGAGAGAAATCACAAAGGGAAACACTCAAGAACAAGTCCAATCACACATCCACTAGACAATCAAACACACGAGATCGACAAGGTACATAAAACACAAAGGGAATGATACAAGGTAAAGTTCATCTCCATGAGGAGGTCTTGAAGGGGGGTCGCCCAAGAGGGGGTCTTGATGATATATCCCGCAGGATCTTCTCCTAGATGGAGGTCTTGGCCTCCATAAGAGTAGTAGAGTCTCTCTCTCTCTCTCAAGAGTAGAGTGGTACAAGGAGCAAAGCTCTCTATCAAATGAGCTATCACTTTGCTAACCCTAATTAGAGGAAGGGGAAGGAGTATTTATAGTCCAAGCCACGAAGGGGTAAGTGGGGAAGGGGATACATGGGCCTCTGGCCCGTGGCTGCGCGCAGGCATGCGCCGGATGTCTGGGCTGGGGGCCGGATGTCCGGGGCTTCGCGAGTCGCCGGATGTGCGGGGCACTGGTCGGATGTCCGGCCCGAAGATGGGCAAACTTCTGGTGCGTTCTGTCGTCGATGCCGGATTTTCGGGGAAGGCGCCGGATGTCCGGGGCTGGCGCCGGATGTACGGCCGCTGAAGCTTGTTCGGCCTTCTGTTGGTGCAGCTGTTGGGCGGCTGCACAGGCGCCGGATGTCCGGCCCTTGGCCCGGATGTCCGGCCGTTGTAGCTTCAGTAGCTCCGTCTTCTTCCGTCGTCGCTTCCAGGCTTCCCTCGCGGATGGTGTAGTTGTTCCTTGGCGCTTGCACTCCTCCTCGTCGTCCGTAGTGTTCCGACAATACCTATGCATGCACACGAGTGGAGTGTTAAGTAGTATACCATCCTCGAAGGTGTTAAGTGAGCACGTGTAAAGGAGATGATTCACCTTTGCGTATGTGAAGTAGATGTCGCACGTGTCACTTGCCAAACGAACTCTTGACATGGTGATGTCCATAGGATGCTCCGCATCAGAAAGTGTGTCCGGCCAAAGGGGATCGAGCGTGTTGGAAAATGTGGTGCACCCCTACAGGGAAGTTTATCTATTCGAATAGTCGTGATCCTCGGTATCCGGACGACCCGGAGTTGTACCTTGACCTTATGACAACTAGAACCGGATACTTAATAAAAGACACCCTTCCAAGTGCCAGATATAACTCGGTGATCGCTCTCACACAGGGCGACGAGGGGAGGATCGCCGGGTAGGATTATGCTATACAATGCTACTTGGTGAACTTACCATCTACTCTCTTCTACATGCTGCAAGATGGAGGTTGCCAGAAGCGTAGTCTTCAACAGGACTAGCTATCCCCCTCTTATTCTGGCTTTCTGCAGTTCAGTCAACCGATATTGCCCTTTTACACGGATACCCATGCATATGTAGTGTAGATTCTTGCTTGCGAGTACTTTGGATGAGTACTCACGGTTGCTTTTCTCCCTCTTTTCCCCCTTTCCATTCTTCTCGCTTGTCGCAACCAGATGCTGGAGCCCAGGAGTCAGACGCCACCTTCGACGACTCCTACTACACCGAGGGTGCCTACTACTACGTGCAGGCCGCCGACGACCAGGAGTAGTTTAGGAGGATCCCAGGCAGGAGGCCTGCGCCTCTTTCGATCTGTATCCCAGTTTGTCCTAGCCATCTTATGGCAACTTGTTTAACTTATGTCTGTACTCAAATATTGTTGCTTCCGCTGACTCGTCTATGATCGAGCACTTGTATTCGGGCCTTCGAGGCCCCTGGCTTGTATTATGATGCTTGTATGACTTATTTATTTTTAGAGTTGTGTTGTGATATCTTCCCGTGAGTCCCTGATCTTGATCGTATACGTTTGCGTGTATGATTAGTGTATGATCAAATCGGGGGTATTCCTCTCGAACGTCTTTCTGGTCGTTCTCCTGATTATTCGGCACTTCGTCCGTTTGGTTGCGTTTGTTATGTTTTGCTTGCCCCCCGTAAACGCATCAAACTGACCGCTCAGTCTGTTGTGTGTGTATTTCTCGGATATAGTGATGAGTAGTGGCGTAGCCACGTCAGAGGCATGCCCCAGGCCAAGCTTGTTGCTACAGTAGCAAACAGTGCTACTGCTGCTACAGGCAACGAAGCAGCAAGCTGCTACGCCCCAGGCCACAGCCCTAGTAGCCTGGGGCCTAGCTACGCCGCTGGTGATGAGCATAAGGGCTATCGATGTTGGGATCCTATCAGTCGTCGGATGCGTATTTCTCGGGGTGTGACATTTGATGAGTCTCGTCCTTTCTACCCACATCCATCTTCCTCATCCTTTTCCACGGAGGACATCTCATTTCTTACATTTCCGGATACACCTCCCTTCGTGCCCAGTATTCCTACACCTCGTCCCATTGTTACAGATCCGACCCCGTCCTCTCATACGGTTTCTTCTCCTCCATCATCTCATGACTCCCCACCTTTATTACCGATACCTTCCTCTTCTCCACCTTCATCACCGATACATTCCTCTTCTCCACCTTCATCACTGATAAATTCCCCGTCTCCACCTCCAGTGATTCCACCTCTTCCCTCATTCCCTTTCCATTATACTCGTCGTCCACGTATTGTGGATGAGTCTACTGATGTGCCCTCTACTTCTGGTGTGTCGTCTTCCTCCTCTCAGCCGACTTATGGTCTTCGTTCTTGGCCTTGCCCACGTCCTGATCGATATTCTCCTTCTTACTATGGTCTTTCGACCATTCTTGAGCGGAGTTCTTATCGAGATGTTGTTGTTCATCCTGAATGGCAGTTTGCGATGGCAGAGGAGATTGCTGCCCTTGAGCGCACCAACACATGGGATCTGGTTTCTCTTCCTCCCGGTGTTCGTCCCATCACTTCTAAGTGGGTCTATAAGATAAAGACTCGCTCTGATGGTTCTCTTGAGCGTTATAAAGCTCGTCTTGTGGCTTGTGGCTTTCAGCATGAGCACGGTCGTGATTACGATGAGACTTTTGCTCCTGTGACGCATATGACCACTATCCGCACACTTCTCGATGTGGCCTCTGTTCGCCGTTGGTCTGTGTCACAGCTTGATGTGAAGAATGCCTTTCTAAATGATGAGTTGCGTGAGGAGTTTTATATGCAACCACCACCCGGGTATTCTGTTCCTGATGGCATGGTTTGTCGTCTTCGTTGCTCTCTCTATGGCCTTAAGCAAGCCCCCGTGTCTGGTTTGAGCGCTTCGCCTCTGTAGTGACTGCCGCTGGTTTTTCGCCCAGTGCTCATGATCCAGCGTTGTTTGTCCACCTTTCTACTCATGGGAGGACTCTTCTTCTTCTATATGTTGATGACATGATCATCACTGGAGACGATTCTGAGTACATCGCCTTTGTCAAGGCCCGTCTCAGTGAGCAGTTTCTTATGTTTGATCTTGGTCCTCTTCGCTACTTTCTTGGGATTGAGATTTCCTCCACCTCTGATGGCTTTTTATTTCCCAAGAAAAGTATATCCAGGATCTTCTTGCTCTTGCCACTCTTAGTGATGAGCGCACTGTTGAGACTCCTATGGATCTTAATGTTCACCTTCGTGCTTCTGATGGTGAGCCGTTGTCTGATCTGACTCGTTATCTTCATCTTGTTGGGAGTCTTGTTTATCTCGTTGTGACTCATCCGAATATCTCCTATCATGTCCATATCCTGAGTCAGTTTGTTTGTTCTCCTACTTCGGTTCACTATAGCCACCTTCTTCGTGTTCTACGATATCTTTGTGGCACAATCTCTCACCGTCTTTTCTTTCCTCGTTACAGCTCCAGGCCTATTCAAATGCTGCCTGGGCTAGTGATCCTTCGGATGATCGGATCGTCGTTCACTTTCTGCTTATTGTGTCTTTCTTGATGGTTCTCTCATCGCCTGGAAAAAAAAGAAACAAACTGTTGTTTCCCGTTCGAGTGCAGAGGCTGAGTTGCGAGCTATGACTCTTCTCACAATAGAGGTGACTTGGCTACGATGGTTACTTGAGGATTTTGGTGTTTCTGTTACTACACCTACTACTCTCTTGTCAGATAGTACAGATGCTATCAGTATTGCACGGGACCCTGTGCAGCATGAGCTTACCAAGCATATTGGTGTTGATGCTTTCTTTGTGCGCGTTGGTGTGCAGGACCATGTTATTGCTCTTCAGTATGTGCCTTCGAAGTTACAGCTGGCGGACTTCTTCATGAAGGCCCAGACTAGAGCGCAACATACATTTTACTCTTCAAACTCAGTGTTGTGGATCCACCATGAGTTGAGGGGGGTGTTAGAGTTATATTTATTGTGGCCTTTTGGTCTTTTGCATTCCGGCCTTTGGCCTTCCCCTGTACATGTATATATGATGGCTTTTAGCCTCTTGGTAATATCAAGTTGCATATTCCTAACAGCCGCGACAAGTGTTGGAATATTTATTTATGAACCATGGCAAATTTTTACTTCATGGATCATGGAAATTCTTTAGTAATTCACCATGGCAGATTTTAGTAATTGATCATGGTAATTTTAGTAATTACCCATGACAAATTTACTTCATGGAACATGGCAATTATTAGTAATTCATTATTGCAATTTTAGTCTATAGATCATGGCAAATTTAGTAATTTGACCATGGCAATTTTTTTTTTGTTTGAACCATGGCAATTTTAGTGCATGGATCATGGCAATTTTTAGTAATTCATCACGCCAATTTTGGTTTATGGTTCATGGCAACTTAGTCATTTGAACATGGCTTTTTTTGAGTAATTGACAATGGATTTGTTTAATTATGAACCATGTTAAAATTAGTTCATGGATCATGGCAAATTTTACTAATTCATCATGACAATTTTTAGTTCCCTTTTTTTCACACCATGGCAAAAAAAAATTGCAACATGGTAAAATGATGGAAAAGAATTATTTGTTGTTTGATCTTGGCACTTTTTAGCTTTTATGAGATTAGTGCAAATGTAGTCTACACTTTACCTTCTTCGACCATGGCAAAATTCATTATTTTTTATAACATGTAAAAAAATAATTTAAAACCTAGGAATTTTGTAATGTGTCAAAATTTACTCTAAAACCTAGAAAAAAATAGTTGAAACATATCATGACAGCTTTAGTGTAAACATCATGGCAATTTTAGCACTTTAGACGTGATAACTTTTGACCATAAAAAATATCATCGAAACATATCAATATGAGACCTAGTTTTGAAAATCTTGCCACGACAAATTTAATGGTGAAAACAGATTTTCAGTCGGATTTAATGGTGTAAACAGATTTTCAGTCGAAGAGATAAAATATTTTAAAAACTGAAAAACCCAAAAGATTTTCGTATTTTTTTGTCCCTCTTTACATTCATGCATGAAATAAAAAAAGCGATAAAAAGACTGACGTGGCACAGTGGGTGGCCATAAGGGCGTTCGGCCTAACCTCTTTCAGCCCAACACGTTCAGCACACATCACCGTCAAAAAAAAAGATTAACAACGAGAGCTCCCCGGCTTCATTCAGAAAGAAGCCTGAAAAACATGACCACAAACACCTACAAAGATTCAAAATCCTCCTAGGACAAATGGGAAGGGAACCGACTACCTAAAGGCAGAGAATCCATCTAAGTTGCTCCGGCCCAGAGCACCATTATTACAAAAATCTCATACATGGATAAGGAAACACGTAAGAAAGCAGTAATTAGGCGGCACCAGGTGAGTTCACACACATCACGTCCAGGGTAGACACTGGGCTTTCCATCGATCCAGCGACCTGCTGAGATTAACACTAAAAAAACGCCAGCGCCAGCTGCTATTCAGCCGGTCACCATACCGAGTGACAGATACATGAGGGGGGACGCCTCCTTGACAAACCGTTTCAGTTTGTGCGCGAGTTGGAATCATATCACGCATATCCCATTCACTAATATGTAAACACAGCTCTAGATTTTCATATCGAGCATAAGGGTACAAAGGAAAAAGAGCTCCAGGTCGGGGAAATTGTGGTGGTGGTGGTGGTGGTGGTGTGGTGTGGGGGTGGGGGGTAAGAACAAACAGGATCAGATTTCTGTCATGCGTAAGCACCATTAGCCATGCATCGTGGCGGTCTTCTTGAAGTCGATCTTGTCAACCTTCACCTCGCCGTCAATGAGCTCGTACACGTAGACAACAACACGGAGGCCATCGATGTCCATGAGCACAAAGCTCGGGTTGACGTCATATGTGATGCTGCTGTGGGCGCCCGTGCCTGAGCCAGGGTTGATGACAACACCCCCCTCGTGCTTGTAGGCCTTGAACTGATGGGTGTGCCCGGTGACGAGGATGTCCACATCCAGCCGCCTCTGGAGCATCGCTAGGGAGTCCAGGTCGCCCCATGGAACAACCTGATGATGGTCATCAGAGTTGAGATCGTTAAGAAAAATATTCCAGTGACAATCATTAACAAACCGCACAATCCCAAGATGGAAGTAAGTATTGGTACCGACAACATGAAAGACAATTTTACTAGAATAATATCACATTGGTCTATCGAAATTCAAGAGCTACTTGTTCCAAGATAGAGGAGCCCTCCTGCTAGGTCGCGACCTCCTCCTCCCCTCCCGCTCCCACGCTGGCCGCAACTCCGGCACCGGCGTCCACTCTGACTCCAGCAGCTACCTCTCATCTCCCCACGCCACGTCCATAATTTGCTAATAGAAGCCTTGGGCATGTATTGATGATTATTTCTTCTTGCCGGCTGTCGAAACGAGGAACAGCATCATGGTGGCTCGGACAAGTCACGCGGTTGGTTGAGCAACTGCATTAGAGCAACTCCAACCGGGCGTCCACCAATGTCCGTTTGGGTCGGTCGCCGCGGACAAAAATGCAGAACCAACGCACCGACCCAAACCCAAAATGCGTCCGCTTCGTGTCTGCGCCGACCCATTTCACTGAAATGGGTCGGCGCGGACACGAAGCAGACGCGCCGCATGTCCCCTCGGTGTGCGTCGCGGCCCCACATGTCGGCAGATACGGTCGTACTTAACGCAGCCACCTACCGCGGGCCCACGCGACTCAAAGCTATGGGGGTGTCCTTTTTAATCCACGCGTGCGCGGGGGGGCCTCGTGCACTTACACTTCGGCTGCCCGTCCACATCTAGCCGTGTGCTCCCTCGCCGGCGACAAAGCAAACCCTAGCCATGGGCTTCTTCGGCGGCTCCAACAAGATGGGGAAGCTCACCCCCGGCGCTTCCTCCTCCGGCTGCACATTCCGGTGCACCAAACGCGGTGGCACTGGGAGTTCAGGCAGCCGCTGCCGTACCTGGAGGTGACGCTACCGCACTACTGCCATCTGGGTCCACAGCGGATTCCGGTGCACATGCGCCGGGAGCTACTCACGCCGGAGCAGCGACGGATGCTGGAGTACGCGTCGGACTCTCCTCATTGGGAGGTCTGGTTTGCCCTCGAGCACGAGGTGCAACGGCGCCATGGCGTGCAGCACCACCACACCAACCCGCGCCTCCCCCAATCGTCAAGCCGGAGGAGGAGGAGGCTACCTGCCAGGCGGCGCTGGCGGCGGCCATGCAAACCTCCATCAAGGAGCAGCGCAAGGCGGAGGTGGACTACCATGCGAGGCTGGCGGGGGCCCTCGCCCCTCTCTGCGGCCGACGACTGCGTGGTGCCGCCGTCGCCGCCAAGACTCACCCCCTCCCCTCCCCCCCTAAGGCCAAGTTGACTGACCGCTACGTCTGGACCGAACAGTTGCGCGAGTGGGTCAGCCCCCCCCCCCCCACCCCTCCGTTTGGCTCGGCGCGATACCAACACAGGAGGCCGCGTACCTCGAACATTGGAGGCAACGTGCGCTGACGGAGAAGAGCACCGACGGTGAGCGGCACATGCAGAGGGAGCGCGAGAAGGAGGAAGAGCGCACCCGCCTCGCTGCAATGCCGCCGCCGTAGCAGACGCCGAAGGAGGCTGCCCTGGAGGCCTATCAAGCAGCGTTCGAGTGGGCTGGGCCACCTCCCATCTTCATCGACCTCACCGGCGACGACGACAATGGCAAGGGCAGGGACAAGGCGGACGACTAGGCCAGCGTGCGGGCGCTTATGCTTTTTTAATGTTTAATTCTGTACCTACTAATAAAGCACCTCCCCCTGCCCTCCCCCGCTCCCTGCCAAGTCAATTCCCGCTGCTGAGGTTCCCCGTCGCCATCGGCTCCCCACGTGCCCGGCGGCGGAGGTGGCTGCAGACGCGAGGAGGACGACAAGGCAGCCGCCGTGCTCACGCGGGAGGAGGGAGGCCGCCTCCATCTGGCCGCCGACTGCCACGTCCAAACAGAGGAGCTGCCGCCACCACCTGTCGTTGCCTCGCGACGCGCAAGATCGGCCATGGCCACCTCGAGTTCGTCTCGGGAGAAGATGCTCACCCGCGTTGACCCCCTACAGTCGTCCGCCAGCTGGGCCGTGCGCGCAGAATCAGCTCGGATGGTGGCCGTGAGTGCAGTGCAGTTTGCCGTGGCTGCGGAGGAAGAGAGCGGAAGAGATGGTGGTGGTGCCCTCCGCTACACGGAGGTCGTCCAGGGAATCTCTCAAGGTGCTCAAGGCCGACATCCAGCATGCCAACGTTGTTAATGTCGCGTCTCCGACTGCTCGAGGGACTATGACGGGCGTATCTGCAGATGCCGATGTCCTACAGCCCCGACGCAAACTTCTTCCTCTTCGTCCGCTCAGTGAACGGTCTGCAATCTCACCGGCGCACTCCGCCTCCTCGGATCCTCAGCTACAAGGCTCAGTCTTTGCGTTTGTGGGGTTTGATTCAAGAATTGGTGGCATATTGTGGTCACTGCACTTGTGTTCTTGTGGTAATTGTGCAGCTTTATGTTGCAGTTTGGAGATTGGACCTATGATACTGGCGCCCATTGTCTGTCAATAGCTGTGACATTTTTTTCCCTCATGCGACTGCAACGAAGGGGTGCGACAAGCAGAGGGCAGTTTGCTCGGAGTTAGTGGCGAGCAAGAGGAGTTGGTGACACACTAAGTTAGTCTCCGAGATTGACGCTGACATAGACAAGGAGTGGGAGGTCTGCGTGGAGTTAAAAAACAGCAGGGGTTGTGCTGCCCAACTTCAGCCATGATATGTGCATCAAGTGCTACCATGAATGGTCAATGGTGAGAACAAGAACCTGATCCCCTCACCTTTTTCTCTGTCATGTTCAACCATAGCAACCATGTATGGTGTTTAGTTTAATGCCGTCTTCAGAGCTAGCTTAGTCGATACTAAATGTCCCGTGCTATTAAGTGTGTCACCAGTCACCACCGGAGCCTCTTTATTCAGGTGTCTATCCCATATAAGTAAGTTGGTGTGACCATCATTTATGAAAAAATATGCAGCAACCTCTGTATCTGCTTACCAGTTTTGTGCTTGGTTCTTACGAGGTCTGACTTTCACCACATACATGTAAGTATTAGAGATTTACAAGGTCAAATTTTTCTTTAGAATTTTATATGGCAAGTTCACCACATACATGTAAGTGAACTTAATGAGGTTTTAAGCTGCCAAATCAAGTTGCATTTAGATTCTGTTAGATTGACTGCCATACAGCTTTCAAACCCGGCTGACAATCATGGGGTTTTACATTGCATGTCTACTGTAGCAAAATGATTACAGGGAATTCCTTATCAGCTAGACGAGCATATGGCATGCACAAACTACTTACCGGTTCATAGTTCCTCACACACCAAAAAGGAAAACTTGCCTTTATACATTCAATGCATGAGCAGACGAGCTTTCTCTGCAGATGAACAATTATATTTCACTAAACTGCCTCCTGTCAAAAAACTGCTGTGGTCATTCAACCATGTATTTATAAGCTAAAAATTCACATTTGAGATCAGTCTGGATCAATGATAAACATGTCCAGGCTCCAGATTATTCCATAAAGCATATTATGATTATTCCTTTATCTGGTTGATGGTTTTGGCTGCACCTCATGTTTCTGCATTCACTTTCATCTAGGATGCATGTGTATTTGTGGGTTATTTTTCCTTTGCACCTGACGCATGCCGTTTGGGCCTTCCAACTTTTATTCATCTGCATGTACTAGGAAATTTATGAAAATGGTTTATTCTTTTGCTTGTCATTGTTTCTGTTCTTACATAAGCAACCATCCTCAGGTGTTGGTTTTTCATTTCCGTTCGACGTCATTAAATTACAGTCTTACCTGTTTTGAAATGGTTCCAGCGTCATTAAATTACAGTCTTGCCTGTTTTGAAATGGTTCCAGCGTGTGCTTGATGCATTGTTCCCCTTAGTTTTGGAGGAACATGTGTTATTGCCGGTGCTTTTGGTTGTGAAAAAACTTTCGTTAGTTGGGCACTTTAATTATGAAGTGACCACCTTACTGTCATGTCGTCATAGCTGCATAAAAAGCTTCTTCTATAATATTTTTGTGGTACCATGTCTATACCACTACTGAGTTTTAAAATCTCCACAATACTATAATTTTGAAGTTGTGGTTTATGTGGGATGCGATGAAAGAGGAAATGAGATGGCCGAGTTCTCATGGATTTCCCCCAATCGACAATGACATTGGCCAATGAATGTGAAGGGTGGAGCCGCTCCAAGTGTGTGGCGAGCTCACCATGGTGTCCTTACTCTAGATTGAGAGCTGACAACTATGATCCGACGAGCCACCTTGAATAGAAGGTACACCGGGATGTGTTTTGGGTGATGAGGAGGAGCTCATGATTTCCAGGTCGGACTGTCCGCCTAGATCGTTGGCATTGTCGTCATGCTCGCCAATCGGGGAAACATGTGCAAATGACACCCTAGGATATCGGACAAATCTTGTGCCGAAGGCCGGAATCTCGCCTCGCTCAACCCGTTGGCACTCACCACCGATACACAAGGATATGGACAACTTAGTTTTCTCCCATGGCAACGCACGGGCATGTGTGCTAGTAGTGTTTAAGAGGACTTTGGTCGGCAGTTGACTGGCCATTTATGTTTAATTATAGTATTTTATTAAATTTATTTCAGCCACATGGGCAAAATTGGGTATGCCTTCCGTTGGGCACACCAGCCGACCCAAATCAAAAAGCGGACGCGCACGTCCGCCTGGCCGACCCAAAGGGACAAAGCGCGCGTCCGTTTGGGTCGGTCCACTTTTTGTCCGTTTGGGTCGGGGCGTTGGAGTTGCTCTTACAGCTCTTGTGTCTCGCGCCGTAGTGGATTATTGGTGGTTGACTTGCGTCTCAAGGACCACAAGCGCACGCGGACAAGATTGTCTTCCTCAACAAAATGCGAGAGGTGAGAGCTATACATCCGGGCCCTTTACTTTGAAGTGACTTCAATATGACCCACCACGACGAGGACAAGAGCAATAACAACCTCCACCGCCGCACAAGGGGCGCTGCTACCTAAATGATTGCGAGCTCAAAGAGTTGTACCTTCATGGTCAACACTACACGTGGTCTAACGAGTGTGGCGCTACCGTGTTGGTCAACCTCGAGCACGATGAGCTAGGAGGAGCTCCACCCAAATTGTTCGCCTCGCTGTCTCTCCACCTTTATCTCCGACCACTACCCCTTCTGGATTGCACACCATGGCCTCCCTGTAGAGGACGTTTCTAGTTCGAGAGTTGTGGGGATTCAACAAGACAGTTGTTGAGGGTTGGGCTGCCGCGATCAATGAGCCCGACCAGTTTTGACGCCTCGTCATGCGGCTTAAGAACAGAACTCATCAATTGAGGAGTTGGAACGACAAGCAGATGTGTAGTGTCAAACTACCACTTGTGCTGGCCAGGGAGCTCATCTTCCGCTTCGATGTTACCATGGAGTTGAGGCAGCTCTCGGAGCTTGAGCACCAGTTGCGTGCTAGGCTGAAGCACGCCTACCTAGGACTTGCTTCGCACCATGGCTAGGCAACGTTGGAAGATTGCCTGATTGGCTGAGGGTGACACCAACCTCCAACAAAAAGCAAAAGCAAGTGATCCACAGCCTTGTAGCCGACGAAGCGGTGGTTTCTGACCACGCGACTATGGCCAAGGCTAACTTCGATCACTTCAACATGCTTCTTGGCACAGATGAGGGCTGCGAGTTCTCGCTGAACCTAGAATTACCAGGGTCATGCTTGGAGAACTTGGCCAGCCTTGACGACCCCATTAACGAGGAAGCTTAGGAGGTGGTTTGTCAGCTGGTACGGGGGTAGGCGTCAAGGCCGGACAGATTCACTGCGGAGGTCCTGCGATCTTGTTGTGGGAACCGTGAAGGATGATGCATGGTAGCCTTCACCAAGTTGCACTCGTTGCGTGGGCAGGGTTTCCATGGTCTAAACCAAGCCCTACTAATCCAGTTGCCCAAGACATCAGATCCATCGACCCTTCGGGACTACCACCCCATCAACTTCATACACATCTTTGCCAAGGTGGTGGCCAAGACGTTGGCTAGCAGGTTGCCTCCCAGATTGGGGGGCTTGGTTGAGGAGAACCAATGCAAGGTCATCAAGAAACGTTGCATTCGTGATAATTTCATGTTAGTTCAGCAGACGGCAAGATATCTGCACGGTGCACCAGATGGGTGAGTCGCGTGCCATGCTCAAGTTGGATATCGCTCATGCATTCAGCTCAGTGTTGTGGGCTCTATTTGAGGTACTTCAGCGGGTAGGCTTTGGCCAACGCTTCCTTGAATGGATTGTTATACTCCCGTCCACTGAAAGCACAGGAGTGATGCTCAATGGTGAACCAGGGCCTCTGGTCTGGCATCATAGGGGCATGTAGCAGGGGAACCCACTCTCCCCTATGTTGTTTGTGTTGGTGATAGATACTCTCAACAGGTTTTTTGCTAGGTTATAAGAGAGTTCGGATTGCATCGTCGCCTAGCAACACGCGTCCTGACAACTCTGTCTCACTGTACGCGGACGATGTTGTCATCTTCTACCACACGGATAGGGTGAAGTTGTCCATTGTCCACAGCTTGCATGCGCACGCTTCGGGGTTGCACACCAACTTTGCCAAATGTTCGGTGTCCCCCGTTAGGTGTTAAGAGGCCTTGGAGAAGAAATCGGTGATGGAGTGTCAGCTAGCTCCTTTCCTGAATAAGTACCTCAGGATCCCACCTCAGGCTCAGGAAGTCCTCGTGTAAGGCTTTCCAACCTTTGGAAGACATGATCGCAAACCGCCTGGGCATCCATGATGGCAAAGGCGGGGCGCCTCACCTTGGTCAAGTTGGTCCTGGCCACCATGCCTTTGCAGTAGTCCTGGGCATGCAAAAGAAGACCCGAAAGACTTGACAAACCACCTGGGTGTTTCGGACCCTGGTCAAAACGCGATCATCTTCGACAAGGTGTGGCTCAACTTGACACACCTGCTTGACACATTCAAAACAGAGGCCAGGCAATGGCCACCGACAAGTGCGAGGGGTCTGGCGGCTTTGCTTCCGGCATTTACCTTGCCTAGCAACTATGACCGTCGGGTAGTATTCTCTAGGTGTTGCCCATCTTTGGGCTTGTATAGACTCTCCTTTCTAACAATGCAATGAAACAAGGCTTTTGTGATTTCTTGGGAGAAAAAAAGGTTGTTGGCAAATTACATTCGAAGACGACTTTTAGTACAACAGAAGAGACATTGGCATACTCAAAATTGTCGGTGGTGTGCATTATATGGTGCAGGTGAATAAAGTAGACACAACAAACCAACAATGAACTACTCCCTCCGTTCCTAAATATTTGTCTTTTTAGAGATTTCAATTGGACTACCACATACGGATGTATATAAACATATTTTAGAGTGTAGATTCACTCATTTTGCTCCGTATGTAGTCACTTGTTGAAATCTCTAGAAAGACAAATATTTAGGAACGGAGGGAGTATCATGCATCATGCATGACTCTGCAAAGGTGAAAGTTCAATGTACTGAGCGTGCTTGATATCCCTATAGAGGAAGTATCAGATCACTTCATGGACATTTTTTATCAATCTATTGCTTGGATGTAAATATTGGATGCGGAAATATGTGGAAAGAAAATTGTGTGCACCCTCGTTCACTCCATTACTCAAGTCAATGCTAAACCACATAAGGTCCATCACTCATCGAACATTGAAGGACAACTTTGGTCCTTCAATGAACCCTGGATCATTTGAACACACGACGGCATCTAGATTGCAGCATCTCAACCAATTCGCCCGGTAACAGCAATCGTCTCTGGTTACAATTTGTGCGACTCGGTAGGAGAACAGTAAGCCAGTTGACCTTCCAAGTGACAACTATGATCATATGGCATAGATATGTATGTTTAATTGTTAAGGATCTGATCCTAGTAGCTAGTAAACATTTCTCACTGAAAATACTAAGAGCAAATTATACTGCCATAATAGAGAGGCACAAGCTCTGTTTTCAAGGCGTCGCCTAGGCGACGCTTAGGCGTCAGAGTGCTCAGGGACGTCAAGGCGTCTTCGTCGCCTTAGTTTTCTATCTAAGGCGCCCGCCTTGTGCTGTTGAGGCGTCCAAGGCGTCGCCTAGGCGGATAAGGCACCGCTTTAGTTGATTTTGGACGCCCTGGACATGCATGGGCAGGTTGAGCGGGAACCAGCAGCTGGCGCGCGCCAGAAAGAGGAATTGGCGGGAGGGAAGAGAAATTGGGCGGGAGAGAGGGGGTAAGCAGAGGCAGGAGAGAGAGGGGAACACACCCGTGACTCCAAATCGAGGGGGAAAGAGAGAGGAGCTCTCTCCTCTCACGCCGCCGGCCCAGATCCGCTCCTCCTCCGCCGGCCTCCCCCTCTCCGGTCAAGCTCCTCCTCCGCAGGCCCTTCCCCTCTCCGGCCAAGATCCATCTCCGCCGGCCCTCCCCCTCTCCGGCCAAGCTCCTCCGCCGACGGCAGCCATCTCCCAAGGTACGGCTCCTCTCTGCCTCTCTTTTCCCCTCACCTGCCCATGTTTTCTGATGGTGCTGCTGCTTGTGCCTCACTGCCTTGCCTCTAAACCCTCTGTTTAGTATATGCATGTGTAGATGTGCTGCTTGTGCCTCTGCCCTCTGCCCACTGCCCTCTATTATAGTAGTGTTAGCTGCAAGTTGTGATTAAAATAGTTGCTGATTGTCCTTGTTAGCTGATTAGAATAGTAGGTTAGTGGATCTTCTTTATACTAGCTTATTATTAGAATAGTAGCTGTTTGTCCTCTGCGGCTCTGCCCTCTATTATATTGTTAATTGTTTGCACTTTGCACTTTGCAGTCCCACAATGGCAGATGCAGGAGCTGATGGGGGTGGTGATGTGCTTATGATCCAATGAAAGATCCAGAACGCAGGCCACGGAGGTCAGATGATCCAGGCTGGAATTATGGGTATTGGTTGAAACCTGGCAACATCAATAATGTTGTGTGCAACCTTTGTGGCAAGATAACTAAAGGAGGGATCAAGAGACACAAAGAGCATCTTGCTGGCACCGGTGGGGATGCAACAGGTTGTCCAAAGGCTACCACACAGCTTAGGAGGGAGATGTTAGAATATTTGGAAAAGAACAGGAGAAACATAGGACAGCCAGATGATGATGATGATGTAGTGGAGGTAGATGTAGCAGGGACAGTTCAAAGCTCCACTAATGCAGCAGCAGTTCAAGGCTCCGCTACAAGACCAAGTTCAGGGACAGCAGCCAAGAAGAACAAGAAAGCCTTTGCGGTAAAAATGTCAGGCAAAAAGTTTCAATCTGTTGCAACCAAGTCAATTGTTTCCATGCTTAGGAAAAAACCTGAGGATGTTGTCGATGAAAGACGCTCCGGTTGCTCTCAAAGCACCATGGAGTCCAGCACAAAAACACCGGAAGAGAAGCACTATGTGAGTATGCAGTGGGCATTGTTTTTCTATGAGTGTGGCATTCCTTTCAATGTTGCAAGCTCTAGGCAATTCCAGATTGCAATAGAAGCCTCTTGTCAATATGGCTCGGTTACAAGCCTCCTTCTCCTCATGAGCTGCGGGAGCCATTGCTTAGGGATTGTGTCAAGGAAACAAAAAAGTTGAGGGTGACGCACGAGGTAGCATGGAAGCAATATGGCTGCACACTAATGTCAGATGGCTGGTCCAATAAAAGGGGACGCCACTTGATCAACTTCCTTGTAAACAGCCCGGCGGGCACTTGCTTCTTGGAGTCGGTTGATGCATCAAGTGAATGCCAAGATGCTCGGATGATAGCAGATTTGCTAGAGAAGAGAATCGAGGATGTCGGTAAAGAGTATGTTGTCCAAGTTGTCACCGACAATGGTGCTAACTACAAGGCAGCGGGCAAGATACTAATGGAAAGGATTCCTACACTATATTGGAGTCCATGTGCACGCCATTGCTTGGACCTAATGTTGGAAGATATAGGGAAGCTAAAGGCATTTAAGAAGCCTATTGCACGGGGTAGACGAGTCACCACTTTCATCTATAGGCATGGCAGAATTCTTAGTCTAATGAGGAAGGCAACGGGTGGGCTGGATCTTGTGAGACCCGCAGCCACTCGCTTTGCCACATCCATTCTTGCTCTTAAGAGTTTGGTCAAGCACAAGCAAGCATTGAGGAGTCTATTTACATGTCAAGCATGGGTTGGAAACAAATTGGCCAAAACTGCAGCCGGTTTGAATGTGCAAGACATTGTGCTTTCAGCAGATTGGTGGCATGCAATTGAGGACTGCCTTAGAGCTTCAGGTCCACTACTTCGAGTGCTTAGGGTAGCAGATGGTGATGAGATTCCTGCCATGCCAGAAATGACAGCACTAATGAGGTTTGCAAAGGAGAAGATCAATCAAGGTTTTCCCCACCAAAACAAGCAAGCTTTGCTCAAGAAGATCATTGACATTGTTGACAAACGTTGGGAGAATCAAATATATCATCCATTGTATGGGGCTGCTTTGTTTTTGAACCCTGGAAAATACTTCTCTATTGTTGAGAGTGGTGATGATGCCCTAATTGGTGAGCTAAGAAGTTGTTTTAATGATGTCCTTGCACGAACAATACTTGATGTCAATACTCGCAACAAGATTGATGCACAAGCCGTTGACTATGAGGACAAGAGAGGACCCTTTGCTAATCAGATGGCAATCGATAACATGGTCGAAAAAAACCCTCGTAAGTGAACTAAAGTTAATTTCAGCAACAAGCAAGTTAATTTCAGCATGTTATTTTCTGTAAAAAGTACAAACTCCTAATGCATGTGTGTGTTTATGTTATGTGGCTGCTAGAAGGAGGGCGCGAGAGGGCCGGCCGGGGGCCTTTTTGCCCACGGCCGGGCAAGAGGGAAGGGATTTCCTTCTTAATTCTTGCTTGATTAGATTGATACATCTCCTCTCTTTATATAAAGAGGTTTACTTGACTCCCAAGCAAGGCTTACTTGACCCCTAAACAAGCGACCCTTATCTCTAAATAACCCTAAGACTAATGGGCCCAGGCCCATTACGTACTCTAACACTACACCCCACCTGGACATGCAGCTTGTCCTCGAGCTGCAGCCTAACCAACTTATAACCATGACTCGACGCAACACAAACCTAACACCTAAAAACAAGCCTTTTACATCTCGGCTTGGTTTATTACTCTCAACCTGAAATGGATTGGGACGCTTTATTTTGGACCCCTGAACATAAAGTGGACACCATCCGCACGTCGGCCGTGCACGTGTACAGCCACCTGGATCCCATGGAAACCATCTGGACAAAAAGAGTGTATGTGTATGGCCACCTGGAAGTGGTCGCAAGAGCGACCAGCAGAGGCGCCCTCGCAGCGGCCGGCGGCGGAATGCAGTGGTGCTACGTCGTGCGCTCTTGTCGGTGACACCATGCCTTCTCCACGCCGGACGGCTGTTGGTCTGCACCGCACAGAGAAGAGTGGAGGGTTGTCGATGGAGAATGACGAGGAGGGGTGCGCCCCCCCAACCGCCGATGTCGCAGACTTTGAGGTCACTGTCCGCATGCCCAAGATCCCCGACGCAACGGACGAGATCGAGGTCCTTTGCGCAGCGAAGCGCAACTGGGAGGAGCGGCAGCTGCAGACCACGCATCTCCCGCACATGCCGACGCGCTAGGAGGCCGCGCGCAGCAGCTTGCAACCTCACCGCCGCCGACACGTGGCGGGTAGTGATCCAAGCCGGAAGCGGTGACGGCGACGACGGGAACTTGATCTGCTGGATGGGGACGCCCTGGGGAAGCGGTGATGGCGACGGTGGGAACTTGATCTGATGGATCGGGACTCCCGCCGGCACGGTCGATGCGGGGCCGGAGCTGACCGGCGATGGCTGCTGCAGCTGCAGCGGCTGCTGCTGCAGCTGCAGCGGCTGCTGCGGCGGAGCGCCTGGCGCGGCGGAGGCCGCCAGGAGCGGCGGCTGCCATTGCAGCCAGGGCGGGGCGATGGATGGCAGCTGCAGCGGCCCGACGAGCGCGGCGGAGGCCGCCTGGTGCAGCGGCTGCCACGGCAGCCACGGCGGCGCGATGGCGGCGATGGGCGGCACAACTGAGTGCGACCCAGCGAGCGCGGCGAAGGCCGCCTGGTGCGGCGGCTGCCACGGCAGCCACGGCGGCGCGGGGGCGGCGATGGGCGGCGCAGCCGGGTGCGGCCCGTAGGACCCGGCCAAGAACAGGTGGATCTCCTGGACCGCCTATGTTAGGTCCCGCAACACCCCGGACACCTCCTTCGGGGTGAGGACGGCGGGGGCGGGCGCGATGAAGGAAGACATGATCGAACCAAAGCTAGCTGATACCAAATTGTTATGGCGCTGCTAGAAGGAGGGCGCGAGAGGGCCGGCCGGGGGCCTTTTTGCCCACGGCCGGGCAAGAGGGAAGGGATTTCCTTCTTAATTCTTGCTTGATTAGATTGATACATCTCCTCTCTTTATATAGAGAGGTTTACTTGACTCCCAAGCAAGGCTTACTTGACCCCTAAACAAGCGACCCTTATCTCTAAATAACCCCAAGACTAATGGGCCCAGGCCCATTACGTACTCTAACAGTTTATTTTACCATTTTAGTTGATTGGCGGCGTTCATATGGTGGTCGGGCAGTTGAGCTACAAAGGTTTGCAAAGCGTACTGTTAGTCTTTGTGCTTCATCTTCCGGTTGTGAGAGGAATTGGAGCGCATTTGAACATGTGAGTAACTTCTTTGTCTTTATTTCATCAAGAGAAAGTTAGTTTCAGGCTTTCAGCAAGTAATCTCAGCAAGTTATTTATTCACTCTATTTGCTATTTGTAGATCCATACCAAGAAAAGGAACCGGTTACAACACCGACTCTTGAATGACAATGTCTTTGTTTCATACAACCGGAAGAACTTGGATAGGTTTCAATAGAGGCGTGAGAAGATGGGTGGCAATAGCTATGACCCTCTAGTCATTGAGGATTTTGATTGGGGCAATGAGTGGGTTGACCCAACAATACCTCCACCCCAAGGTGATCGAGGGTGTCCCGATGACATTTCATGGGAGCTTGTTGATGAGGCTGTTGGTGCAAGTTCGTCGCTGCAAGGTCGCAACTTTCCTAGAGCTACCACCATGGCAAGGGGGGCCTCAAATGCAAGGGGGGGCTCAAATGTTAATGTCCAGTACCAAAGGCAGCGCAAAAGGGCTGCTCCGTCACCAACATTTCTTCATGAAGATGACGAAGAGGATGACCAAGAACAACAATCAAGTATCCGCAATGGAGAGGATGATGATTCAGACTTTCTTCAAGATGATGTTGATGTGACCGATGATGATGAAGATCCAACTAGTGCTGACCAAGATGGCGAAGACAACAGAAATACTATCATGGATGAGTTCGATGATGGCTATTGAGAATTGAGTGTGGCCAGCCTTGCTTATGATCATGTGTTTGCCTGTTTGGAACCTAATTTTATGTTGTGAACTTGTGAACCTAATTTATTGTGTTGCGGACCTAGTTTATGTAATATGTAATGCACTCATGTTTGTCATCTTGTTTTGCACTTGTTCTGTCATTTACTCTCTTTTTTTTACCAATGAATTAAGTCTAGTTTTAACCATATATGATATATGTTCATCTTTATGCAGATTCCTATTGTGGAAGGCAGAAATGGGAAACAAGATGGGAGGAATGGATGCTATGTGGGCTCAACAACCAGGAAATTCAAGGTATGAATCAGTTACATGTCCACTCATGGCTGCCATATTAGTACCCCTAGCGCCTAATAATAAGTGT
The DNA here is from genome assembly GCA_032464435.1 of Aegilops umbellulata. Taxonomy (NCBI): domain Eukaryota; kingdom Viridiplantae; phylum Streptophyta; class Magnoliopsida; order Poales; family Poaceae; genus Aegilops; species Aegilops umbellulata. The sequence continues at coordinate 259,413,227 of CP136057.1, forward strand.
CTAAGGCGTCGCCTCGCCTCGCGCTTTGAGCGCCTAGGCGTTGAGGCACCCCCCCAGCGCCTTAAAGCGCCTGGACGCCTTGAAAACATAGGGCAGAAGAAAAGCAAATTGCGTTTAGCGTTTATTTTTCTGATACGTGAACTCATATTAAATTAACTATTTATTAATCCCATAAAAATGCCCACACTACAATACACTAAGAAGCTATTGGTTCAGCAATATCCCACCAGAATCGCACTACATTGGTATGTGATTCCGGTAACTCTTATTATACCACTTCCTCAACAGAACACATGGGATCTAAAACCATTTCCCTGATTGAACCACTGCGTCAACCATGCATTACCCACCTCCCTGTAATCCTACTACAATTAAACCTAACACTACAGCTCTTGAACAAAACATCACCTAACAATTATTACAGCAACAGACCATGCCAACAAGAGAAAATGACAAACATGCTAGTGATAAAAACTCGACCATGTTTCTGAGGTGTACGGCATAAAAAAAAGTGTTTATAATTTGTCAACAACAATAACTCCAATTCAAGGTATTAACTGTTGACTTTCAACAACCAAAAGAGGCCATGAACAATTTTTCTCCAACAATGAGCATGACAGAAATTAAAAGAGCAAAACAAAATTATCAATTTAGAGCAAACCTGATGGCCATGGCATAGCCCTAGCTTGAACTGACCAATAGTAACTGTTTTTGTCTCTGGGTAGCGAGCATCCTCATCATATTCACCTCTGGTAATGTGGAGATCAGGACAGAGGCTTTTAAGGTAGTCGTGAACTTCCTAGAAGAATGTTGAGAAATTTATGAGTTAATATTTTATCAAAACAAAAAATTACAGTCCATACAAGAAAACATTATTAACACCCTATTAATAGGTGCAATACCCAGCCACAAGGAAACAAAAATCACTACATGAAATGGTACAAAGTCAACTATTTCTTCACAAAGATGGTTAGCCAGTCATCTCTACTACTATTAAACGAGCAAATATATTCTTCCCTAAGCGCACCCGAAAACATGTATACAGGACAATCAAGATAAAATACCACCTCACAATCCAGCCCATCTAATTAGATCTAACCGTCCACATAAAAATGAACCCTCACCTGTGTACGATTAGCAGTTTACCAGAGCGGACGAAAACTCTGCCATGTATCGAGCGAGCAAACGGAATGTTTCGCTGCGTGACCAAAAAATAAATTGATTCCCGTGATTAGTGGCCTGCATGCAGACGCATAGCCCACGATTCAGCAATATGGCGTTCACATGGATTGGTTCGGCCTGCTCAGGTATTAATGGCGAATTAAAAGGGAGGATTTGTTACCACGCAAAAGAAGGGAGGATTAGCTGGAGAGAAGAGATGAGGAATGCGTGGGGCATGCACCAGCGATAGGGTTTCGCTGCCGCCGTCCCGTGTGCTGTTCCGCCCGCTACATCTCCTCCCCGCACGACTCACTGGCCTCCAAGCTTCTAAGTCTACCTTTCTCCGCCCTTGCTCGCCGTATCCTTAGGTCACGGTTCGCCACCGATGTATCGATGTCGTTGGCCGTCGATTCTGCCGTTTCGTTCCTGCTGTTCTTGGGTAGGTGCTCCTCCCCCTGCAGTCCTCCCCTCGCCGCCGCGCCTGTTGGTATGCTGCCAAGGACCAAGATGTGCTGGAATTACGCCAATGCCGGCGGGCAGCCTCCATCGTCAATCGTCTGCTGGTGCTGGTGCTGGTGCCTGGTGATCAGCTGCATCCAATGGAGAAGGGACGGTGCGACCATCCATGTTCTGGAACACGCGGACCAATAGATCCACCCAAAAACCAGTCGAATACGAATGCAACCTGTAGGTACATTTTCTGTCTCTCTCTAATACTATTTTTTTTCTCTCTCACAGTGACATATCTGCACCTTCGGTCCTTTCTCGCTGCTAATCTTCTTTCCTAGGCGAGCACCCACGCAGTACAAGAATCAGTTGAACGATGACAGTTGGCCAGAAGCGTTTGATTTTCTTTGTGCATTTTGGTGACTGGATAGAAATTTGATATTATCACCAAACTCATTTCATTGTTTGCTTGCAGTTTACGTATTGGATTTGCAATGCAAAACATTCTATCTAGTCAACATCTTTTTGTTGAAGATGTACGTGGGTGTTTTCCACTGTTTTCCACTTGCATATATGAAATATGATGCATACATCATGCCTAGCATGCTTAGGCAGAGACCAACGTATATCTCTACTGTGATTTTTGTATTATCTTGTTCTCTTGGGGACGATCAATAAAGGGTGCAGCAGCCCAAGACTATTACCGTTTCTTGAAACACAGGTATCAGCTCGTTCACCGCATCTTAATGTATTGTGTACCTCCTCTTTCACAGCTATCGAAATATTTAGATTGTCATTTTAACTAATGCCCATACCATCATAAGCTATGAGCAAACAGGTGAGTCTTTCCGCACTGCTCTTGCCTATTCATTCTCTGTACTTTTGACAAATCCAAGTTGTTTTTTTCTCTCATGCAGTAAGTTACACTAATGTACTATTCTGAATTGCATTTTCCAATTTAATATCCTTTTATGCACTGCAATAATGCCTGAATACTTTGCGGCGTGCATGCTGTTGCAATTCCAGTACTTGCGCTCCATTATCCTACTTCATTTTAGAAATTATGCTTTGTACGTGCTGCATCATCAAGCCTTTTTCAAGAGGCATCAGTGCAAGATTTTGAAGAATTGGATTCAGTGAAAATTGAGTTCTCACCAAACGGGCAAATATCTTCCAGGTCAGGTACAAGTTTTCTTGCAGTTCTTGCTCCTGCCTTCCGACTCCATATTATATAGCATGGAGGAGAGGAGAAACAATGAAGCCTAAATGGAGTATGTAGTTGTGCTTTTTTCTACCAACCACAAATAGTAGGCATGTAGTACTGATATCGCATTTCAGTTATTGTTATCCTTGGAACAAATATTAGCTTTGTAATGAAGTAGAAGTGACGTCTTCGCATTTTCCACAGGAAATTCCTAGCAGATAGTGTCTCTTGATATATGTACTGGATAACGAATTCATTGTTTGCTTGCGGGTTACATCTTGGATTTATGTGTCTAACTTGTTTGTGCCATGGCGTGCAAACTGTGCAGATCATGCTTCTGGTGAAACATACACCACTCTTCTGGTGTGCCAAGTGCCTCTCATTTTCATTTGGGGCTGCGTTCACTTTGAATGTAATTTTTACACTTGTAAAATGATAAAGAGCACATAACGTGTTTCCCCCACAATATAGATTAATGTCTAGCTTATAGAGATAATAAACCGTCTTCATTTTACTGGTAAATATTGAGGGCTCCTTTGATCCAACAAGCAAAGTTGAGGGTTGGGTGTGATTGTTGAAAGTATGGCGGGTTGATTATTGCTACTGCTGTTGGGTATGTGCAACAAGGAAGAAGTTTTTGACTTGTTGAAGACAGAAGGTATAGCAGTTCTCAACCTGATGTAGTATTGGCGTCTAACGGGGCATTAACAAGCTTTGTATAAAAAATTAATTTGCTTTCTTGGTGGCAGCTCTCGGAGGGAAGGAGCATCATGTTGTGAACATGGTTATCTTCAAAACATTTTTTTTTGTTGGTTAGCTGTTTCCATAAAGAAATAGTCAATGTTATTTCTCATGCATCAACTTATTTTAGTGGAGCTGAGCACTATGAGGATTTGTAAAGGCTTTGGAGTTGCTAATCTGAACAGCCATTATGATAAATGGAAGTTGTCCATTCATCTTTTTTTTTGAGGAAACATGTGCTTTCATCATATAAAAGATCTACAATAAGCATCATTGCCCAGCGTCTGGATATAACTCGGTAATATCTGCTTGGGTTTGTCCCAATTAATTGGACTAGCTCCTTTAGTCCATGTATTTGTATCATCCAGTGCAGCTAAGTGTATCTAGCAAATGAGTGCGACTGGGTTATTGAAGGCGGCCGAAGAAGCACATCCACCTTACACCTCACCTCCGGCTGCCTTCGCTATCTTGTGAAGTTTGGGTTTGTATCCTTGTAAGACTTCTTTTTATCTTGCTTTTCTTGGTTCGATTTTTGTGGTGTCCATCCTCCGTGATATCAGATGCGGCTAGGGAAACTAAATGTCGCTCCATGCTTGAAAACGCTGGTGCCAAGAAGCTCAGTTAGGATATAAAATAACATGCTGATCAGTCATGCGTTGCACGTGCATGCTTACTAGTCATACAAAATAGTTGAAAAGCAACAAATAGTGTGCAATGTTGAGCATCATGACCCAACACTTCACAGGTTCACATCCATAATCCTATAGAATAATACATCGACTTCTCTTTGTTACTTTTTCCCATGGCTTTCAATTAGTTTGACACGCAACCGCCCAAATTCCTGTTGCTTCATCATGAATTAATAAGGCAATAAGATACAGCATCACATGCTTACCAAACACCTAGGTTCCATTAAGGCATTCTAGTGGCACTCTAGTGTTTTTAGCAAGCCAAAATATTAGTGTCTGAATCACAAGATAGCCTCAGGATGCAATCCATCATGACAAATGTGTTGGTTCATTTCAGTTTACAGGTCAATATAGCATCGACAGTGCAACAAGACTAACATAAACAATACCATACAACTTTTGAAATTGATGTGTTTGGGATTGACATGTAGAAAGCATATGGTATGAAAAATAAGATGATGATAAAATTGGTTAAAACCTATACATGGTGTACTATACCTTAAGTGTTCATTGGGAAAAAACTGGAAAGCGTTTCAGCTCGCAAAAATAGGTGCAAGTAGATAAAACTTGATGTTAATGGACCATCACAAAAAATGCAAAGCGCAACAATCATTCAATCAGAAAAAATCATCAGAGAATTAAAATTTGCAAAACGATAATAAAACTCCATGAGATAGATGTACTATAGTCAGCAGGTTGGTAAAAAAAATCTTCACGCAGGCTCATTCAAAGACTAGGTGGGCACTAATGTTACCTTTCTTCTTTCTGATCCATATTTTCAAAGGAACAGAGATTGTGATTACCCTTTCAATAAGTTTCGGGAAAATTTCATAAACTGGGCATGGTGGGAATAAGTTTAGATACTTTTTTTTGTAAAATAAGTTACTCTAAGCAATCAGACAATAAATAAACTAATGATAATTGAGCAATAAGAACAAAGAGAAACGATGATTTAATAATATTTCAGTTAATTATTTGGACCCAAAGGTACATTCAGGATTGGTGGAACTAAAATTTATTATAGCTGCTCCAATAGAAAAAGTAAGCAGTACCCTTTAGATACCATGTATGTTTTGATCAAAGAAAACATGACCACCGAACTACTAGTCTACTGCAGAGAAAGAAAACAATTTTGTAGTTTTTCTAATATGATTTCTTGTATTTAAATTTAGAGATTATGTCATGGCCTAAGTTCCTGAGGGGATAGTGGTGGCTGGTGGGAGGTGGGAGGTCGGGGGCAGCGAAGGTTGCATTTGTCTGCCGTGATGTTAAGGGAAGATAGGACTGTGGAGAAGAACCCTCCCTTTTCTGTTTTACGTTTATTGCTTGCGTTTCTTAATACCAGTCCAGGGCATAATATAGCCTGCAGTTTACATGACTTGAAAAGTAAGAACTTATATAAGCACATGCATCGTTCTGTGAGTAAGCGTGGTACTTTTCAGAATCGGAAGATACATGATGATCATACAAATTTCTACCACCACCTGCATAGTTCTGAGAGATAGGCGTGATATTTATACAGAATGAAAAAAAAACTGTGTAGATAACGAACCAAGAGAGGAAACTATTGTCTCATGCCTACTCCCTCCGAAGCTCAAATCCCCCACACGTCTACTGCAAAACCGCATCATACAGACAAGCAAGCTTATGCCAATCGATAATCAGTCCACATGCCCAGGACGGGTGCCGTTGGTCCGAAAATCAACACGGCGACACCCAATAATAACTGAACAAGGAACAAAATTTGTCTAACAACCAATAAGCATGGCTTCACGAACTAGTCGGTCAACCAGATTTGACAGACCAGAGACACCGCGATCCAGCAGCAATCACGCGCACGCGGCATCGAGCATGTATCACGGGGATAAAAGGAGACTGACCTTGATGCAGAGGTTCCCGGTGCAGATGATGTGCTGGATCTTGCCCGGGACGAGCATGGACTTGAACTTGGCGGGCAGGTCGGGCGCACGGTGCGGGATGTGCAGATCCCCCAGCGCTAGGACCAGCACCATTGGATTGGGGATCGGGGGGAGGAAGGGGGACGGCGGCGGAAGGAGGAGAGCGATCCGAATCGCTCAGCCCGCTCTGCTCTCCTGGAACGCGATGATCAAATCTTCCACTCAAATCCCTAGCACGATCGATACCCCTCAAACTTGTTGGGACAACTCACTTCCGTCCTCATCAAACTTCCAATGAAGGTCTTCCCCTCGAAAACAAAACAACTGAAGGTCCTCAAACTAAATTACGCGTTCATCCACCCTATGTAGAGTATTTAGATATTAGATATATTAAAACTGAGCACCCTCCCAGCCCTCTTAGGCCATCAGCATTTCTAATCGTTAGATCGTCACTTTTAGTCGTTTTTGGCCGTCGGATTCCCTGTTTTATTCCACGTTTTCTCGCTAAGTGGGCTAGGCAGCTACTCTGGTGGCATTTTCTAAGCACTCTGGTTCATTGGGCCTAGCCGTCCCACAAAGCCCACGAAGAAATTTACACGAGACAAAAGGGCGAACGACTACTCTCGAGAAACCTAGGTACGACGCCGCCGCTATCGTCCATGCTACGTCACTACCCCTCCTGTCACGCGACCTCACGCCGCCTCGCCGCCGGCCTCCGGCCCTCCTATCCTCACTCCCAAAGCCACCGACCTCATCTCCCACCCTCTCCTCCTACCTCATCAGAAGAGAAGAGAAGAGAAGAGGGAGATCGACCAGGTCAAGCGCCGACATGGCGGCAGCCAGATCCGCCACGGCCGCAACCACCTCGCAAAGGATCATGATCTTGGCCACCACGGAGATCGCGACCAACGACCAGTCCGTCCTGCGTCACCTTCACCGACACCGTGGCTCATCGGCGACGCGACCATGAACCAGGCCGCCACGAACCCCGTCAGCACTATCTTCAGCGAGAACTACCAACTGACTGTCAGTTGCTAATTCCCCTTTTTTGTTTTATTTAGGGGCAGTCTTTGTTTTGCATGGTAAGGGCAGTCCTTCTGTTATGTTAGTTAATCAAGTTTCTCGGGTTCATGGGTTTGTGTCACGGCATTCTGTGCTTGTGTTGCATATATATTTATCACAGTAGTATCGACAATGTAGACATGCCCAGAGCCTTGCATCCTTGCCATCTCATTCTTCAGTTGTCAAATGCTCAGTCAACTATTCAGATTCCTGCATCTTTTTTTCAGTTTTTTCCCATATTGAATCCAAGATGCCATAAGACGATATAGAAGTTTGGGATTAATTCTTGGCTGAAACATATAAAAAATACAAGTATGTACAAGTTGTTGGATGGAGGGTTGGCCAGAATTCCGCTAGCAGTCAGCATAGAGAACCAGGACAATGGCGGTGGAGCCTCGAGTATCAGAGCACCGTTGTCGTCGTTCCCGCTCCATAGACCACCAACTGGATTCACCGCTGCCTGAATGAAAGCAAGGGAACCAATCCAGATTCATCTGATGTGTTCAAGAAATTAACAGTGTTGTCATACATGACAGGCTGATTAACAGGGTCAGTGGATAAACACCCATCTTATTAAAAGTAAAATAATGTTCTGTTGGTACATATTTGTGTATATGATGAGAGATGAAAATTCTGAGTTGTCATGCTTGTGCATTAGCATGGTTCAGGAGTTTTAGCTGGTGCTTTTCAAGATCAATAAGACGGAGTGTTTGTTCGCTGATCCATTAAGTCCACAATGCACGTGTGTGCAGGAATTTTCTGTTTGTATTGTACAATGAAGATGTCTTTTTTTTCATTCTAATGTAATTACTATGGAGTCACTCACTCACTCCCACTCTTGTTTTTGGCATATTACTGGGACCCTGGAGATATAAAACACACTGTTTACCATTCTGTAGGAACCATAAGCAATATATGGCAAAGACATCTTCCTAATTGTAGAATCATGCACGCTTTTCGGGCACACACGTACATATATCGTAATTTGTAATGCTAACAAACAGATGATATAACCAGCCAGATCTACTCGAGCAAATGTACCCGCCACTTTCTTGGGACATTTAATTGCCCATAGAATCGTGTCGGCTTTGATAGTCGGGACTGGAAGGGACATTATCTGTCTTGTTAAAAGTCTTGATCGTATATACTAAGGTCATAGGACTCCACATGCTACCAGTTTCATATGAAAAACAATCTTCACAAAACCTGATCCCCACCTATGTCGACTCACATCTAAACCATTGGCATCCAATTACCTCTTATATACAACCTCCACCTGAGCCTAGGACTGATTACTTAGACCAGTATTATCCTTTTGTTAGATATATAAATATGTGTGCATAGGCGAATCGTTGATGTGGGAATGATGTTGATACTTGGTACACAATATGATCTCTGTTAATACGATAGTGCATTTCCCTCAACAATTTCCCTGTTCTTACTGGTCTTTGATCTTCTTTACACAAAACAGAATGGAATTCTTGGATTTGAAGAAATTTCCCTTGCATCTCCTGGCAAGAAAATTGACTTTACATTCAGAAAAGAATCATGGTATTTGCATGGATAGTTTACCTTTAAATATGGCAGTAGATTACAGAAAAATTCTACTATGAAAATGACACATAATAGAAAAAGTCTGCACCATACAGTGGCACTTATACCTTGCATCTCCCATATGATAACTTGTAGTATGAATTTCTGCTTAGAGTGATTAGATGGACCTGGAAGAAATGTACAGCCACTGGCACATTTTTGTAGAAGGTTATAAATTTGGAAATAAATTGTAGCGTCTGCTTTACTGTTATCTTCCATTTAATTTATAGCTTTTGATCTTGTCATATTTACATGTTGTTTAACATCCTATGCAGCTTGACTTTGATTCAAAGTGCACGAACCTGAATGCAGGCATCATTTTGACTGGAAGGCCTTTCTTTTTTCGTTCTTTGGGATCAACAAACATCATTGTGTAATTCAATACCTGGATGGTTTTGGGCAGCTTTATAATTTGGTAAACAATACTGACATCACACTTAATTGAAATATTTTGTGTGTTTCTTGTGCTCGCCTTGCAAGACCTTAAAAACAAGATGACAAAGAATTGGTATACATTTCCTAATTAATGTCTGTCTTATATTGCAATTTATATTATTATCAATGATTGTTTGATGAATTAAATTTCTGTCTTATCAATGATTGTTTGATGAAATACATATTACCTTTTTTAGCATAGTAAAGCTATGTTTAGAAGTATCCATTAATTAACTTGTGAGGAGATCAAAATCATGCTTACTCAATATCATAAATAATGAATGAACCTGTACAATAATCAGTTGGGTACCTTCTTTTAGTTTGAGGGGTTCATGATTTGGATAGTGTTTATCGATGCTGGTTTAAATCAGTGTCAATTAATTTGGATTGGAGGGAGTATCATGTTTTGTTGTGTCATATATATTATTGAAATCCCTACCACTCTATTGATAAAATGGACGGGCGCGGCAACGCGTGCCATCAATGATCTAGTGTCTTTTCAAATCCACCCTATGTGTTTCGCTACGTGGAGGTGTTAGAGCAACTCTAGCAGACCCCGCATCCCGTGGCCCGCAAAACGCTCGGGTCGGCCTCCCAACCCGTAAAGATAGAGGTTGGGGGAGAAGATTTGTCGCGCCCCGCAAAAATATTTGCGGGCCAGGACGAGATGCGGGGTCTGATCGGGCAGGTTTTCCCGCCCCACCCGCAATTTGGCGGTTATTTTGCGGGCCGGGGCGGAATACGGGGTCTGCTAGAGTTTCTCTTACTCGGAACTAGGGCTGCAAACGAGTCGAGCTCGAGTGAGTTGGAGTTGGCTCAGCTCAACTCATATGAAAATTCGAGCGAGCTCAAACTGAGTGAAGCTTATGATCGAGCTGTAGAACATGACTCGTACTCGGCTTGTAATGATCTCGAGTTGATCTCGAGCTAATTTCGAGCTAAATGAGATGGTAAAAAGTATGAATCTATGGATGAAAAACTAAAAAATTAAGGTGAATATGCTGGGAACTTGCCAAAAATATAGGTTATTTAACACATAGTCGACTACGTGCCATAATGAGGCCTAAATCTTCTCTGCATTTAGTTAAGTTTCCATGTTCCTTGGTAAATAAAATGGAGAAAAATTATGGACAACATAGATGGTAATAAAATATCGTATTTCTATTTAATATAAGGCATGACTATTTAACAAAATGATATTCTGTTGAGCTATCGAGCTAAAATCGAGCGAGCCAACATTGGCTCAAGATCGACTCGTTTCTCGGTCGAGGTACATAAAGTGTTCAAGCTCAGCTCATTTCTTTTCAAGTCGATCTCGAGTCGAGTTAAAAAACGAGTCGATCTCGAGCGCCTCACGAGCCTCGAGCTTTTCTTGCAACCCTACTCGGAACAGAGGTGCCCCCTTCAAAATTGTTGTGCATCCAATGCTCTACGATGGATGTACCACACTTCCTTTATACGAAGATTAAGGATGAGTTGGCTGAAGTTTGGGGATCGCAACACGGGATTATTTTTATAGTTTTGCATCCGCCGGAAAATGTAACAGAATTTGCCATCTAAAAAATGACATGGGCCAACGGCTGGATGGTACAAGTGCGATTAATCCTCGCATTCATTCTTATTTCAATAATCTCTTCACCTGAGGTGTATGAGAGAGATCCTAATTTCCTTGCAAAAGTGAAAGAAAATGTTACTGTCCAAATGAATGAGATGTTGCTTAATCCTTATTCATCGGTGGAGGTTAAAAATGTCACTGATAGTATTGGTGATCCTAAGGCCCCGGGGCTGGATGGGCTACATGCCATCTTTATAAAAAAATATTGGCATGTCTTCTTGCATGATATTACTCATGAAGTTCTTCACGCACTCGACTCGGGTATGATCCCGGAGGGGTGGAATAATATTGTGGTGGTTTTGATACCTAAAGTTGATTCTCCTGAATCGATTACTCAATTTCGTCCTATAAGCCTTTGTAATGTTATCTACAAGATAATTTCTAAGATGCTTGCTAATTGACTGAAGACCATTTTGCCTGAGATCGTTTCAAAAAAACAGAGTGTTTTTGTGCCTGGTAGATTAGCAACAGATAATATATTGGTAGCTTATGAGTGTGTCCATAAAATCAAGAATAAGAGAAATGGGCAACGAGGGCTCTGTGACGTCAAGTTGGACATGCATAAAGCATATGACAGAGTTGAATGGGTCTTTTTGAGGAATATGATGCTGAAGTTGGGTTTTGATGACTAGTGGCTGAATTTAATTATGAATTGTGTTTCTTCAGTGAAATACACAATCGGTATAACTCCCAAGAGATAGAAGGAGTCACACCAACAAGAGGCCTTTGACAAGAGACCCTTTATCCCCGTACTCATTTCTCTTGTGTGTAGAAGGTTTATCTAGTATACTACAATTTGAAGAAGAAGTTGGTGGCATTTATGGGGGTTTTGAACACAGTATAGACATCGACACTCATATGCTACGCGCATACACTCATGGTGTGTAGAAATGCACCGTCAGTCTCACACCTTTTATTTGCTGATGATTCCCTAATCCTCATGACGGCGGATATGTTAAATGCAGCTTCCTTACAGTGAGCACTAGATGATTATTGCACTAACTCTGGCCAACTGGTGAGTAGATCAAAATCAAGCATTTTCTTTAGCCCTAATACCAGTGTGGTGGTGGGGGCAGAAATTTATCAAGAATTATATATTGACACTGAAGCACTCTTAGGTAAATATTTAGGCTTACCAGCTCTGGTAGGAGCAGATAGGAGTGATTGCTTCAAGAATTTTGTTGAGAGAATCAGAGAAAGAATTTGTGTTTGGATGGCTAAGGCTTTTATCAATGGGATGCAAAGAACTGTTGTTGAAAGCAGTTGCTCAATCTATCCCTGTGTTTGCCATGTCGGTGTTTAATATCCCCAAGGGGGTCTGTAAGGACATAACGGATCTTATAACACAGTTTTGGTGGGGAGGGGATGGAGATAAGAAAATTATGCATTGGTATGCATGGTGGAAGCTATGTACTCCGAAGAAGATGTGAGGGATGGGGTTTCGAGACCTTCACTCCTTTAATTTGAACATGCTAGCTAAGCAGTGCTGGAGATTCATAACTAGTCCAGATTCTCTATGTGCTAAGGTGTTGCGTGCTAAGTACCATCCGGATGGAAATTTATTATTGGTTGGCCCAAAAAATGGCTCCTCTTTTACTTGGCAAAGTTTGGTAGCGGGGCCGCAAACTTTTAAAAGGGGCCACATTTGGCGCATTGGTGATTATAGCAAGGTTAATATTTGGACTGGTCTGTGGATTCCATCTAGTCCAAACTGTCATATAATAACTCCTAGGGGTCAAATTTTAATCTCCAAGGTACCGTACCTAATTTATTTGACAAATGTAGAATGGGATGAAGAATTGATTAGAGCTATATTCAATCCAATGGATGTTGGGAAACGTAGCATGCAATTTCAAAAAAAATCCTACACTCACGCAAGATCTATCTAGGAGATGCATAGCAACGAGAGGGGGAGAGTGTGTCCATGTACCCTCTTAGACCGAAAGCGGAAGCATTTGACAACGCAGTTGATGTAGTCGAACTTCTTCTCGTTTCGACCGATCAAGCACCTTCAAACTGGCGGACTCCTGCATCTTTTTTTTCAGTTTTTTCCCATATTGAATCCAAGATGCCATAAGACGATATAGAAGTTTGGGATTAATTCTTGGCTGAAACATATAAAAAATACAAGTATGTACAAGTTGTTGGATGGAGGGTTGGCCAGAATCCCGCTAGCAGTCAGCACAGAGAACCAGGACAATGGCGGTGGAGCCTCGAGTATCAGAGCACCGCTGTCGTCGTTCCCGCTCCATAGACCACCAACTGGATTCACCGCTGCCTGGATGAAAGCAAGGGAACCAATCCAGATTCATCTGATGTGTTCAAGAAATTAACAGTGTTGTCATACATGACAGGCTGATTAACAGGGTCAGTGGATAAACACCCATCTTATTAAAAGTAAAATAATGTTCTGTTGGTACATATTTGTGTATATGATGAGAGATGAAAATTCTGAGTTGTCATGCTTGTGCATTAGCATGGTTCAGGAGTTTTAGCTGGTGCTTTTCAAGATCAATAAGACGGAGTGTTTGTTCGCTGATCCATTAAGTCCACAATGCACGTGTGTGCAGGAATTTTCTGTTTGTATTGTACAATGAAGATGTCTTTTTTTTCATTCTAATGTAATTACTATGGAGTCACTCACTCACTCCCACTCTTGTTTTTGGCATATTACTGGGACCCTGGAGATATAAAACACACTGTTTACCATTCTGTAGGAACCATAAGCAATATATGGCAAAGACATCTTCCTAATTGTAGAATCATGCACGCTTTTCGGGCACACACGTACATATATCGTAATTTGTAATGCTAACAAACAGATGATATAACCAGCCAGATCTACTCGAGCAAATGTACCCGCCACTTTCTTGGGACATTTAATTGCCCATAGAATCGTGTCGGCTTTGATAGTCGGGACTGGAAGGGACATTATCTGTCTTGTTAAAAGTCTTGATCGTATATACTAAGGTCATAGGACTCCACATGCTACCAGTTTCATATGAAAAACAATCTTCACAAAACCTGATCCCCACCTATGTCGACTCACATCTAAACCATTGGCATCCAATTACCTCTTATATACAACCTCCACCTGAGCCTAGGACTGATTACTTAGACCAGTATTATCCTTTTGTTAGATATATAAATATGTGTGCATAGGCGAATCGTTGATGTGGGAATGATGTTGATACTTGGTACACAATATGATCTCTGTTAATACGATAGTGCATTTCCCTCAACAATTTCCCTGTTCTTACTGGTCTTTGATCTTCTTTACACAAAACAGAATGGAATTCTTGGATTTGAAGAAATTTCCCTTGCATCTCCTGGCAAGAAAATTGACTTTACATTCAGAAAAGAATCATGGTATTTGCATGGATAGTTTACCTTTAAATATGGCAGTAGATTACAGAAAAATTCTACTATGAAAATGACACATAATAGAAAAAGTCTGCACCATACAGTGGCACTTATACCTTGCATCTCCCATATGATAACTTGTAGTATGAATTTCTGCTTAGAGTGATTAGATGGACCTGGAAGAAATGTACAGCCACTGGCACATTTTTGTAGAAGGTTATAAATTTGGAAATAAATTGTAGCGTCTGCTTTACTGTTATCTTCCATTTAATTTATAGCTTTTGATCTTGTCATATTTACATGTTGTTTAACATCCTATGCAGCTTGACTTTGATTCAAAGTGCACGAACCTGAATGCAGGCATCATTTTGACTGGAAGGCCTTTCTTTTTTCGTTCTTTGGGATCAACAAACATCATTGTGTAATTCAATACCTGGATGGTTTTGGGCAGCTTTATAATTTGGTAAACAATACTGACATCACACTTAATTGAAATATTTTGTGTGTTTCTTGTGCTCGCCTTGCAAGACCTTAAAAACAAGATGACAAAGAATTGGTATACATTTCCTAATTAATGTCTGTCTTATATTGCAATTTATATTATTATCAATGATTGTTTGATGAATTAAATTTCTGTCTTATCAATGATTGTTTGATGAAACACATATTACCTTTTTTAGCATAGTAAAGCTATGTTTAGAAGTATCCATTAATTAACTTGTGAGGAGATCAAAATCATGCTTACTCAATATCATAAATAATGAATGAACCTGTACAATAATCAGTTGGGTACCTTCTTTTAGTTTGAGGGGTTCATGATTTGGATAGTGTTTATCGATGCTGGTTTAAATCAGTGTCAATTAATTTGGATTGGAGGGAGTATCATGTTTTTTTGTGTCATATATATTATTGAAATCCCTACCACTCTATTGATAAAATGGACGGGCGCGGCAACGCGTGCCATCAATGATCTAGTGTCTTTTCAAATCCACCCTATGTGTTTCGCTACGTGGAGGTGTTAGAGCAACTCTAGCAGACCCCGCATCCCGTGGCCCGCAAAACGCTCGGGTCGGCCTCCCAACCCGTAAAGATAGAGGTTGGGGGAGAAGATTTGTCGCGCCCCGCAAAAATATTTGCGGGCCAGGACGAGATGCGGGGTCTGATCGGGCAGGTTTTCCCGCCCCACCCGCAATTTGGCGGTTATTTTGCGGGCCGGGGCGGAATACGGGGTCTGCTAGAGTTTCTCTTACTCGGAACTAGGGCTGCAAACGAGTCGAGCTCGAGTGAGTTGGAGTTGGCTCAGCTCAACTCATATGAAAATTCGAGCGAGCTCAAACTGAGTGAAGCTTATGATCGAGCTGTAGAACATGACTCGTACTCGGCTTGTAATGATCTCGAGTTGATCTCGAGCTAATTTCGAGCTAAATGAGATGGTAAAAAGTATGAATCTATGGATGAAAAACTAAAAAATTAAGGTGAATATGCTGGGAACTTGGCCAAAAATATAGGTTATTTAACACATAGTCGACTACGTGCCATAATGAGGCCTAAATCTTCTCTGCATTTAGTTAAGTTTCCATGTTCCTTGGTAAATAAAATGGAGAAAAATTATGGACAACATAGATGGTAATAAAATATCGTATTTCTATTTAATATAAGGCATGACTATTTAACAAAATGATATTCTGTTGAGCTATCGAGCTAAAATCGAGCGAGCCAACATTGGCTCAAGATCGACTCGTTTCTCGGTCGAGGTACATAAAGTGTTCAAGCTCAGCTCATTTCTTTTCAAGTCGATCTCGAGTCGAGTTAAAAAACGAGTCGATCTCGAGCGCCTCACGAGCCTCGAGCTTTTCTTGCAACCCTACTCGGAACAGAGGTGCCCCCTTCAAAATTGTTGTGCATCCAATGCTCTACGATGGATGTACCACACTTCCTTTATACGAAGATTAAGGATGAGTTGGCTGAAGTTTGGGGATCGCAACACGGGATTATTTTTATAGTTTTGCATCCGCCGGAAAATGTAACAGAATTTGCCATCTAAAAAATGACATGGGCCAACGGCTGGATGGTACAAGTGCGATTAATCCTCGCATTCATTCTTATTTCAATAATCTCTTCACCTGAGGTGTATGAGAGAGATCCTAATTTCCTTGCAAAAGTGAAAGAAAATGTTACTGTCCAAATGAATGAGATGTTGCTTAATCCTTATTCATCGGTGGAGGTTAAAAATGTCACTGATAGTATTGGTGATCCTAAGGCCCCGGGGCTGGATGGGCTACATGCCATCTTTATAAAAAAATATTGGCATGTCTTCTTGCATGATATTACTCATGAAGTTCTTCACGCACTCGACTCGGGTATGATCCCGGAGGGGTGGAATAATATTGTGGTGGTTTTGATACCTAAAGTTGATTCTCCTGAATCGATTACTCAATTTCGTCCTATAAGCCTTTGTAATGTTATCTACAAGATAATTTCTAAGATGCTTGCTAATTGACTGAAGACCATTTTGCCTGAGATCGTTTCAAAAAAACAGAGTGTTTTTGTGCCTGGTAGATTAGCAACAGATAATATATTGGTAGCTTATGAGTGTGTCCATAAAATCAAGAATAAGAGAAATGGGCAACGAGGGCTCTGTGACGTCAAGTTGGACATGCATAAAGCATATGACAGAGTTGAATGGGTCTTTTTGAGGAATATGATGCTGAAGTTGGGTTTTGATGACTAGTGGCTGAATTTAATTATGAATTGTGTTTCTTCAGTGAAATACACAATCGGTATAACTCCCAAGAGATAGAAGGAGTCACACCAACAAGAGGCCTTTGACAAGAGACCCTTTATCCCCGTACTCATTTCTCTTGTGTGTAGAAGGTTTATCTAGTATACTACAATTTGAAGAAGAAGTTGGTGGCATTTATGGGGGTTTTGAACACAGTATAGACGTCGACACTCATATACTACGCGCATACACTCATGGTGTGTAGAAATGCACCGTCAGTCTCACACCTTTTATTTGCTGATGATTCCCTAATCCTCATGACGGCGGATATGTTAAATGCAGCTTCCTTACAGTGAGCACTAGATGATTATTGCACTAACTCTGGCCAACTGGTGAGTAGATCAAAATCAAGCATTTTCTTTAGCCCTAATACCAGTGTGGTGGTGGGGGCAGAAATTTATCAAGAATTATATATTGACACTGAAGCACTCTTAGGTAAATATTTAGGCTTACCAGCTCTGGTAGGAGCAGATAGGAGTGATTGCTTCAAGAATTTTGTTGAGAGAATCAGAGAAAGAATTTGTGTTTGGATGGCTAAGGCTTTTATCAATGGGATGCAAAGAACTGTTGTTGAAAGCAGTTGCTCAATCTATCCCTGTGTTTGCCATGTCGGTGTTTAATATCCCCAAGGGGGTCTGTAAGGACATAACGGATCTTATAACACAGTTTTGGTGGGGAGGGGATGGAGATAAGAAAATTATGCATTGGTATGCATGGTGGAAGCTATGTACTCCGAAGAAGATGTGAGGGATGGGGTTTCGAGACCTTCACTCCTTTAATTTGAACATGCTAGCTAAGCAGTGCTGGAGATTCATAACTAGTCCAGATTCTCTATGTGCTAAGGTGTTGCGTGCTAAGTACCATCCGGATGGAAATTTATTATTGGTTGGCCCAAAAAATGGCTCCTCTTTTACTTGGCAAAGTTTGGTAGCGGGGCCGCAAACTTTTAAAAGGGGCCACATTTGGCGCATTGGTGATTATAGCAAGGTTAATATTTGGACTGGTCTGTGGATTGCATCTAGTCCAAACTGTCATATAATAACTCCTAGGGGTCAAATTTTAATCTCCAAGGTACCGTACCTAATTTATTTGACAAATGTAGAATGGGATGAAGAATTGATTAGAGCTATATTCAATCCAATGGATGTTGGGAAACGTAGCATGCAATTTCAAAAAAAATCCTACACTCACGCAAGATCTATCTAGGAGATGCATAGCAACGAGAGGGGGAGAGTGTGTCCATGTACCCTCTTAGACCGAAAGCGGAAGCATTTGACAACGCAGTTGATGTAGTCGAACTTCTTCTCGTTTCGACCGATCAAGCACCTTCAAACTGGCGGACTCCTGCATCTTTTTTTTCAGTTTTTTCCCATATTGAATCCAAGATGCCATAAGACGATATAGAAGTTTGGGATTAATTCTTGGCTGAAACATATAAAAAATACAAGTATGTACAAGTTGTTGGATGGAGGGTTGGCCAGAATCCCGCTAGCAGTCAGCACAGAGAACCAGGACAATGGCGGTGGAGCCTCGAGTATCAGAGCACCGCTGTCGTCGTTCCCGCTCCATAGACCACCAACTGGATTCACCGCTGCCTGGATGAAAGCAAGGGAACCAATCCAGATTCATCTGATGTGTTCAAGAAATTAACAGTGTTGTCATACATGACAGGCTGATTAACAGGGTCAGTGGATAAACACCCATCTTATTAAAAGTAAAATAATGTTCTGTTGGTACATATTTGTGTATATGATGAGAGATGAAAATTCTGAGTTGTCATGCTTGTGCATTAGCATGGTTCAGGAGTTTTAGCTGGTGCTTTTCAAGATCAATAAGACGGAGTGTTTGTTCGCTGATCCATTAAGTCCACAATGCACGTGTGTGCAGGAATTTTCTGTTTGTATTGTACAATGAAGATGTCTTTTTTTTCATTCTAATGTAATTACTATGGAGTCACTCACTCACTCCCACTCTTGTTTTTGGCATATTACTGGGACCCTGGAGATATAAAACACACTGTTTACCATTCTGTAGGAACCATAAGCAATATATGGCAAAGACATCTTCCTAATTGTAGAATCATGCACGCTTTTCGGGCACACACGTACATATATCGTAATTTGTAATACTAACAAACAGATGATTTAACCAGCCAGATCTACTCGAGCAAATGTACCCGCCACTTTCTTGGGACATTTAATTTTCCATAGAATCGTGTCGGCTTTGATAGTCGGGACTGGAAGGGACATTATCTGTCTTGTTAAAAGTCTTGATCGTATATACTAAGGTCATAGGACTCCACATGCTACCAGTTTCATATGAAAAACAATCTTCACAAAACCTGATCCCCACCTATGTCGACTCACATCTAAACCATTGGCATCCAATTACCTCTTATATACAACCTCCACCTGAGCCTAGGACTGATTACTTAGACCAGTATTATCCTTTTGTTAGATATATAAATATGTGTGCATAGGCGAATCGTTGATGTGGGAATGATGTTGATACTTGGTACACAATATGATCTCTGTTAATACGATAGTGCATTTCCCTCAACAATTTCCCTGTTCTTACTGGTCTTTGATCTTCTTTACACAAAACAGAATGGAATTCTTGGATTTGAAGAAATTTCCCTTGCATCTCCTGGCAAGAAAATTGACTTTACATTCAGAAAAGAATCATGGTATTTGCATGGATAGTTTACCTTTAAATATGGCAGTAGATTACAGAAAAATTCTACTATGAAAATGACACATAATAGAAAAAGTCTGCACCATACAGTGGCACTTATACCTTGCATCTCCCATATGATAACTTGTAGTATGAATTTCTGCTTAGAGTGATTAGATGGACCTGGAAGAAATGTACAGCCACTGGCACATTTTTGTAGAAGGTTATAAATTTGGAAATAAATTGTAGCGTCTGCTTTACTGTTATCTTCCATTTAATTTATAGCTTTTGATCTTGTCATATTTACATGTTGTTTAACATCCTATGCAGCTTGACTTTGATTCAAAGTGCACGAACCTGAATGCAGGCATCATTTTGACTGGAAGGCCTTTCTTTTTTCGTTCTTTGGGATCAACAAACATCATTGTGTAATTCAATACCTGGATGGTTTTGGGCAGCTTTATAATTTGGTAAACAATACTGACATCACACTTAATTGAAATATTTTGTGTGTTTCTTGTGCTCGCCTTGCAAGACCTTAAAAACAAGATGACAAAGAATTGGTATACATTTCCTAATTAATGTCTGTCTTATATTGCAATTTATATTATTATCAATGATTGTTTGATGAATTAAATTTCTGTCTTATCAATGATTGTTTGATGAAACACATATTACCTTTTTTAGCATAGTAAAGCTATGTTTAGAAGTATCCATTAATTAACTTGTGAGGAGATCAAAATCATGCTTACTCAATATCATAAATAATGAATGAACCTGTACAATAATCAGTTGGGTACCTTCTTTTAGTTTGAGGGGTTCATGATTTGGATAGTGTTTATCGATGCTGGTTTAAATCAGTGTCAATTAATTTGGATTGGAGGGAGTATCATGTTTTTTTGTGTCATATATATTATTGAAATCCCTACCACTCTATTGATAAAATGGACGGGCGCGGCAACGCGTGCCATCAATGATCTAGTGTCTTTTCAAATCCACCCTATGTGTTTCGCTACGTGGAGGTGTTAGAGCAACTCTAGCAGACCCCGCATCCCGTGGCCCGCAAAACGCTCGGGTCGGCCTCCCAACCCGTAAAGATAGAGGTTGGGGGAGAAGATTTGTCGCGCCCCGCAAAAATATTTGCGGGCCAGGACGAGATGCGGGGTCTGATCGGGCAGGTTTTCCCGCCCCACCCGCAATTTGGCGGTTATTTTGCGGGCCGGGGCGGAATACGGGGTCTGCTAGAGTTTCTCTTACTCGGAACTAGGGCTGCAAACGAGTCGAGCTCGAGTGAGTTGGAGTTGGCTCAGCTCAACTCATATGAAAATTCGAGCGAGCTCAAACTGAGTGAAGCTTATGATCGAGCTGTAGAACATGACTCGTACTCGGCTTGTAATGATCTCGAGTTGATCTCGAGCTAATTTCGAGCTAAATGAGATGGTAAAAAGTATGAATCTATGGATGAAAAACTAAAAAATTAAGGTGAATATGCTGGGAACTTGGCCAAAAATATAGGTTATTTAACACATAGTCGACTACGTGCCATAATGAGGCCTAAATCTTCTCTGCATTTAGTTAAGTTTCCATGTTCCTTGGTAAATAAAATGGAGAAAAATTATGGACAACATAGATGGTAATAAAATATCGTATTTCTATTTAATATAAGGCATGACTATTTAACAAAATGATATTCTGTTGAGCTATCGAGCTAAAATCGAGCGAGCCAACATTGGCTCAAGATCGACTCGTTTCTCGGTCGAGGTACATAAAGTGTTCAAGCTCAGCTCATTTCTTTTCAAGTCGATCTCGAGTCGAGTTAAAAAACGAGTCGATCTCGAGCGCCTCACGAGCCTCGAGCTTTTCTTGCAACCCTACTCGGAACAGAGGTGCCCCCTTCAAAATTGTTGTGCATCCAATGCTCTACGATGGATGTACCACACTTCCTTTATACGAAGATTAAGGATGAGTTGGCTGAAGTTTGGGGATCGCAACACGGGATTATTTTTATAGTTTTGCATCCGCCGGAAAATGTAACAGAATTTGCCATCTAAAAAATGACATGGGCCAACGGCTGGATGGTACAAGTGCGATTAATCCTCGCATTCATTCTTATTTCAATAATCTCTTCACCTGAGGTGTATGAGAGAGATCCTAATTTCCTTGCAAAAGTGAAAGAAAATGTTACTGTCCAAATGAATGAGATGTTGCTTAATCCTTATTCATCGGTGGAGGTTAAAAATGTCACTGATAGTATTGGTGATCCTAAGGCCCCGGGGCTGGATGGGCTACATGCCATCTTTATAAAAAAATATTGGCATGTCTTCTTGCATGATATTACTCATGAAGTTCTTCACGCACTCGACTCGGGTATGATCCCGGAGGGGTGGAATAATATTGTGGTGGTTTTGATACCTAAAGTTGATTCTCCTGAATCGATTACTCAATTTCGTCCTATAAGCCTTTGTAATGTTATCTACAAGATAATTTCTAAGATGCTTGCTAATTGACTGAAGACCATTTTGCCTGAGATCGTTTCAAAAAAACAGAGTGTTTTTGTGCCTGGTAGATTAGCAACAGATAATATATTGGTAGCTTATGAGTGTGTCCATAAAATCAAGAATAAGAGAAATGGGCAACGAGGGCTCTGTGACGTCAAGTTGGACATGCATAAAGCATATGACAGAGTTGAATGGGTCTTTTTGAGGAATATGATGCTGAAGTTGGGTTTTGATGACTAGTGGCTGAATTTAATTATGAATTGTGTTTCTTCAGTGAAATACACAATCGGTATAACTCCCAAGAGATAGAAGGAGTCACACCAACAAGAGGCCTTTGACAAGAGACCCTTTATCCCCGTACTCATTTCTCTTGTGTGTAGAAGGTTTATCTAGTATACTACAATTTGAAGAAGAAGTTGGTGGCATTTATGGGGGTTTTGAACACAGTATAGACGTCGACACTCATATACTACGCGCATACACTCATGGTGTGTAGAAATGCACCGTCAGTCTCACACCTTTTATTTGCTGATGATTCCCTAATCCTCATGACGGCGGATATGTTAAATGCAGCTTCCTTACAGTGAGCACTAGATGATTATTGCACTAACTCTGGCCAACTGGTGAGTAGATCAAAATCAAGCATTTTCTTTAGCCCTAATACCAGTGTGGTGGTGGGGGCAGAAATTTATCAAGAATTATATATTGACACTGAAGCACTCTTAGGTAAATATTTAGGCTTACCAGCTCTGGTAGGAGCAGATAGGAGTGATTGCTTCAAGAATTTTGTTGAGAGAATCAGAGAAAGAATTTGTGTTTGGATGGCTAAGGCTTTTATCAATGGGATGCAAAGAACTGTTGTTGAAAGCAGTTGCTCAATCTATCCCTGTGTTTGCCATGTCGGTGTTTAATATCCCCAAGGGGGTCTGTAAGGACATAACGGATCTTATAACACAGTTTTGGTGGGGAGGGGATGGAGATAAGAAAATTATGCATTGGTATGCATGGTGGAAGCTATGTACTCCGAAGAAGATGTGAGGGATGGGGTTTCGAGACCTTCACTCCTTTAATTTGAACATGCTAGCTAAGCAGTGCTGGAGATTCATAACTAGTCCAGATTCTCTATGTGCTAAGGTGTTGCGTGCTAAGTACCATCCGGATGGAAATTTATTATTGGCTGGCCCAAAAAATGGCTCCTCTTTTACTTGGCAAAGTTTGGTAGCGGGGCCGCAAACTTTTAAAAGGGGCCACATTTGGCGCATTGGTGATTATAGCAAGGTTAATATTTGGACTGGTCTGTGGATTCCATCTAGTCCAAACTGTCATATAATAACTCCTAGGGGTCAAATTTTAATCTCCAAGGTACCGTACCTAATTTATTTGACAAATGTAGAATGGGATGAAGAATTGATTAGAGCTATATTCAATCCAATGGATGTTGGGAAACGTAGCATGCAATTTCAAAAAAAATCCTACACTCACGCAAGATCTATCTAGGAGATGCATAGCAACGAGAGGGGGCGAGTGTGTCCATGTACCCTCTTAGACCGAAAGCGGAAGCATTTGACAACGCAGTTGATGTAGTCGAACTTCTTCTCGTTTCGACCGATCAAGCACCGAATGTACGGCACATCCGAGTTCTGCACATGTTCAGCTCGATGACGTCCCTCGAACTCTTGATCCAACAAAGTGTCGAGGGAGAGTTCCGTCAGCAGGACGGCGTGGTGACGGTGATGGTGAAGTAATCCGCGCAGGGCTTCGCTTAAGCACTACGTGAATATGACCGGAGGCGTAAATTGTGGAGAGGGGCGCCACACGCGGCTAGGAATCAATCTTGTGTGTTCTAGCGGTGCCCCCTCATATATATAGGTTGGAGGGGAGGAGAGGCAGCCAAGAGGGCGCCCCAAGTAGGAGGAATCCTACTTGGGCGCCTCCCAATTCGGCCTCCCCCCTTCCATATTCATCCGGAGGGGGGAGGAAGGAGGAGGGAGGAGAGAAGGAAGGGGGAGGTCCAATTGCTCCCCTTCCTTTCTCTCTTCCCCTCTTTCCTTCCCCCTTATTTCGGCCTACATGGGGCGCACCAGACCCCTAGGGGCTGGTCTGTTCCCTTCTTGGCCCATTAGGCCCATGTAGTTGCCGGAGGGATGCCCGAAACCCCTTCCGGTGACCCGATATGTACCCGGTACCCCCATAACACTTCCGGTGTCCGAATATCATCATACTATATATGAATCATCACCTCTCGACCATTTCGAGACTCCATGTCATGTCCATGGTCTCATCCGGGACACCGAACAACATTTGGTCACCAAATCACATAACTCATAAAATACAAAATCGTCATCGAACGTTAAGTGTGCGGACCCTACGGGTTCGAGAACTATGTAGACATGACTGAGACACCTCTCTTGTCAATAACCAACAGCGGAACCTGAATGCTCATATTGGTCCCACATATTCTACGAAGATCTTTATCGGTCGTACCGTAATGATGACAAACGTTATTCCCTTTGTCATCGGTATGTTACTTGTCCGAGATTCAGTCGTCGGTATCTTCATGCCTAGTTCAATCTCGTTACCGGCAAGTCTCTTTACTCGTTTCGTAATACATCATCGCGTAACTAACTCATTATTCACATTGCTTGCAAGGCTTCTTATGATGTGCATTACCGTGAGGGCCCAGAGATACCTCTCCGATACTCGAAGTGACAAATCCTAATCTCGATCTATGCCAACCCAACAAACACCTTCAGAGATACCTGTAGAGCATCTTTATAATCACCCAGTTACGTTGTGATGTTTGATAGCACACAAGGTATTCCTTCGGCATCCGGGAGTTGCATAATCTCATAGTCAAATGAATATGTATTTGACATGAAGAAAGCAATAGCAATAAAACTAAACGATCAACATGCTAAGCTAACGGATGGGCCATGTCCATCACATCATTCTCCTAAGATGTGATCCCATTATCAAATGACAACTCATGTCCATGGTTAGGAAACCTTAACCATCTTTGATCAATGAGCTAGTCAAGTAGGGGCTCACTAGGGACTCGGTGTTTTGTCTATGTATTCACACATGTATTAAGGTTTCCGGTCAATAAAATTATAGGATGAATAATAAACATTTATCATGAATAAGGAAATATAAAATAATAACTTTATTATTGCTTTAGGACATATTTCCTCCAGTCTCCCACTTGCACTAGAGTCAATAATGTAGTTCATATCGCCATGTGATTTAACACCAATAGATCACATCGTCATGTGATTAGCACTCATAGTTCACATCGCCATGTGATTAACACCCAAAGGGTTTACTAGAGTCAATAATCAAGTTCACATCGCCATGTGATTAACACCCAAAGAGTACGAAGGTGTGATCATGTTTTGCTTGTGAGAGAGGTTTAGTCAACGGGTCTGCCACATTCAGATCCGTATGTATTTTGCAAATTTCTATGTCTACAATGCTCTGCACAGAGCTACTCTAGATAATTGTTCCCACTTTCAATATGTATCCAGATTGAGACTCAGAGTCATCCGGATCAGTGTCAAAGATTGCATCGATGTAACCCTTTACGACGATCTCTTTGTCACCGCCATAACCGAGAAACATTTCCTTAGTCCTCTTTAGGTACCTAAGGATAATTTTGACCGATGTCTAGTGATCTACTCCTGGATCACTATTGTACCCTCTTGCCAAACTCATGGCAAGGTACACAATAGGTCTGGTATACAACATGGCATACTTTATAGAACCTATGGCTGAGGCATAGGGAATGACTTTCACTCTCTCTCTCTATCTTCTGCCGTGGTCGGGTTTTGAGTCTTACTCAACTTCATACCTTACAACTCAGGCAAGAATTCCTTCCTTGACTGATCCATTTTGAACTCCTTCAAAATCTTATCAAGGTATGTACTTTGTGAAAGTCCTTTTAAGTGTCTTGATCTATCTCTATAGATCTTGATGCCCAATATATAAGCAGCTTCACTGAGGTCTTTCATTGAAAAACTCTTGTTCAAGTATCCTTTTATGCTATCCAGAAATTCTATATCATTTCGAATCAACAATATGTCATCCACATATAATATTATAAATGCTACAGAGCTCTCACTCAGTTTCTTGTAAATACAGGCTTCCCCAAAAGTTTGTATAAAACCATATGCTTTGATCACCTCATCAAAATGTACATTCCAACTCCGAGATGCTTGCACCAGTCCATAAATGGATCGCTGGAGCTTGCACAATTTGTTATTACCTTTAGGATCGACAAAACCTTCTGGTTGCATCATATACAACTCTTCTTTGATAAATCCATTAAGGAATGCAGTTTTAACATCCATTTGCCAGATTTCATAATCATGAAATGCGGCAATTGCTAACATGATTCGGACAGACTTAAGCATCGCTACGGGTGAGAAAGTCTCATCGTAGTCAACTCCTTGAACTTGTCGAAAACCTTTCGCGACAAGTCGAGCTTTGTAGACAGTAACATTACCATCAGCGCCAGTCTTCTTCTCGAAGATCCATTTATTCTCTATGGCTTGCCGATAATCAGGCAAGCCAACCAAAGTCCATACTTTGTTCTCATACATGGATCCTATCTCAGATTTCATGGCCTCAAGCCATTTTGTGGAATCTGGGCTCATCATCGCTTCCTCATAGTTTGTAGGTTCGTCATGGTCTAGTAACATGACCTGCAGAATAGGATTACCGTACCACTCTGGTGCGGAACGTGCTCTGGTTGACCTACGAGGTTCGGTAGTAACTTGATCTAAAGTTTCATGATCTTTATCATTAGCTTCCTCTCTAGTTGGTGTAGGCATCACGGGAACGGTTTTCCGTGATGAGCTATTTTCCAATTCAAGAGAAGGTACAATTACCTCATCAAGTTCTAATTTCCTACCACTCACTTCTTTCGAGAGAAACTCCTTCTCTAGAAAAGATCCATTCTTAGCAACAAAGATCTTGCCTTCGGATCTGTGATAGAAGGTGTACCCAACAGTTTCTTTTGGGTATCCTGTGAAGACGCACTTCTCCGATTTGGGTTCGAGCTTATCAGGTTGAAGCTTTTTCACATAAGCATCGCAACCCCAAACTTTAAGAAACGATAGCTTAGGTTTCTTGCCAAACCACAGTTCATACGGTGTCGTCTCAACGGATTTAGACGGTGCCCTATTTAACGTGAATGCAGTTGTCTCTAGCATAACCCCAAAACGATAGTGGTAAATCGGTAAGAGACATCATAGATCACACCATTATCTAATAAAGTGCGGTTACGACATTCGGACACACCATTACGCTGTGGTGTTTCAGGTGGTGTGGGTTGTGAAACTATTCCACGTTGTTTTAAATGAAGGCCAAACTCATAACTCAAATATTCACTTCCGCGATCAGATCGTAGAAACTTTATTTTTCTTGTTACGATGATTCTCACTTCACTCTGAAATTCCTTGAACTTTTCAAAATGTTTCAGACTTGTGTTTCATTAAGTAGATATCCCCATATCTGCTCAAATCATATGTGAAGGTCAGAAAATAACGATACCCGCCGCGAGCCTCAACACTCATCAGACCGCATACATTGGTATGTATTATTTCCAATAAGTCAGTGGCTCGCTCCATTGTTCCGGAGAACGGAGTCTTAATCATCTTGACCATGAGGCATGGTTCGCAAGCATCAAATGATTCATAATCAAGTGATTCCAAAAGTCCATCCGCATGGAGTTTCTTCATGCGCTTTACACCAATATGACCTAAACGGTAGTGCCACAAATATGTTGCACTATCATTTTCAACTTTGCATCTTTTGGCATCAATATTATGAATATGTGTATCACCATGATCGAGATTCAACAAAAATGGACCACTCTTCAAGGGTGCATGACCATAAAAGATATTACTCATATAAATAGAACAACCATTATTCTCTGATTTAAATGAATAACCGTCTCGCATTAAACAAGATCCAGACATAATGTTCATGCTCAACGCTGGCACCAAATAACAATTATTTAGGTATAAAACTAATCCCGAAGGTAGATGTAGAGGTAGCGTGCCGATGGTGATGACATCGACCTTGGAACCATTCCCGACGTGCATCGTCACCTCGTCCTTAGCCAATCTTCGTTTAATCTGTAGCCCGTGTTTCAAGTTACAAATATGAGCAACCGAACCGGTATCAAATACCCAGGCAATACTACGAGCATTTGTAAGGTACACGTCAATAACATGTATATCAAATATACCTTTGTTCACTTTGACATCCTTCTTATCCACCAAATACTTGCGGCAGTTCCGCTTCCAGTGACCAATCCCTTTGTAGTAGAAGCACTCAGTTTCAGGCTTAGGTCCAGACTTGGGCTTCTTCCCGGGAGTGGCAACTTGCTTGCCATTATTGTTGAAGTTCCCCTTCTTTCCTTTGCCCTTTTTATTGAAACTAGTGGTCTTGTTAACCATCAACACTTGATGCTCCTTCTTGATTTCTACCTCCACAGCTTTGAGCATAGCGAAGAGCTCGGGAATTGTCTTATCCATCCCTTGCATATTATAGTTCATCATGAAGTTCTAGTAACTTGGTGATAGTGACTAGAGAACTCTGTCAATCACTATCTTATCTAGAAGACTAACTCCCACTTGATTCAAGCGATTGTAGTACCCAGACATTCTGAGCATATGCTCACTGGCTGAGCTATTCTCCTCCATCTTGTAGGCAAAGTACTTGTCAGAGGTTTCATACCTCTCGACACGGGCATGAGTCTGAAATACTAAATTCAACTCTTGGAACATCTCATATGCTCCATGGCGTTCAAAACATTTTTGAAGTCTCGATTATAAGCCATAAAGGATGGCGCACTAAACTATCAAGTAGTCATCATACCAAGCTTGTCAAACGTTCATAACGTCTACATCTGCTCCTACAATAGGTCTGTCACCTAGTGGTGCATCAAGGACATAATTCTTCTATGCAGCAATGAGGATAACCCTCAGATCACGGACCTGGTCTGCATCATTTCTACTATCATCTTTCAACTTAGTTTTATTTAGGAACATATCAAAAAATAAAATAGGGGAGCTATACGCGAGCTATTGATCTACAACATAGATATGCAAATACTATCAGGGCTAAGTTCATGATAAATTAAGTTCAATTAATCATATTACTTAAGAACTCCCACTTAGATAGACATCCCTCGAGTCATCTAAATAATTACGTGATCCAAATCAACTAAACCATGTCCGATCATCACGTGAGATGGAGTAGTCTTCAATGGTGAACATCTCTATGTTGATCATATCTACTATATGATTCACGTTTGACCTTTCGGTCTCCAGTGTTCCGAGGCCATGTCTGTACATGCTAGGCTCGTCAAGTTTAACCCGAGTATTCTGCATGTGCAAAACTGTCTTGCACCCTTGTATGTGAACGTAGAGCTTATCACACCCGATCATCATGTGGTGTCTCGACACGATGAACTGTCGCAACGGTGCATACTCAGGGAGAACACTTATACCTTGAAATTTTAGTGAGGGATCATCTTATAATGCTACCGCCGTACTAAGCAAAATAAGATGCATAAAAGATAAACATCACATGAAATCAAAATATGTGACATGATATGGCCATCATCATCTTGTGCCTTTGATCTCCATCTCCAAAGCACCGCCATGATCTCCATCATCACCGACTTAACACCTTGATCTCCATCGTAGCGTCGTGGTTATCTCACCAAATATTGATATCTATTGATGGGTTGTGACGCCCCCGATTCAATCAGACACTAATCATACACGCAAATGTGTACGATCAAGATCAGGGACTCACGGGAAGATATCACAACATAACTCTACAAATAAAATAAGTCATACAAGCATCATATTACAAGCCAGGGGCCTCGAGGGCTCGAATACAAGTGCTCGATCATAGACGAGTCAGCGGAAGCAACAATATCTGAGTACAGACATAAGTTAAACAAGTTGCCATAAGATGGCTAGCACAAACTGGGGATACAGATCGAACGAGGCGCAGGCCTCCTGCCTGGGATCCTCCTAACTACTCCTGGTCATCGTCAGCAGGCAGCACGTAGTAGTAGGCACCTCCAGGATAGTAGTCGTCATCGACGATGGCGTCTGGCTCTTGGACTCCCATCGTCTGGTCGCAGCAATCGGGTAGAGATATGGGGAAAAGGGGGGGGGACAAGGCAACCGTGAGTACTCATCCAAAGTACTCGCAAGCAAGGAGCTACACTACATATGCATGGATATATGTGTAAAGGGCCATATCAGTGGGCTGAACTGCAGAATGCCAGAATAAGAGGGGGATAACTAGTCTTATCGAAGACTACGCTTCTGGTCGCCTCCGTCTTGCAGCAGGTAGAAGGGAGTAGACTGAAGTCCTCCAAGTAGCATCGCATAGCATAACCCTACCCGGCGATCCCCTCCTCGTTGCCCTGTTAGAGAGCGATCACCAGGTTGTATCTGGCACTTGGAAGGGCGTGTTTTATTAAGTATCTGGTTCTAGTTGTCATAAGGTCAAGGTACAACTCCGGGTCGTCCTTTTACCGAGGGACACGGCTATTCGAATAGATTAACTTCCCTGCAGGGGTGCACCACATAACCCAACACGCTTGATCCCATTTAGCCGGACACACTTTTTGGGGTCTTGCCCGGCCGCGGAAGATCAACACGTCGCAGCCCCACCTAGGCACAATAGAGAGGTCAGCACACCGGTCTAAACCTAAGCGCACAGGGGTCTGTGCCCATCGCCCTTAGCACACCTGCACGTTGCGTACGCGGCCGGAAGCAGACCTAGCCTAGTGGCGTTCCAGTCCAATCCGGCGCGCGCCACTCAGTCGCTGACGTCACGAAGGCTTCGGCTGATACCACGACACCGGGATACCCATAACTACTCCTGCGTAGATGGTTAGTGCGTATAGACCAAATGGCCAGACTCGGATCAAATACCCAGATCTCATTAAGCGTGTTAAGTATCTGCGAACGCCGACTAGGGCCAGGCCACCTCTCTCCTAGGTGGTCTCAACCTGCCCTGTCGCTCCGCCACAAAGTAACAGTCGGGGGCCGTCGGGAACCCAGGCCCACCACTACCTGGGTGGAACCACCTGCCCCTTCAGCCCCCATCTCCGAACAGTATCACAGGTAATGGAACAGTGTAAAGTATATAGTATATGCCCGTGATCACCTCCCGAAGTGATCACGGCCCAGTAGTATAGCATGGCAGACGGACAAGAGTGTAGGGCCACTGATGGAACACTAGCATCCTATACTAAGCAGTAGGATAGCAAGTAAAGGTAACAACAGTAGTAGCAAAGGACAGGCTATGCAACAGAATAGGATAAACCAAAAGCAGTAACATGCTACACTACTCTAATGCAAGCAGTATAGAGAAGAATAAGCGATATCTGGTGATCAAGGGGGGGCTTGCCTGGTTGCTCTAGCAAGAGAGAGGGGTCGTCGGTGACGTAGTCGACCACAGGGGCATCAGCATCGTCACGGGGTCTACCAGAGAGAAGAGGGGGAAGAAACAGTAAATACATAGCAAGCAAGTGCATAACAGGACAACGGGCAGAGCTAGACGTGTTCTAACGCGGTACGAGGTGATACCGGTGAAGGGGGGAAACATCGGGGAAAGTATCCCCGGTGTTTCGCGGTTTTGGACAGATGAATCGGAGGGGGAATGTTGCAGGTTCGATAGGTTAGGGATGCGCGGCGGACGAACGGGCTGCGTATCCGAGTTCATCTCGCCGTTCTGAGCAACTTTCATGTAGAAAGTATTTTCATCTGAGCTACGGTTTATTTTATATTAATTTTAAAAGATTTAAATCATTTTTAGGATTAATTTAAATATTTTAATTCAACATTATCCACAACAGTGCACGCTGACGTCAGCATGATGTCAGCAGTCAACAGAGGCGTTGACTGGTCAACTGACGTGTGGGTCCCGTTCGTCATTGACTGTTTAGTCTAATCAGGGGTTAATTAAGTTAACTAGTAATTAGGTTAATCTAATCAAGATTAATTAATTTAATTAATTCCTTAATTAATTAATTAATTTAATTATTATTATTTATCTAATTATTATTATTATTTTAATTCTCTCCTTTTTTTATTAAAACATTCTGGGGCCGGGCCCCGTTAGTCATAGGGCCATAGGGGCCTAGCGGGTGCGGGCGACGGTTACGCGCGCGCCCCGTTCGAGCGCACGCCCAGGGGCACGCGACCATGGGCGCTTGCGGCCACGGCGGGGTACGACGCCGGCCAGGGGCTGGCCCTGGATGCCGGCCGGGACAGAGGAGGTCGCCGACCAAGGTAGGGCTCGCGGCTGGCGGGGCCGGTGACGAGCGGCGCGGTGGTGCGGGAGGCAAGCACCGAAGGTGGACGGTGTGCGCAGCAGTAGGTGCGGGCGGAAGCGGCACCAGCGTGGCCGCGAAGAGCAGGGGCGCGTGGTACGTGCGGTGAGTAGAGGAGGCAGCTGCAACAGGGCCGCGCGCAAGGGGCTTTGGCGGGCGAGGCGGGGCGGAGCAAAGCTCGAGCTGCGGCGGCGAGCGCGGGGCTTCAGGCGCGGTGCGCGGCGAGCGGGACGGTGCTAGCGCGTGCACGGGGACGCGCGGCGGGGAGCGGCAAGGGCCATGGTGGCCGTGAGCGGGAGCTCGTGCGGCGGCAGAAGTAGATGCAGCAGAGCCGCGGGCGAGCGCGGCGCGCGGGCACGGGGAGGAGGAGGAGGACCGGGGCGCGCGGGCGGGTGCGGTGTGGCGAGGGCGGCCCGGAGCGTGAGCTCCGGCACGCGGGCGCTGCGGGCGTGGTTCTGACGCGGGTGTGAGGGGAGAGGGCGCGGCCACGACATAGTTAGGAGGGAGGGGGAGCTCACAGGGAGGAGTAGGGCACGGGGCAGCGGGAGTCGAGGGGGGTGACGGGGACGTCGTCGGCGTGGGAGCAGACCGGTGGGGATGTCCGGCGAGGCGGCGCGGTCTCCAGGCGGCAACGGGCGACGGCGTCGGGCGCCTCCTCCTCGATCCCGATCCAAATCGGGGGAGAGGGGGGATATTTTCGGGAAGTGGGGGGGGGTGTGACGGTTAGGGTTTGAGGGAGTGGGGATAAGGGGTGGCCGGTTGGGCCAATTGGGTCGGCCAGCTGGGCCTTTTGGCCCAGTTGGCCAGGGGGCTTTTTCCTTTTCTTGTTTTTGTTTTTTTTCTTTCTGTTTTCTTATTTCTTTATTTATTTTCTTTTCTGTTTTAATTCATTTAAAAGTATTTAGGCATTTTCTAAAAAGGAATTCTCTTCACTATAACTACCTAAGTGATATTAGGCACTACCCGAACATTTTTATTTTAATGTTTGAAAACTTTTATTATTTACCAAACTTTGAATTTGAATTTTGGACCGGTTCGATCTAGCAATAGATTAGAAGCAGTAACAATGGTGACGTGGCACCATTAGCGTGGGATCACTGTAGCTTAATTGGGCGTCACAATTCTCCTCCGCTACAAGCAATCTCGTCCCGAGATTTAGGAGCGGGAGTAAGGGGAAGGGAGTGGGTTACGAAATTCTAACGAATCTTCTCGTTCTTGGTTGCTCTTCTCGAAGAGGTCGATCCATTACACTGACGTCTTCATTCCATTGCTTCAGGTCATCATTATGAAGTCGTCATCCTTTCTTCGGGGGCTCCATCGTACTTACGAATAGGTAACGGGGCAGATCGGCAACAACAGAATGTTATAGGGTAATAATCTGGGATTAACCCATGGATGAGCCTATGAGTACCTTTCGAGTTGAACAAATAAAACACATCGAGAGTTAAGTTCGAAGGTGCAATAAGAAGTTTCAAGTGCCAGGCAATCGTTCGATGCGTGAAACAAAGTGTGAAAGGGGTCAAGAGCAACGAGAATAAGTATTGTGTCTGATACTAGAATAGATCACTAGGAAGGTGGCTCGTGATCTTTCATACGAAG
Organism: Aegilops umbellulata; assembly: GCA_032464435.1. Taxonomy (NCBI): domain Eukaryota; kingdom Viridiplantae; phylum Streptophyta; class Magnoliopsida; order Poales; family Poaceae; genus Aegilops; species Aegilops umbellulata. Next base: position 259,447,356 of record CP136057.1, read on the forward strand.
CCAAGCATGAGGAATGACTTTAGAAACAGGGGTGTACAGGAGAGTCAGGTTTCGATCCTGTGGAACTGTGGGTTATGGGCCCACCATGTGGTTTTTTTAATAGGAGCAGTGACATCTTGCCCGGTCATGATAGCAAGGCATGTCAGAGAGTACCATGTCAGTTATGTCGGCAACAACGTTGGTACCAAGGGCGAGGGACGAAGATAACCATTTTCCTGCTCGTCGAAACGTGGCAGACCAATAGGCAAAGTTCTCGTCCATCGGCGGTTACCGGAATGTCATCAACAGTGGAAACAGGGTCTCACTGACCGAGTTGTACACCGAGGTGTTTACATAAGCAGTGAATTATTACTGCTTAGATTATATAGATCACAAGAAAAGGTCAAACAAACCAATGGAAAGGAAAATATGATTATCAGATTAAACAGGACAATGGAAAGGAAAATGTGTTGAAACGCATATTCCAGGGGTATATCCCTCCCAAGGACAAACAGAGCATGATATCCATGACAGGATATAATGTAGAAAACCCGTTAGGTAGGGGGAGAGAAATTTCATGAAATTACCCATACGACGGTGTTTGGATAATTGAGCAAGAAACATTTAGCATTGGGCTAGAAATGTTTTTGTTGAAAATCGGAGTACCACAGACATGCTTCGAGATACCATTGACATGGTCTTCAAGCAAAGGTCAGACTTTGGATACTCAAGGGATTTATCAGGAAGAACTTATAGATAAGTTTTACAATTTCCTCATGGAAGAATGGCTAACCTTGATAAGAGGATACATATACTATAACAATAGGTCCTCTGGCCAGGGGGTGCTAAGCAAAGACACCACCTTACTGGTTTATGTAGAGACCAATGTTATAACTCTTGGAAATATGTCCCAACCATCATATCTGACCGAGAGTCAGATCCGATTGGAGTCAGGATACCTCAGACTCATGATGCCCGAGAAGGAAGGGGTGCAACACAATTTGATGAGATGGAGTTGCAAGATCATCGGGAAATGAACTATGGAAGCAAGTTCCGAATCAGGAGTTCATCATTAAATCAAGGAGAGGATGAGGAGGTGGCTGATGAACTCAGCGACTATTCATTGAGATCTCCAAAAGATGGATTTACACAATTATGTGAACAAAAAGATAACATTTGCCAGATCAAATGATATAATGAGGTATGCTCGAGGAAAACATACACAATTAAACATTGGTTGAAAAGGTGCGACCGAAATGTGGGCTTATAGTAGCATGATCAATGATAGAAGGGTGATTCGATATCCAATACACAAAGAATGTAACTATCATTCATTAACTTACAAGCAATAGGGTTGCTAGAAGTTTTGAATGTTTCACATCACAGTCCATTTGTCGGTATTCCGGTTGGAACACGGGGGCCATGAAAAGGATGGTGATGGTGAGAAGCATAATTTGCATCAATAATTCATAAGAGATGGTGAAATTCTCACGACATACTTGACATGAAAGATGGTAATATTCCAAGGTAAAGAAGAACAAACGAAGGATAGCAAGGAACTCGAGGTATAACACAAAACACGATCAAGTTTTGTGTTGAACGGAAGGCAATAAAGTGGTCGATGATAACAATAATCATCAAGGGCAAGGATGGTATTTCTCAACATGAATTCAACTGATATCCTGGAAGAGCTCAGAATGCTGATGATGATCATGACAAATTTTGTCGAAAGGTTCCACGAAGAAGCAATCGAACAATGACTACATCAAGCAAAAGGACTGATGCAGCGAAGATTATTGGAACCGCGAATACGACACCAATTCGGAATCAAGTTGTTGTTCGAGGTAGGACGATAAGACGAGGGAATCGACGTAAGCTTAGCTCATCGCCAAAGGTTGTGCTCCGGGAATAAGGACCAAGTAGCACAGTTAAAATTTAGCACATTAATGATATAGCCGATCAGGCTAGGAATGACTTGAAGGTTTAATAAAATCATAAACAACGGAGATTACTTAGAGTTATAGAATCGGAGTGCAGAATTGATTCACTTATCAGTGTCCTTGAGTGTCTAACAACTCAGAACCCGGGGGAAATTGGAATCGGTGAGAAAATAATACTTGAAGAACTCATAAGAACTAATATGGTTTTGTGCTATTATCGAGATACCACGGGGTAATACTCGAAGGTAGATCATAATAGAGGTTGGACGGGTGCATTGATCTGCAGAGGACAAGTGATTCAACTTGTCCGAGAAGATCAAAGATGATCAATCATGGTTGGAACCACGGTTGCAAAGGGCCAACATAGATACAAGATGAACTTATAACAAGTGTGCTTTAATACAAGAAGCTTCCATGATAGATTCCACATCGGGTCGATGGGCATGAACACAAAGTTCAAGGTTGACTCCCACTTCTTTAATGCATAACCTTTCATTCACTTCTCGTCTTTGAAGAAGTTGCAATGTTGAAATTTTATCTAGCGAAGCACCAGAAGAGTATGACTCATGAAAACTTTCGGGTTCACACGGTTTTAGAGAAGGTATAGGTTCAACCCATCGAGGCATCTTAGAAACATGTACCTCAAGCTTTGAGAGTAATTATCACTAGCTCGAAAGCAGAGCATGGTTGAGAAAGTAGAGGATAAAATTTTGCAAAGGCATTATGTATCCTAGGAAAGGCTCACAAGGTTATTGAATATGAAGGACGCTGTCGGATAAAATCCAACAAGGTTCTGATGGTCCATAAAGGATCTGATGTGAGTATCGGCACACAACCAGGGGAAGAATCAATGCAAAGACCTTGGATTATAGAAACAACTGAGTAATTTAGAGCTCGGTTGCAAAGGAATTATGATTTACAAAGCGAAGGGTCAGAAGCAGACGCTCTGATCAAGGATGGATAAGTTCATTAGCCATAGGGGCACAATCGACGACAATTTGATTGGCGAGAACCAGCTCACGTTTAAAATGACGTCTGAGCCGGAAGGATGAATTCTAAGATCTGATTGAGGATTGCGAGCGTTCGCAACAAATTGAATCAACAGACTCAAAATGATAATGACAAGAGATGCCAATAAGATTACGAGACTTATGGGATTAACCATAATGCAAGCAAGCAAGAATTTCAAGAGCAAGAGGATGCTCAGGATTTTTGGAAGATCGAATGGTATTTCGAAAACTTTTGTGAAACACATGAACAACTAGGAAAGAGCGGATACTCGATAAGTGCGAGGAATTATCCGTAAGGGTATTCATGAGGCAAAAACTGTAAAGCAGTAAGCTCAAAGGATTCTTGGAACAATAGAGAGAATTTCAGGGTATCTTGTAATAACAAGATCAACTTGGAATGAAGTTATGGATGACAAGTGTATGTAGCTTTCCATAGGGATTTATCGGTGGTATGGAATTGCAACGGCGAAGGACACAAGGGTCTCGGGGAAACATCAGAGAGTATTGTCAGAATCTTCTGTTGAAGCGGTCAATCATCTGTAATGAAGGGGCTCTCCGGCAGGAAGTGGTAACAAGAACCTAGAGTTAGATTTCAGCAAAATCATTTAACCCGAATAGAAGAGAGATTAGAATCCCAGAGTATAGACGAGGAATAAAAGATCCCAATACCACCCAATGGCGATGTGGGCCCAGGGGCCGCACAGCCAAGTTAGTAAAACAATTTTCATCGACTAGACTCAACTTCGGCCAAGGAGTGTGGAAGAGGGATTCCTACAGGCAGTCGGCTCTGATACCAACTTGTGACGCCCCCGATTCAATCATACACTAATCATGCACGCAAATGTGTACGATCAAGATCAAGGACTCACGAGAAGATATCACAACACAACTCTACAAATAAAATAAGTCATACAAGCATCATATTACAAGCCAGGGGCCTCGAGGGCTCGAATACAAGCGCTCGATCATAGACGAGTCAGCGGAAGCAACAATATCTGAGTACAGACATAAGTTAAACAAGTTGCCATAAGATGGCTAGCACAACCTGGGGATACAGATTGAACGAGGCGCAGGCCTCCTTCCTGGGATCCTCCTAACTACTCCTGGTCATCGTCAGCAGGCAGCACGTAGTAGTAGGCACCTCCGGGGTAGTAGTCGTCATCGACGATGGCGTCTGGCTCGTGGACTCCATCTTCTGGTCACAGCAATCGGGTAGAGATATGGGGAAAAGGGGGGGGGGGACAAGGCAACCGTGAGTACTCATCCAAAGTACTCGCAAGCAAGGAGCTACACTACATATGCATGGATATATGTGTAAAGGGCCATATCAGTGGGCTGAACTGCAGAATGCCAGAATAAGAGGGGGATAGCTAGTCTTATCGAAGACTACGCTTCTGGTCGCCTCCGTCTTGCAACAGGTAGAAGAGAGTAGACTGAAGTCCTCCAAGTAGCATCGCATAGCATAACCCTACCCGGCGATCCCCTCCTCGTTGCCCTGTTAGAGAGCGATCACCGGGTTGTATCTGGCACTTGGAAGGGTGTGTTTTATTAAGTATCCGGTTCTAGTTGTCATAAGGTCAAGGTACAACTCCGGGTCGTCCTTTTACCGAGGGACACGACTATTCGAATAGATTAACTTCCCTGCAAGGGTGCACCACATAACCCAACACGCTTGATCCCATTTGGCCGGACACACTTTTCGGGGTCATGCCCGGCCGCGGAAGATCAACACGTCGCAGCCCCACCTAGGCACAATAGAGAGGTTAGCACATCGGTCTAAACTTTAAGCGCACAGGGGTCTGGGCCCATCGCTCTTAGCACACCTGCACGTTGCGTACGCGGCCGGAAGCAGACCTAGCCTAGTGGCGTTCCAGTCCAATCCGGCACGCGCCACTCAGTCGCTGACGTCACGAAGGCTTCGGCTGATACCACGACGCCGGGATACCCATAACTACTCCCGCGTAGATGGTTAGTGCGTATAGACCAAATGGCCAGACTCAGATCAAATACCCAGATCTCGTTAAGCGTGTTAAGTATCCGCGAACGCCGACCAGGGCCAGGCCACCTCTCTCCTAGGTGGTCTCAACCTGCCCTGTCGCTCCGCCACAAAGTAACAGTCGGGGGCCGTCGGGAACCCAGGCCCACCACTACCTGGGTGGAACCACCTGCCCCTTCAGCCCCCATCTCCGAACAGTATCACAGGTAATGGAACAGTGTAAAGTATATAGTATATGCCCGTGATCACCTCCCGAAGTGATCACGGCCCAGTAGTATAGCATGGCAGACGGACAAGAGTGTAGGGCCACTGATGGAACACTAGCATCCTATACTAAGCAGTAGGATAGCAAGTAAAGGTAACAACAGTAGTAGCAAGGACAGGCTATGCAACAGAATAGGATAAACCGAAAGCAGTAACATGCTACACTACTCTAATGCAAGCAGTATAGAGAAGAATAGGTGATATCTGGTGATCAAGGGGGGGCTTGCCTGGTTGCTCTAGCAAGAGAGAGGGGTCGTTGGTGACGTAGTCGACCACAGGGGCATCAGCATCGTCACGGGGTCTACCGGAGAGAAGAGGGGGAAGAAACAGTAAATACATAGCAAGCAAGTGCATAACAGGACAACGGGCAGAGCTAGACGTGTTCTAACGCGGTACGAGGTGATACCGATGAAGGGGGGAAACATGCGGGAAAGTATCCCCGGTGTTTCTCGTTTTTCGACAGATGAACCGGAGGGGGAATGTTGCAGGTTCGATAGGTTAGGGACGCGCGGCGGACGAACGGGCTGCATAGCCGGGTTCGTCTCGCCGTTCTGAGCAACTTTCATGTAGAAAGTATTTTCATCTGAGCTACGGTTTATTTTATATTAATTTTAATATATTTAAATCATTTTTAGGATTAATTTAAATATTTTAATTCAACATTATCCAGAACAGTGCATGCTGATGTCAGCATGGCGTGAGCAGTCAACAGAGGCGTTGACTGGTCAACTGACGTGTGGGTCCCGTTCGTCATTGACTGTTTAGTCTAATCAGGGGTTAATTAAGTTAACTAGTAATTAGGTTAATCTAATCAAGATTAATTAATTCCTTAATTTATTAATTAATTTAATTATTATTATTTATCTAATTATTATTATTTTAATTCTCTCCTTTAAAAAAAACACTCTGGGGCCGGGCCCCGTTAGTCATAGGGCCATAGGGGCCTAGTGGGTGCGGGCGACGGTTACGGGCGCGCCCCGTTCGAGCGCACGCCCAGGGGCACGCGGGTGTGGGCGCTTGCGGCCACTGCGAGGCACGGCGCCGGCCAGGGGCTGGCCCTGGATGCCGGCCGGGACAGAGGAGGTCGCCGACCAGGGCAGGGGTCGCGGCTGGCGGGGCCGGTGACGAGCGGCGCGGTGGTGCGGGAGGGGAGCGCCGGAGGTGGACGATGTAAGCAGCAGTAGGTGCGGGCGGAAGCGGCACCGGCGTGGCCGCGAAGGGCAGGGGCGCGTGGTACGTGCGGCGAGTAGAGGAGGCAGCTGCAGTAGGGCCGCGCGCAAGGGGCTCTGGCGGGCGAGGCGGGGCGGAGCAGAGCTCGAGCTGCGGCGGCGAGCGCGGGGCTTCAGGCGCGGTGCGCGGCGAGCGGGACGATGCTAGCGCGTGCGCGGGGACGCGCGGCGGGGAGCGGCAAGCGCCATGGTGGCCGTGAGCGGGAGCTCGTGCGGCTGCAGAAGTAGATGCAGCAGAGCCGCGGGCGAGCGCGGAGCGCGGGCACGGGGAGGAGGAGGAGGACCGGGGCGCGCGGGCGTGGTGCGGTGTGGCGAGGGCGGCCCGGAGCGTGAGCTCCGGCACGCGGGCGCTGCGGGCGTGGTTCGGACGCGTGTGTGAGGGGAGAGGGCGCCGCCACGACATAGTTAGGAGGGAGGGGGAGCTCACAGGGAGGAGTAGGGCGCGGGGCAGCGGGAGTCGAGGGGGGTGACGGGGACGTCATCGGCGTGGGAGCAGACCAGTGGGGATGTCCGGCGAGGCGGCGTGGTCTCCAGGCGGCGACGGGCGACGGCGTCGGGCGCCTCCTCCTCGATCTCGATCCAAATCGGGGGAGAGGGGGGATATTTTCGGGGAGTGGGGGGTGTGAAGGTTAGGGTTTGAGGGAGTGGGGATAAGGGGTGGCCGGTTGGGCCAAGTGGGTCGGCCAGCTGGGCCTTCTGGCCCAGGTGGCCATTGGGCTTTTTCCTTTTCTTGTTTTTTTTTCTGTTTTCTTATTTCTTTTATTTATTTTCTTTTCTTTTTAATTCATTTAAAAGTATTTAGGCATTTTCTAAAAAAGAGTTCTCTTCACTATAACTACCTAAGTGATATTAGGCACTACCCGAACATTTTTATTTTAATGTTTGAAAACTTTTATTATTTACCAAACTTTGAATTTGAATTTTGGACCGGTTTGATCTAGCAATAGATTAGCAACAGTAACAATGGTGACGTGGCACCATTAGCGTGGGATCACTGTAGCTTAATTATCCGGGCGTCACATGGGCATCTCCATAGCCCATTGATACGCCTAGTTGATGTGAGACTATCTTCTTCTTTTTTTTTCTTCTCCACAACCACCATTCTATTCCACCTATAGTGCTATGTCCATGGCTCACGCTCATGTATTGCGTGAAGATTGAAAAAGTTCGAGAACATCAGAAGTATGAAACAATTGCTTGGCTTGTCATCGGGGTTGTGCATGATTTAAATATTTTGTGTGATGAAGATAGAGCATAGCCAGACTATATGATTTTGTAGGGATAGCTTGCTTTGGCCATGTTATTTTGAGAAGACATGATTGCTTTGTTAGTATGCTTGAAGTATTATTGTTTTCATGTCAATATTACACTTTTGTCTTGAATCTTATGGATCTGAATATTCTTGCCACAATAAAGAAGATTACATTGATAAATATGTTAGGTAGCATTCCACATCAAAAATTCTGTTTTGATCATTTACCTACTCGAGGACGAGCATGAATTAAGCTTGGTGATGTTGATACGTCTCCAACGTATCTATAATTTTTTATTGTTCCATGCTATTATATATTCTGTTTTGGATATTTATGGGCTTTACTTTACACTTTTATATCATTTTTGGGACTAACCTATTAACCCAGAGCCCAGTGCCAGTTTCTGTTTTTTCCTTGTTTTAGTGTTTCGCAGAAAAGGAATATCAAACGGAGTCCAAACGGAATGAAACCTTCGGGAGAGTTATTTTTGGAACGGAAGCAATCCAGGAGACTTGGAGTACACGTCAGGGAATCAACGAGGAGAGCACGAGGCAGGGGGCGCGCCTACCCCCCAGGCGCGTGTGACACTCCAAATTTTTTTATTTGGTTTTAGCAAAAACCTTGCTGGTTTTTCATTTGTGGATGAGGCCTTTCAATTTTTTTTTAGAAAAAAACAATCCTCTTAAAAATCTTCTTTCTTTGGCTAGGATTGTTATTTCTGGTTTCTTCTTCAAACTTTGGGTTTGACCTTTTTAAAAAAAAATTCTCCTCTGTTGGTCCTCTTCTCAAATTATTTTTGGGAGTTCAATCTTTTCTTTTTGAAAAGAAAACTCTATGAAAAAAATTTGGGATCTTCATTCTTTTGATAACCACCCATGACCTTGTATTTTTGCCCATGAGGTAAAATCACCCCAAAACCTTCTCTCCTCCTTGTTAGCAACTCAAATTCCCTGTCTCAACTCATCCAAACAAGTTTTGGATTTTATTTTGATTATTTCACCTCTCAAATCTTTTCTGATCTTTAATTTGAGCCTGACCCATTTACAAAGCTAGTACCTTGTAGAATTTGTATTTGGATGTCAAACCAACTCTAATGGCTAGTACTTTGTACCCACAACCCAGAACCATCTTGATCCACTCATCTACTTTTCAAATTTTTCAACTTACACTCCCTGCAAGTTTGGATCAGATTTGCCAAATTTGGTGAAATTCATATCTACCCTTCTCCAAAAATTCCACAAAAAATCAGACAACCTACTGGAGCAATGAGAAGCTACTCTACCAAAAATCAGCCCAAGGAAAAATTCCTACAAGCCAAAAACATTCTGTCGAACACCTTGCATGCACTGTTTCAGACACTTTCAGTTAAATTCAGTTTCAGTGTCGATCTCCGTCAGAGAAGTGCGGTCACATGATCACAGTGCCTTTGGCACGTTGCTCGCCGCCTGGCTTGCTTGTCCGAAGCCCCGCACGCGCGCTTGGCAGCTTCCCGGCGTCGGTGGCGCCCTGGCCCGCCTGCGCCGGCGTGTCTTGCTGCGGCCGAGCCACCGTAGCGGCCGACAGGAAGCAGAACGGCGGCACAACACCGTTCAGCGCCGCCCAATCTCCCTGGTGGCTCCGCGTGGCCCTCTCCGCGCCAGCGCACGCATGCAGCACAGCTGCCGTGGCGCGGCGTGCACAGCGCACGCTCTCTGCCGCCGACGGGTCCGCGCCGCCCCGTTCCGTCGAACGCCACCTCAGCAAGCAAGTCCCTACGCCGTTAGCGCATAAACCGCACCAGGTGGCAACCACGACGACGCTCCACCTCTAAAACCTCCCGTGCAACCTCCACGCCGCCGTAATCCTTCGCCGGAAAACTCCGTTCAGGGCCACCGCCTCGGATCACCTATAAAAGGAGACCCCGAGCTCCCCCTCGGGCTCACACCACCTCTGCACTACACCAACGCCCCGCCAGGCCACTAGGAGGGCCTCGAGGAGGTCTCCTCCCCCAACTCCGGCCACTCCGTTCCGCCTCGGCCTCCAGCTCGATTCACTGCGGTGAGGTCATCTCCGGCGCCCAAACTCCGTCAAGCACCTCCTCTAGCTACCAGATACTTGACCCCCACCTCAATTTGATCATTGCAGCCCTCTCCGGCGAGCTTCACCCTCGTCCGAACCACCGTCCGCCGGAGCAAGGGCCACCGTCGACACAGTGCATGCCGACGACCACCACGACCACCACCCGACGCGGAATGGCGCCCTGAACACGGAGGTAACCTCCGATCCCCCTGCTTCGCCATGGATCGCCGCCGGCGATCGCCGCGGCTCTCTGGCGGCAAAAGCGCCGTCCCGTTTTCAAACCCGACGGGTGGGACCGCCCCGTCAGGTTTCTCTCTTTTTCGAATCGTTTTCTGAAAGCGCATTCGGGCAAAATACGTCTTCTCTTCTGAGCCGGCGTATTTGAGACTGAAACGTTTTCTGTTTTTATAAATAGAACCCTGGGAAGTTTCTGTTTCATTACAGATGGGCCCCTGGGCAAAAACCTTTACAACTTTTTAACAGAAGCATATTTTTGAATGATTCTTTTTTTGTGTTCTTCAAAATTTTGTCTAGTTTTTTATCAGATTTATTTGAAAATTTCTTGGATTAATTTCCGTGCACCACTTGGTATTTACGATAGTGCGTGTATCCTCTTTATACCGTAGATACCGATGGAGGTGACGGGACCGCAAACTTCACCGAGCTAGACTCCGACTATTCTGAACCACGCAATCATGTTTGAACTTTTGATATGATGAGTGTCTTGGCATGTTTTGCATTTAGTTAGTTTCATGGTATGTTATGGAGCATACCGATGAACTGTTTATTATGCATTGTTGGGACAAGTAAGTTCGATGATCCATACATTGTTGGATGTGAATATGCAAGGCCATGTGTTGGTAAGAAAGGTGGGTAAGATGGCAGTGTTGTAGCATGCCAGTCTTATGCCATGCAAGTTAACTTCAGTACCAACCCGTATCGGTTGGGTGCATATCCATTTCCTATCCCTGTACTACCACATGTTTCCCGAAAGGGATATGGTTTAGTAAGTCGCAAACCGCTTTCTTGGTACACACCAAAAAGGAGAGGCCGGGATGATGGTTCCATGGCCCTGGATTAAAGCCAGTCATCCGGTCAGGGGGCATGGGTGTTTCCGGTTGGGACCGAGAGGGGGGGACCCCTTAGAGCGCGCGTATATAAATTTGATCCCATGCTATTCGAGATTGTGATCTCCCCGTCTCAAAAGTTTTTCTTGGACGATGTCTAGGGTGATTCCTGGCATCGAGAGGTTGGATGGGTGTGTACTGGTTAGCTGTGTTTTCTTCTGAAATACCGTAAACGGAACTAGTCCATGTGACTATGGAAATCCGTTAACTATGGGAAATTTATGTACAAACTCTGCAGAGTCAAACTTCTTCAAATCATCTTATTCATATCCAAGATTCGTACTAACTGACAAGTGCCAGTTTTGGTGACAGATTACCCGGTGGGACACATGAGCACTAAGAACGGTTAAATGTTTATTCTTGTGGATGGACTAACCCGTTTATTTTCAAGAGTTGAATATTGATTATGAATATTATTTCCTTATCAGTTAAATCCCTTTAGGTGGTGTCGCTCAGACGCCCGACTGTGGCATTTCTTTTAAAGCCCTTTAGGTGGTGTCGTTCAGACGCCCGACTGTGGCATTTCTTTTAAAGCCCTTTAGGTGGTGTCGCTAAGATGCCCGACTGTGTCATTTCTTTTAAAGTCCTTTAGGTGATGTCGTTCAGACGCCCGACTGTGGCATTTCTTTTAAGGCCCTTTATGTGGTGTCGCTAAGACGCCCGACTGTGGCATTATTTTCCTTCATTTATTAATTTACCTTTCGTGGCGTCGCTCTAGACACTCGATTGGTTTCCTTTACTTTACTATTGGGATTTCAGGCGGACTACCGCCGATTCCCTTTTTACTTACCTTGCCTGCAAACATTTCAATTATGCATTGGTGAACTAATCATGACGCATTCATGCATGCATTTGTTATATCTTACGTCCGAACTGTCTTGCGAGTACTTTCAAAGTACTCACTGGCTTGTTGATTTGGCCAGATGCTGACGAAGGTGATCTCATGGATGAAGAGTTCGATAGCGAATCCGACGCCTAGAGGAATCCCAGTCAGTCTCGTGCGACCCTGGACTTGGTCACTATATTATACCCGCTTCCGCAACCCAAATAAATTCATCGAGCCTCACCCCGACGCTCGATGGGATGTTAGTTTGAGAGCCACTTTATCCACTCCCCACTGTGTTACTCCACCACTACCCTATTTGCGAGTCAGTAGTATGCCACCACTCCCTTGTGTCATATACGCCTTATGTATAATTATTGGCACGTTTGTAATAAATTGTTGAGCATCCTCAGCTCAACCCTGTAATATATTTGATGCTACTGGCTTATTGTATCAAGTGTTTGTCAACCAGTGAGGATGTTTATCTCAAACTGGATTTTTAAGATTGGTTTCTCAATAAATATTTTTATTGAAAAACCGGTTGTGACAAGCTTGGTATGAGAGCCAGCCTGACTGTAGGAAGCCACTAGGTGCGATCGCTAATTGGTTATTAGCATGTTCGAGCTAAATTGTACTTTTGCAGCTGTAGTCATTTTTCTGACAGTCAGCATATATTTATGATCTGACCAATCAGAATTTTTGTCTACTTTTGTAGATGGCCGACAACAGCTGCGAGTCTCAGTCCTTCGCCAACGTACCCGATGGGTTCGTCAAGCTTCTATCCTTCATCGTTCAGGTCGCGATGGGGCCATCTGTACGCCTAGTCGTCTCTCTTTGCCAGCATAAAGTCAACGACAGTCTGACCATGCACCAGGCCTCGGTGCAATTCAGGGGAGGGCGTGGTGAGTTATGCCGCTTCCGGTTCGTGGGAAGAGCCATGCCCACGGAGAAGCATGCTATCCAGATGGCAGCCCGCGAGTCAATAGCTCGCCTCAGGGATGTCCTTCCCGTGATGAAGGCTCGTCGCTACCGCTATCTTCCATGCCACGTGCCTTACACCTGTCACTATGCATACTCCTGCCCCAGAGGAGAACGAGACGAGGCCTTTGAGATGCTTATTGAGTATCTTCGGGCTCTGGAGGCCGCCTTCGACAACTTGGTGGACGACTTTGTGGCCGCCCGCATGGACTCAGTCCATGGCTGTGCTGCCAACAGGAGGGAGCTCCTGCCCACAGCACCGCCACTGACTTATGCCTCATCATCAGCATCCTATGCACTAGCTCGTCGCCTGCCTTCTACTGAGGAGTTCAACAAGGTCATTGCGCCCACTCCAGCGCACACTGCACCGCCACTCGCGCCGACTCCTATCCGTGTTATTCCGCCCCTGGCACCCGCTCCTTCTGCTCGGCGCAGCACTACTCGTATGGAACCTATTAACGAGGAGGAAGTTGAGTCTCCAGCCTCGCTACGCCTCACCCTTGGCAGGGCCAAGGACATCATCAACATCTCCGACTAAGTACGCTTAGCCGTCGCGCAATGTACCGCCATGTAAGATATGGGAAGTAGCCTGTTTGCGCATCATGTAGGATCTGGAGAAGTGCACTAGCCTAAATAACATGTCAGGAATATGTACGCATATCCTGAGTGACGTATTGTATAATTATCGCCTGCGTGTAAGATACGTAATGAGCAGTCTTTCTCCGTGCGCAAATTAAATGGTTTTCCCTAGTAATCTTGGCTATTTGGTTTCTTTGCCAACCTTGTGCTTTTATGGATTTATTTTTTCGTTTGCTTATGGGCTTCGCAAAATATATCCCCAGAGTGAAAAATGTCTCGTCCTTGGACTCGCTCCATGCCAGCTCCGCCAGAGGAAAATTATGGCACTCAAGCAGACAACAATTTTGCACAAGGGCAGTCGAACCAATATTATGACAATCAACCAGGCAACAATTTCACTCAAGGTCAATCAAGTCAACAGGGTAGTGAGACGGCACTATCTCAAATGTGCCGCCTGTATGAACAAAGTCAGCAACAACATCAGGAAATGATGAACCAAGTCGTCAACATGAGAAATCACCATGGACAGTATCCGCAGCATTCCAAGTTATCTGAGCTACAGAAGACGCGTCCCCCAACATTTTCTCATACTGATAAGCCTCTCGAGGCCGAAGACTGGCTTCGAGACGTGGAGAGGAAATTAAATATTGCAATGTTCAGACCCCGAAAAGGTACTATATGCTCCGCATTATCTCACGGGAACAACCGCATCTTGGTGGGAGAATTTCCTGCACATGCATTCCAACGAAAACGATATAACCTGGGATGATTTCAAAGAAGGCTTCCGTGGCGCGCATATTCCTAAGAGTATCATGAAAATCAAGAAGAGAGAATTCGATGACCTCAAACAACGGAACATGACAATGTCAGATTACAATGGTCAGTTTACTCTGTTATCTCGATACGCCAATGAAGATCGTATGTCTGAGAGCAAGAAAATGGAGAAATTCCTTGACGGTCTAGCGCCCGCGCTAAAATGCCAACTGGTCGTACACACTTTCCCAGACTTTAAGACACTGGTGGATAAGGCCATTACTCTGGAAAATGAAAGGCGCAGTTTGGAAGATTTCCGCAAGAGAAAAAGGGACCAGACCAACCATACTCGCAATCATCGAAGCAAGGCAGATTTTCAAAAAGGTGGAACACACAAGTCTGCATCCAACGCCTCACGCCCAATAAAGAATTTCCATGCAAGGGACAAGGAGTTCACCTATCGCCCCGGCGTTACTTGTTATGCCTGTGGAGAAGAAGGACACTATGCCAAGCAGTGTCCCAAGCCTAGAAACTCAGCACCAAAGCCGAACTACGGCAGCAATAATTCAGCACCCAAGCGAAACAATTTCAATCCCAACAACAACCATAGGAAGGGTCATCTGAACCACGTAACCAAAGAGGAGGCACAAAATGCTCCGGATATCGTACTCGGTATGTTTCCTGTCAACACAATACCTGCAATGGTTTTGTTTGATTCTGGAGCTTCTCATTCTTTTGTTTCGAAAAGTTTTGCGTTGCAAAATAATTTTTCGATGCTTCCTTTGGAGAAATCCATGATCATCAAGTCCCCTGGGATTCAGCAAGTTACTCAGAGTTACTGTCAGGATGTGATTATTGAGTTCGAAGGGCTGAAGTTTCACGCAAATCTTATTGTGTTGGAAAATAAAGGACTGGATGTCATCCTTGGGATGGACTGGCTAACCACAAATAAGGGTTTCATTGACTGTTTCAACCGGACCGTAATCCTCACGCATCACCTCGGGAAGACAATAAGGGTATCCGCCAAGGAAAGAAAAATACCTCGGCAACCGAGATTGAATAAGGTGGACGTTTCTGAGCTAAACAAAGTTCCAGTAGTATGTGAATTTCCAGACGTATTCCCCGAAGAGCTACCAGGCATGCCACCAGACCGAGAGATAGAATTCAACATTGAGTTAGCACCAGGAACCACCCCCATATACAAGAAACCATACAGAATGGCACCATCCGAGTTAGTTGAACTGAAGAAACAAATAAAGGAATTACTTGACAAAGGATACATTCGAGCCAGTTCCTCACCATGGGGATCACCAATTTTATTTGCCAAAAAGAAAGATGGAACGCTGAGATTGTGTATTGACTACCGAGCACTTAACATGGTCACAGTCAAGAACAAATACCCGATGCCCAGGATAAATGATTTATTCGATCAGCTCGCTCAGGCCAAGGTATTCTAAAAAATTGACTTAAGGTCAGGATACCATCAACTGAAGGTGCGAACAGAAGACATCCCCAAGACAGCCTTCACCTCCAGATATGGACTATATGAGTTCACAGTAATGCCATTTGGGTTGACGAATGCCCCCGCATATTTTGTACACCTCATGAACAAAGTATTTATGAAATTTATGGACAAGTTCGTTGTGGTATTCATCGATGACATTCTGGTGTACTCCAAGACACCGGAAGAGCACGCTGAACATCTCAGAATTGTGCTAGGAGAACTCAGGAAACATCAATTATACGCCAAATTCAGCAAGTGCAAATTTTGGCTAAGGCAAGTAGGCTTTCTAGGCCACGTGCTGACCCAAGACGGTATCGCCGTGGACCCAGAGAAAGTAAAGGCCGTACTTGGCTGGAAGTCACCAGCCAGTGTGACGGACATACGAAGTTTCTTGGGAATGGCAGGATATTACCGCAGATTTATTGAAGGATTCTCCACCATAGCCAAACCTATGACACAGTTACTCAAGAAGGAAAAGAAGTTTGAATGGACAGAAGCCTGCGAGAAAAGTTTCCAAGAGCTAAAGCGGAAATTAACAACAGCACCGGTATTAGTTGTGCCAGACATACACAAGAATTTTGAAGTATATTGTGACGCGTCGAGGAAGGGTCTCGGATGCGTGTTGATGCAAGAAGGCAAGGTTGTCGCATACGCTTCAAGGCAACTTCGCAAGCATGAGGAAAATTATCCCACTCATGACTTAGAAATGGCGGCCGTTATTCATGCACTTAAGGAATGGAGGCATTTCCTACTTGGAAATCAATGTGAAATATATACGGACCATAAAAGTCTCAAATATATTTTCACGCAGCCAGAACTAAATTTACGGCAACGACGCTGGTTGGAATTGGTAAAGGATTATGATGTTGGTATCCACTACCATCCAGGTAAAGCAAATGTAGTGGCCGATGCTCTCAGTCGGAACCCCAGCCCCGACAAAAGCAGTCTGCAGGGCCTGAGACCCGAGTTCCAACAAGAATTTGCCAAACTCAACTTATTGATGGTAGCGGAAGGCACCATAACAAATTTAGAAATACAACCCGACCTTGTGGAGAAAATTAAAGGAGCTCAGCCTGGACACCCCAGCATCGAAGGCATCAAAAGAAAGGTGAGTATAGGCAAGACCTCGGAATTCATCATAGACGATGAAGGTATATTATGGTATGGAGAAAGACTCTGCGTACCAAACATAGAAGATCTTAAACAGCAAATTTTGGCTGAAGCCCACACCGCCCCATATTCAATCCACCCTGGAGGGACCAAAATGTATAAAGATATTTGGTGGCACGGTATGAAGAGGGACATCGCTACCTTCATTGCATGTTGCGACTCATGTCAATGCATAAAAGCTGAACATCAGAGACCAGCTGGACTACTGCAACCAAACAAAATACCCGAGTGGAAATGGGATGAAATAGGGATGGACTTCATTGTCGGACTACCTCGGTCACGACACGGGAATGATGCTATATGGGTCATCACCGACAGGTTAACCAAGGTGGCACATTTTATTCCAGTAAGAACAACCCACACCACTCAGAAGCTTGCTAAGATTTACCTCTCCCGCATAGTCTGTCTGCACAGTGTTCCAAGGACTATAATATCCGACAGGGGCACTCAGTTCGTCTCGAGATTTTGGGATCACTTACAACAGGCACTGGGAACTCAACTAGCCTTCAGTACAGCTTACCACCCCCAGACAGATGGGCAAACAGAACGCGTAAACCAGATTTTAGAAGATATGCTAAGAGCATGTGTCCTCACATATGGAACCAGTTGGGAAGAAAGTCTGCCATACGCCGAGTTCGCATACAACAATAGTTACCAGGCCATCCTGCAAATGGCACCATTTGAGGCTCTATACGGACGGAGATGTCGCACCCCGTTAAATTGGCCCGAGACCGGAGACAGCCGCATCTTCGGACCAGACATGCTCAGAGAGGCCGAGGAAAAGGTCAAGTTAATCAGGGATCGACTCAAGACCGCACAAAGCCGATAGAAGAGTTATTACGATCAGAAGCATCGTGGGGTCAGCTTCGAACCAGGAGAGTTTGTGTACCTACGAGTATCCCCTATGAGAGGACTACAACGATTCAAGATTAAAGGGAAGCTAGCACCAAGATTTATCGGACCATTCTGTATATTGGCACGAAGGGGCACGGTAGCCTACCAGCTAGACTTACCTAAGGAACTATCAGATATCCACAACGTATTCCATGTTTCGCAGTTAAGGAAGTGCGTGAGCAATCTAGAGAAACAAGTGTCCCATGAGAACATCGATGTGCAACCAGGCCTCACCTATCGGGAACGCCCCGTAAAAATCTTAGAGGAGTCTGAAAGGAGGACCCGACAAAAGACCATTAAATTTTTCAGAGTTCAGTGGAGCAATCATACTGACAACGAAGCAACTTGGGAAAGAGAGGATTTCCTTCGAGCAGAGCATCCGCACTTATTTAAGGATCAGCTGAAATCTCGGGGACAAGATTTTTCCTAAGGGGGTAGGTGTTGTGACACTCCAAAAAAAATTTATTTGGTTTTAGCAAAAACCTTGCTGGTTTTTCTTTTGTGGATGAGGCCTTTCAATTTTTTTTAGAAAAAAACAATCCTCTTAAAAGTCTTCTTTCTTTGGCTAGGATTGTTATTTCTGGTTTCTTCTTCAAACTTTGGGTTTGACCTTTTAAAAAAAAATTCTCCTCTGTTGGTGCTCTTCTCAAATTATTTTTGGGAGTTCAATCTTTTCTTTTTGAAAAGAAAACTCTACGAAAAAAATTTGGGATCTTCATTCTTTTGATAACCACCCATGACCTTGTATTTTTGCCCATGAGGTAAAACCACCCCAAAACCTTCTCTCCTCCTTGTTAGCAACTCAAATTCCCTGTCTCAACTCGTCCAAACAAGTTTTGGATTTTATTTTGATTATTTCACCTCTCAAATCTTTTCTGATCTTTAATTTGAGCCTAACCCATTTACAAAGCTAGTACCTTGTAGAATTTGTATTTGGATGTCAAACCAACTCTAATGGCTAGTACTTTGTACCCACAACCCAGAACCATCTTGATCCACTCATCTACTTTTCAAAATTTTCAACTTACACTCCCTGCAAGTTTGGACCAGATTTGCCAAATTTGGTGAAATTCATATCTACCCTTCTCCCAAAATTCCACCAAAAATCAGACAACCTACTGGAGCAATGAGAAGCTACTCTACCAAAAATCAGCCCAAGGAAAAATTCCTACAAGCCAAAAACATTCTGTCGAACACCTTGCATGCATTGTTTCAGACACTTTCAGTTAAATTCAGTTTCAGTGTCGATCTCCGTCAGAGAAGTGCGGTCACATGATCACAGTGCCTTTGGCACGTTGCTCGCCGCCTGGCTTGCTTGTCCGAAGCCCCGCACGCGCGCTTGGCAGCTTCCCGGCGTCGGTGGCGCCTTGGCCCGCCTGCGCCGGCGTGTCTTGCGGCGGCTGAGCCGCCGTAGCGGCCGACAGGAAGCAGAACGGCGGCACAACACCGTTCAGCGCCGCCCAATCTCCCTGGTGGCTCCGCGTGGCCCTCTCCGCGCCAGCGCACGCATGCAGCACAGCTGCCGTGGCGCGGCGTGCACAGCGCACGCTCTCTGCCGCCGACGGGTCCGCGCCGCCCCGTTCCGTCGAACGCCACCTCAGCAAGCAAGTCCCTACGCCGTTAGCGCATAAACCGCACCAGGTGGCAACCACGACGACGCTCCACCTCTAAAACCTCCCGTGCAACCTCCACGCCGCCGTAATCCTTCGCCGGAAAACTCCGTTCAGGGCCACCGCCTCGGATCACCTATAAAAGGAGACCCCGAGCTCCCCCTCGGGCTCACACCACCTCTGCACTACACCAACGCCCCGCCAGGCCACTAGGAGGGCCTCGAGGAGGTCTCCTCCCCCAACTCCGGCCACTCCGTTCCGCCTCGGCCTCCAGCTCGATTCACTGCGGTGAGGTCATCTCCGGCGCCCAAACTCCGTCAAGCACCTCCTCTAGCTACCAGGTACTTGACCCCCACCTCAATTTGATCATTGCAGCCCTCTCCGGCGAGCTTCACCCTCGTCCGAACCACCGTCCACCGGAGCAAGGGCCACCGTCGACACAGTGCACGCCGGCGACCACCACGACCACCACCCGACGCGGAATGGCGCCCTGAACACGGAGGTAACCTCCGATCCCCCTGCCTCGCCGTGGATTGCCGTCGGCGATCGCCGCGGCTCTCTGGCGCCAAAAGCGCCGTCCCGTTTTCAAACCCGACGGGTGGGACCGCCCCGTCAGGTTTCTCTCTTTTTCGAATCGTTTTCTGAAAGCGCATTCGGGCAAAATACGTCTTCTCTTCTGAGCCGGCGTATTTGAGACTGAAACGTTTTCTGTTTTTATAAATAGAACCCTGGGAAGTTTGTGTTTCATTACAGACGGGTCCCTAGGCAAAAACCTTTATAACTTTTTAACAGAAGCATATTTTTGAATGATTCTTTGTCTGTTTTCTTCAAAATTTTGTCTAGTTTTTTATCAGATTTATTTGAAAATTTCTTGGATTAATTTCTGTGCACCTCTTGGTATTTACGATAGTGCGTGTATCCTCTTTATACTGTAGATACCGACAGAGGTGACGGGACCGCAAACTTCACCGAGCTAGACTCCGACTACTCTGAACCAGGCAAGCATGTTTGAACTTTTGATATGATGAGTGTCTTGGCATGTTTTGCATTTAGTTAGTTTCATGGTATGTTATGGAGCATACCGATGAACTGTTTATTATGCATTGTTGGGACAAGTAAGTTTGATGATCCATACATTGTTGGATGTGAATATGCAAGGCCATGTGTTGGTAAGAAAGGTGGGTAAGATGGCAGTGTTGTAGCATGCCAGTCTTATGCCATGCAAGTTAACTTCAGTACCAACCCGTATCGGTTGGGTGCATATCCATTTCCTATCCCTGTACTACCACATGTTTCCCGAAAGGGATATGGTTTAGTAAGTCGCAAATCGCTTTCTTGGTACACACCAAAAAGGAGAGGCCGGGATGATGGTTCCATGGCCCTGGATTAAAGCCAGTCATCCGGTCAGGGGGCATGGGTGTTTCCGGTTGGGACCGAGAGGGGGGCACCCCTTAGAGCGCGCGTATATAAATTTGATCCCATGCTATTCGAGATTGTGATCTCCCCGTCTCAAAAGTTTTTCTTGGACGATGTCTAGGGTGATTCCTGGCATCGAGAGGTTGGATGGGTGTATACTGGTTAGATGTGTTTTCTTCTGAAATACCGTAAACGGAACTAGTCCATGTGACTATGGAAATCCGTTAACTGTGGGAAATTTATGTACAAACTCTGCAGAGTCAAACTTCTTCAAATCATCTTATTCATATCCAAGATTCGTACTAACTGACAGGTGCCAGTTTTGGTGATAGATTACCCGGTGGGACACATGAGCACTAAGAACGGTTAAATGTTTATTCTTGTGGTTGGACTAACCCGTTTATTTTCAAGAGTTGAATATTGATTATGAATATTATTTCCTTGTCAGTTAAATCCCTTTAGGTGGTGTCGCTCAGACGCCCGACTGTGGCATTTCTTTTAAAGCCCTTTAGGTGGTGTCGTTCAGACGCCCGACTGTGGCATTTCTTTTAAAGCCCTTTAGGTGGTGTCGCTAAGACGCCCGACTGTGGCATTTCTTTTAAAGCCCTTTAGGTGGTGTCGTTCAGACGCCCGACTGTGGCATTTCTTTTAAAGCCCTTTATGTGGTGTCGCTAAGACGCCCGACTGTGGCATTATTTTCCTTCATTTATAAATTTACCTTTCGTGGCGTCGCTCTAGACACTCGATTGGTTTCCTTTACTTTACTATTGGGATTTCAGGCGGACTACCGCCGATTCCCTTTTTACTTACCTTTCCTGCAAACATTTCAATTATGCATTGGTGAACTAATCATGACGCATTCATGCATGCATTTGTTATATCTTACGTCCGAACTGTCTTGCGAGTACTTTCAAAGTACTCACTGGCTTGTTGATTTGGCCAGATGCTGACGAAGGTGATCTCATGGATGAAGAGTTCGATAGCGAATCCGACGCCTAGAGGAATCCCAGTCAGTCTCGTGCGACCCTGGACTTGGTCACTATATTATACCCGCTTCCGCAACCCAAATAAATTCATCGAGCCTCACCCCGACGCTCGATGGGATGTTAGTTTGAGAGACACTTTATCCACTCCCCACTGTGTTACTCCACCACTACCCTATTTGTGAGTCAGTAGTATGCCACCACTCCCTTGTGTCATATACGCCTTATGTATAATTATTGGCACGTTTGTAATAAATTGTTGAGCATCCTCAGCTCAACCCTGTAATATATTTGATGCTACTGGCTTATTGTATCAAGTGTTTGTCAACCAGTGAGGATGTTCATCTCAAACTGGATTTTTGAGATTGGTTTCTCAATAAATATTTTTATTGAAAAACCGGTTGTGACAGCGCGCCCTCCACCCTCATGGGCCCCTCGTGGCTCCCCTGACCGACTTCTTTCGCCTATATATATATATATCCATATACCCTAAAACCATCGGGGAACAGAATAGATCGGGAGCTCCGCAACCGCAAGCCTCGGTAGCCACCAAAAACCTATCGGGACCCTCTTCCGGCACCCTGACGGAGGGGGGATCCCTCACCGGTGGCCATCTTCATCATCCCGACGCTCTCCATGAGGAGGAGGGAGTAGTTCACCCTCGAGGCTGAGGGTATGTACCAGTAGCTATGTTTTTTTATCTCTCTCTCTCTCTCTCTCTCTCTCTCTCTCTCTCTCGTGTTCTTGAGGTGATACGATCTTGATGTATCGCGAGCTTTGCTACTTTAGTTAGATCTTATGATGTTTCTCCCCCTCTACTCTCTTGTAATGGATTGAGTTTTTCCTTTGAAGTTATCTTATCGGATTGAGTCTTTAAGGATTTGAGAACACTTGATGTACGTCTTGCCGTGCTTATCTGTGGTGACAATGGGATATCACGTGATCCACTTGATGTATGTTTTGGTGATCAACTTGCGGGTTCCGCCCATGAACCTATGCATAGGGGTTGGCACACGTTTTCGTCTTGACTCTCCGGTAGAAACTTTGGGGCACTCTTTGAAGTTCTTTGTGTTGGCTGAATAGATGAATCTGAGATTGTGTGATGCATATCGTATAATCATACCCACGGATACTTGAGGTGACATTGGAGTATCTAGGTGACATTAGGGTTTTGGTTGATTTGTGTCTTAAGGTGTTATTCTAGTACGAACTCTATGATAGATTGATCCAAAAGAATAACTTTGAGGTGGTTTTGTACCCTACCATAATCTCTTCGTTTGTTCTCCGCTATTAGTGACTTTGGAGTGACTCTTTGTTGCATATTGAGGGATAGTTATATGATCCAATTATGTTATTATTGTTGAGAGAACTTGCACTAGTGAAAGTATGAACCCTAGGCCTTGTTTCCTAGCACTGCAATACCGTTTACGCTCAGTTTTATCATTAGTTACCTTGCTGTTTTTATAATTTCAGATTACAAAAACCTATATCTACCGTCCATATGGCACTTGTATCACCATATCTCCGCCGAACTAGTGCACCTATACAATTTACCATTGTATTGGGTGTGTTGGGGACACAAAAGACTCTTTGTTATTTGGTTGCAGGGTTGTTTGAGAGAGACCATCTTCATCCTACGCCTCCCACGGATTGATAAACCTTAGGTCATCCACTTGAGGGAAATTTGCTACTGTCCTACGAACCTCTGCACTTGGAGGCCCAACAACGTCTACAAGAAGAAGGTTGCGTAGTAGACATCAGGACCTTATCTGGACTCGGATCCGACTATGTCGAATCCGACCAGATCCTCCCGAGCCCATATTATCCGGCTAGCATCCAATGCTTCATGGCTAGTGAGACTGAGCCATGCACTGTGTCATATGCTAGTCTAATCGGCTGCGCATTCACATAGCCCCTTCGACCACAAACGTTTTAGGACACTCATCATACAATGCATAATCCCACAAACAAGTCACGTACTTGCTGATGCATATCGTTGATAATGTCCAAGGACTATCTTTATTCATAAACACATGAGAAATATCATCATACATGATTGCCTCTAGGGCATATCTCCAATAGTCTCCCACTTGCACTAGAGTCAATCAGATAGACACCGTATGCCCATAGCTCTAGCGTGGCCCTCATGCTTGGGTTGTGGAAGCGACTTACACTGGTGCGCGTCGGTCCTGAACAAACAAATTTTTACCCCTTTCCACGACGACATTTGGAACCGTCGCCAATTCAGTGTGGGCGATAGGGGGGTCCTTCCCACACGACCCATAAACCATTGGGGATATGCCCTCCTGGCACACACGCTCGGCAAAATGAGGTCGTGTGTGACTGGCGAGCACTCAAATACAGAAATACGTACAGTAGTGCTCAAAAAATACAATTATACAAGCAAAATCACTTATGGTCGTAAGTACATCCCACACAGTCAGTCACCACTAAACGTTTCCATTTGTGTGTACATCCCACATAGTCACTACAAGGAAAACGTTTGCACAAGGTGGCGTAACACAAACAGTTTTGAAGAGAATGTCGTGTGTGATTGTTCATTGATCCAACACGGTTTATTCCTAGAAACTGTGTGCATTGCCTTAGGTCATCGCCCACGGTATTTTCTCATTAACCGTTTGCAATAGGAAAATCCAATTAGCAAGCTAATTGGCCTATTATTAATAATCCATTTACTAATCTAATTGACATTCATATTAAGCACATAATATATTCCATTTCCATATTAAGGAAGCAAGATTTCATAATTGAAATACATCGGAGTACAACATGATATAGCTTCAGCACTCAGCTACCCCATTACACAACTGCACCATCAACAAGTTTCACATGCAACATCTAGAACCTTTCGAAATTAGCATCATAGACGGTACATAGAGAGATGCATCTCATCTAGAAAACTACTGAAGCGGAAGGCGAATATTGAGCCTTCATTCATGTTGAAGGTCTTTGCAACTTTAGGCCAGTTCCTCTGGATGATTGACCGTCCATCCTTCGACCTCTTCAGAAACACTTCAATATTGAACCGTGGGTGTTGTATGAAAACTTTCCTCGCCTCCTGACCACAGAGGTGGTTTGAGAGGTAATCACCAGTGAACCCTGAAAACAAGGATGTGCATAAATATCTTCTCTATATTGGAAACAGGAAAAAGGAATAAAAAAGGCAAGTATAATAGTTAGTACCATCTTGTAAACCTCAGTGCTTCCCATTGTTTCCCTGCAACACATATAAGGTAGTTAGTCATCAGGTTAAGTAAGGTTCACATGCTATCAGTAAAATATGTTGATGAAAAATAAGCACATTGCAGATTCATCAGATTAATTCAAGCCACATGGAAAACCCATTTATCCAAACCAAGCATGATTAAGCACTAGGAAATATAGCACTTGTATATGTTTCTCATGTATTAAGTGCAGCCAAATTCGGTTTATTCCTCACATGGTATACAATAAGAGAATGCAGCCACAACAATTGAACATCGCTTTGCAGAACTGAACCAAGCAGTTAACTAAACACCACAACAAATGAACCAAACGTTAACCGAGCACCACATTGCACAATATAACATACTCCTAATAGAAGATCGGGCATTTAACCAAACTAAGCATGCTTAACAACTTGGAAACTCTGTTGGAAAAGGCAGTGCCTAGGAGGCGCTTAGGCACGCCTAGGGCATAAATGGAAGTCTAGGCAGGGTAAGCAACAAATTGTTTACCCAAGCGAGAAATCTTGTCATATTGCACTAAAATGCCAAATATGACACATTCAAATGGTAGTAGCTGGTAGTTAACTTATTTATCTGCCCTAAATTAACATCAATACACATATAATACCCCAAATAACCCTGATAGTAGAAGCTATATTACCGCCTAGGCCACGCCTAGTGCGCTTGAGCACCGCCTGGGCACTAGGCAAAGGCCAACCGCCTCGCTTACGCCTACCGCTTTATCCAACCTTGCTTGGAAATATAGCAATTGTATTTGTTTCTCATGTATTTAGTACAACCAAATTCGATTTATTCCTCACATGGTATACAATAAGAGAATGCAGCCACAAAAGTTGAACATCGCATTGCAGAATTGAACCAATCAGTTAACTAAACACCACAAGAAATGAACCAAACATTAACTGAGCACCACATTGCACAATATAACATACTCCTAATAGAAGATCAGACAGTTAACCAAACCAAGCGTGCTTAACAACTTGGAAATATAGCAATTATATCTGTTTCTCATGTATTTAGTACAACAAAATTCGATTTATACCTCACATGGTATACAATAATAGAATGCAGCCACATCAATTGAACATCGCATTGCAGAATTGAACCAAGCAGTTAACTAAACACCACAACAAGTGAACCAAGCCACAAAAAATGAACCAAGAAGTTAACTAAACACCAATTGAACAATATAACATACTCCTAATAGAAGATCAGATAGTTAACCAAATGAAGCATGCTTAACAACTTGGAAATATTGCACCCTGAAGAATTGAACACCACATTTGCAGAATTGAACCAAGCAGTTAATTGAACACCACATTGCACGACATATAGAACATATACACTATAGCAGAAGATTGCATGGTAAAAGTAGATAGCACAATTCACTAGAATTTGTTAAGGAAAGGAAGTAGCTAGCAAACCGAACATGGGGTCCTTATAGTGAGCTAATAAGACAAGCTACTCCTCATTGTCGGAGATATCGATGACGATTGGCTCCTTGGACATGGAAGAGGGCGAGGCCTCCACATCGTGGGTGCCCTCGTTGTAGTGGTGAGTTGCCTGAGCCGCTTCGGGCACCAACCTACTGGCTCTCGAGATGAGGTAAGCACGTGCACGCTGAGAAAACACCTCGTAGTCTTCGTTGAAGGCACCGACGGTGGCCTCGAGAAAACGCCACGAACTGTCGTTTAAAGCAGCCAACCACATCGCAACGTCGGTGGGCGAGGCGTCAAGGATGGCCTCGACGGCGAGGTGCTCCTCCAAGATCTGGGGGTCGGCACGAATGGCAGCCATCGCGACCTCATCCGCGCGTGCAACCGTGATTTGCTTCCCGCTGCCAAATGCTCCTTGAGGTCCTGGCTATACTGCGTGCAGCATGGCTTAGGCCGGCACTTATTTGGTGGAGGGGTCGGTGATTTGGGTGGAAGGTGTCGTGCTCGCGCCGGCGGTCGGGGCATGTGGGATGTGGAAGGAGGAGGAGGAGGAGGGGGGTCAGGTGTGGGTTACCTGCATGGATAGGCGAGGCCGAGCAGCGTGAAGGAGGGTCGCCGGTGAGGAGGCGGCGGCGCTGCAAGCAAGGAGAGAAGGTTTTAGCTTGGAAAGGAAGGTGGAAAGGGGGAAAATGTGGCTTTTGGTAAGGGGGAGGGGCGGGGAGGTAGATATTTACGCAGAAGCCAAAAATTTGGAGTCGCTTCAGCCAAAAAACTGGCGCGCAAAGTGTCATCAGACACGGTCCCTTATCCAGACACGGTCCAAATATATTTTGTGCTGCATCTCACAAAGTTGGTTATAATAAAATGTGTGGGATCTACTTGATTTTTCGTCTTGATTTGAATTACATAATGGGTTCACAACGGCCATGGACGATGTTTGAATTGCTAGACCTTTTATCTGCAGTGATCATTGATAACCCACAAGTATAGGGGATCGCAACAGTTTTCGAGGGTAGAGTATTCAACCCAAATTTATTGATTCGACACAAGGGGAGCCAAAGAATATTCTCAAGTATTAGCAGCTGAGTTGTCAATTCAACCACACCTGGAAACTTAGTATCTGCAGCAAAGTGTTTATATGAGTGTTCAATTTATATGATCTTGTATAACAACTCAGTATGTCCGAACAGCTTCAGATCCTTCCAAGGCGCAGGGGTTCTCTCTCCATTCACTTTGAGCTGGGTTTCTTGTGATCTTTTTAGTAGTTTTTCCGTCCAATTTTATGGTAAATTAAGTCTTACACAGCTGTCCCCAAGGATGTCCATTCCATTCGGCAGGGACTCCATCTCGCATTCGATCTCCCTCCTTTCCCTGAAAGAGTCGAGGTCTCTCTGGACTTCTCTTTTGCCTCTCTCCCAGATTCAGAAAAAGGGAGGAAGAGGGCCTCTCGACGGGAGTGATTCCCCGAAAAGAGATCGTTCCCAGCATCCTCGAGTTCGTAGTCAAACTCACCTTCATCCACCTTTCATGGACTGGCGCGGGCAAGCGCCGATGTCTGGAGCAGGAGATGGAAGCTTGGGTTGAGGAGGCTGTCAACGAGTCATCAAAGGCGATAGATTGGTTATATTCGGATTCGTTTGATTTTGATTTTCTTTTTTTTGGTTGTGAGAGGTCTGAGTCCACAGCTGGGGAAGAGTCGTCAGATGACAATTGAAGTAGGGGTCTGCCTCTTTCAAAGGGAAGCAAGAGTCTCATAGGGAAGGAGATCCTGCACAGACCAATCCCAATCAGGAAGAGAGTCTTGTTGTCAATGAAAGCAATTTTTCTATGTCACATATCTGCCTATCTCGTGTTGTGAGCTATAAAGTACCCACCAGGGGGGGGGTGGACCAAGAAAGAGGCAGGCGATTGGGTCCTTCCCATCCTCTGTGATGTCAGTCTCTTTGTCATTCTTTCACCCTTGCTGAGTAGCGAAGTGAGCATACTCAAGATCCAATTCATCAATCATTTGAGTTGGTACGAACATAGGAATCCAGACTCCGCTTGATTCGATCTTCAGTTTCGACCTTCATCAGTCAGGAAAAAGAAGAAGGACCCACTTATTCCACTCGGAGAGACCGAACCAGGCAACAAAAAAAAGAAAAACTGAAGGAAGTTCTCTTTCCATTCCAACTAAACTAAGTGAAAAAAGGGGGAGAGCAAAACAGAAACACAGGAACAAAGAAACTATGTCCAAACCAACGAGTCCTTTGGTCGACTCTAAAGAATGTATCGGGAGTTGGGAGTTAGCCGTCTCATAGGAGTGATAGCTGGGTTTTTCACGGAGTTTCTTCGTACGATTGAAAAAAAGAGTGCTCTAGGTCGGAGAAAACAAGAAGAAGATTGTTCACCAGTCTGTCTCCCAACCTCTTTAAAGCAGCTACCTACCGTGATCTGGTCTTGGGACAGCATTGGCACCCCCGTTTGCTGGATCTTCTAGGCACTCTAAAGCGCTTCCACGAGAGACAGATGGACTTTGAGTTATAGACGGAGAAGAGCCTTTAGAGGATCAAGAGTGATTCCTCAATAAAACAAATGGGATTTTGAGGGAGGGCTGAACGCGATGTACTGAAGGGTTCGCTTTCGCTGATCGGCGCCAGTCTTTCCTGCTGTGAATTTCCCAGGTCGGGAGGGGCCCTTTCCTTCTACCTTACTGAACCCATTCACCAATGATTGGATCACTCAAAGCTAAAGACCAATTCCTTCCTTTTAGGTGGTCTAGGTGGCTGGGATACTATGCCCTTCTTTTTAGAGGCTCAAAGACGAGTTCTTTGAAGGAAGCAAAAGAACCCATGTGTCTCGGATGAAGTCTACCCTCTTTTTGTGCCGGGAAGAAGAATGAGATCCAACTCAAAGTCAAGGAAAGCGGCCTAGACCACTGACTTTTGATGGAAGGCTTCTGAACATGGATTGGTCTGATAAAGCCAATTTTTCGGCGAATCAAATATTTTCTGAGAGCACTAGACCTTCTCTCTTTCAGGATTGATTCCCACTCACTGCCTGATAGCAGGCTTGGCCCATGAGACCTATTGTCTTATTGTACTGGCTCACTTCACTACTTTGGAGGATGGGTTTTTCCCCTTTTTGGTTCGCAAACGCTCTAACCCATCGAGAAGCTCCATCCAAATTGGAGTTGATGTGAGCACTTCCCCAGAGGCAGAGGCTTTTTCTACAAAAGGGTGGGAGCATAAAATGTAGGTGAGTCAATTGCGTGTGGCCTTCAAGTATTTCGTATTGTAACAATATTAGATCGGCATCCAAACAAAGGTGCATGTACGGTTCCTAAGGGATACAATTTTGTCCTAATCATCGAGAAAGATGAAATAAGTTGATAGCGCGATCTCGTACTAACACATACTCTCTAAATATTGAAGAACTTGCATGCGGCCTTCAAGCCACAACCGCGGTATGAGTTCTGATCTCAGACTTTGGTTTGGGGGCTGCTGGCCCCTTCGCGTCGACAAGGAAACTGTGGACGACAATGGGTTTAGAATTAGAATAAAACGAAGACCCTATCGAACAAATAGAGGAAAGGGCGGAAAGGGGAAAAAGTAAAGTCTAAGCGACATATGGCACGAAAAGGAAATCCAATTTCGGTAAGACTTGATCTGAATCGTAGTTCAGATCCAAGTCGGTTCAGTGAGGGCGACCGCGAAAGTCACCGAATGGGTTCGGTCCGTCTTTTCATGATCTTTGTTTGTCCCCCCAAAAAAGGCGTGAGAGGACGTTGCAGATGTCCGGGACGGACACGACTTCTTCTAACGCTAGAAGACCACAGGAAGAAACCCGGGACCAGAGCATGTCGTGAAAGACGCACACGGGGCGGGCGTGCTTCGACCGTGTCTCCGGGGCACAGTTGAATGTAGATATCATGAACGCGAGGATAAGGATACCAGGCCGAGAAACCCGGGCAAGTACTCCCCTAATGTGCCGATCGCTAGCGCATCCAGGGCCCCGGCGCCCAGCTCTGCTGGAGAGGCCGTCACTGATCTGAAAAGTGCGTCTGCGGTTCGGATAGACTGATTCTGCGAACGCCTAGCCCCAGGAATCAATAAAAAAACAAGTGCTAAGTTTCATTTCAGATCAGTGAATAAACCAAAAAAGAGACCTTTCTCGCTCGACGCCACACTATGCTCCGCTTCAACAAATGAGAGTTTTCGGTGGAACCGGTGAACCACGCGAGCTGGTTAGATGCGTGGGGCAGAGGGCTCGTAGTACCTGATAGCGCAGCTATGCAGTGGAAGGGAAGGAGCCTAAATCGACCCCCTTCTTTCTTTTTTATTCAAAGACACAAAAGCAAGCACAGTACAAAGAGATTGGACTCTCGGATGAGACTAAGCAGCTACCGTTCCGACGCGCCCCTGACCCTATCTTGATTCAAACCGAAAACCCTCTCTAAGGTGGAGCCTAGTTGAAGCTGTCATTCAAAGAAGAAATGGGAATCCAAATCCACTTTGAGGGATATAGATGAAGTCTCGCTCAGTAAAGAGAGTTGTAGATTCGTAGAAGAGGATCAGAGTACGCGCGCTACAAAAGGCAGCTAGCCAATGAAAGTAAGTGGAAAGAATATAGTACTTTTGTACTGACCCCGGAGGGGCCCCCGGTTGTTTTGGCGCGCCCTACCCCAACGTTAGACTATTGCCTTTTTAGCCTACGCTTGCTGCTTGCAGCATGGATTCGATAGATCTATCGAATCCATGCTTCCCCCGCCCCGAAGCGAGACTCTATCCAGATCTCAAAGAATAACGAGCTAGGCGGCCGGCGGGCAAAGAAAGGGGGCGGGGCGTTTACTTGAAAATGACAACCGCCTGTTCCAGCAGCGGGGGCCTTGCACGAAAGCAAACCTACGATTAAGTAGCAGTTGCTTTCGCTGATGGGCCCAGTGAGGGGGGCATTGTCCCTCAGTTCTTACCAACCTCAGGTGTGTACATCTAACTTATTATCTTCTTTTTTCACGCAAGCCTGACCTCAGCTGTCCATTTCTTATTCATTCAGGGCGCCCCTAGTGGACTTGGCGGTGCTCCTTTCTCAAACCAGAACAACTCTGAACGTTAGGGAAAATAAGGGAAGACCACCTGAGCGAACCGACCGAAGGGACTTTACTTATCCGAACCGAACGTTAGCGGCTTAAGCTAAGCCTATCACGAGCTGCGTTGCTGCTTGATCGGCGGGGAGGAAGATCTCAAAGTATGGGGCAAAGGATCAAGTGCTTTGACTTTGCTTTGTCCCCCGGGATCCACCACAGGTTGGGTTTGAGAGCCGTGTGATGGGTGACTATCTAGCACGGTTCAGAGAGCACGTGTATGTAGTCTGCGCTGGTGAATGGAAGCCCCCGCCGCAAAAAAGAAGCGGCTCTTCCCACGGCTCTGTCACCATTGACTCTATTTATTATTATGGTAAATCATTGTATCAAGATGTCAATCTTAGATCTTATTTTAGTTCGATACGTCCACCTACGAAACTCGCCCTTGGCTTTCGTCTCGGTAGGTGTATTATTCTACATTTTCCCAAAAGGACATTCATTCATTTCTTTCTTCCCGGGCGATCACCACGACTAAAACGAAAAAAAGACAAGAAATCAAGACCCGTACTACAGGAAAAGGGCTGGTGGCCGACATTTGGGAAAGTCGGGCCGATCGGGTGTCTTCATTCAAGCGAGGGTACAGAGGAAGAACGAAACGAAGTGAGAGGCCGGGGGGCAGGGAAAAGAGTCGAGTCGATCGACCGGGAGAAGCAAAACGAAATCCGGATTTGGCCGAAAAAGATGCAACGTTATGGATACCATGACCGATCACCATCGAGAAAGAAGAATTTTGATAAATCACTTCGGGTGAGTGGGGCCTTCAAGCGGCCTCAATACGCCGGGGTTGTAAATGACATACCTTTCCTTATGGGAAATGCCGCCTCCTTACTAAAAAGGAATAGAATCAAGTTATTTTTACCAAAGAAGTCCCGCTCTGACGGCCCGACGAGTCATCTACTAAAAAGGACCCTCCCCGCTGTGCGCCCCTCCTTGAATTATTCGGTCATGCAATACTTTTTTAATACTAAGAATAAAATGCATTTCGACCCCGTCCTAGTTCTCAATCATTTCGTGGCACCGGGTGTGGCTGAACCATCTACGATGGGGGGAGCGAAGGGAGGAAGCTTAGATAAGAGAATACGCTCTCGCATCGCTTTTTTTTTAGAAAGCTCTACCAGCGAGAAAAAGTGTTTGGCCCGAGCCAAAAAGAGGTTGATCCACTTCATTCGCCAAGCGAATGATCTTCGCTTCGCGGGAACAACAAAAACCACCATATCGCTCTTTCCTTTCTTCGGTGCTACCTTCTTTTTTCCAAGGGATGGGGTTGGGGTGTATAATAACCCTTTTTTTGAGTATGCCCGGAAACAACTCCTAGCTCAATTTAGGATCAAATGTAGGAACCTCATGGGTAAGGATAAGGTAATGGAATTGATAGAGAAATTCATAGACCTAGGTAGGATAGGAAAATTGATAAAGGGAATAGAGATGATGATAGAGATCATACTGAGAAAGAGGATAATTCCGTACGGGTACAACTCTTATTTGAACGAAGTGCAAAAAATGCGATCTTTTTTGTCTAATAGAACAAACACTAATACCTTAATTGAGTCGGTAAAGATCAAATCTGTTTATCAAAGTGCTTCTCTGATTGCTCAAGACATCTCTTTTCAACTGAGGAACAATCCAATCTCATTTCGTTCCATTTTTAGTAAAATAGTGAAGGATATTCCATTAATAATGCCAAAAGGGGTGGAGGGGATACGTATTTGTTGTTCTGGTCGATTAGGGGGTGCGGAAATAGCTAGAACTGAATGCGGAAAGTATGGAAAAACATCTTGTAATGTATTTAACCAGAAAATCGATTATGCTCCTGCGGAAGTATCTACTCGTAACGGAATTTCAGGTGTCAAAGTGCGGATCTCATATAGTCAAAATAAGAAGGGACGTGCTATATCCGAAACGTACGAAATATAGTAAATATTTTAAATGCAGATGTAGTAGGGGTCGCGAACCGGATGGTACACAACTTGGTTTTGGAAGATATGGCACCAAAAGTTGTAGAGCTGGTCGTCTTTCATATCGAGCCATTGAAGCAGCGCGTCGGGCTACAATCGGACAATTCCATCGTGCTATGAGCGAACAATTCCGAAGAAATTGTAAGATATGGGTAAGAGTTCTCGCAGATCTTCCTATTACGGGGAAACCCGCAGAAGTTCGAATGGGAAGAGGAAAAGGAAATCCGACGGGTTGGATTGCTCGTGTGTCCACGGGACAAATCCCATTTGAAATGGATGGTGTGAGTTTGTCAAATGCTCGACAAGCCGCTAGATTAGCGGCGCATAAACCATGTTCGTCAACCAAGTTTGTTCAGTGGTCGTAACGTAATTGGTTAGTGGGGAAAAACCGGGCCGGGACTCAAAAGAATTTGGCGAAGTGTTTGTTCCTGAACGAGGGAAGTGGAAAGACAAAGAGGGATAGGGAGCTCGCCTCCTTCTTTTTTGTAATCGCCGAAATTGTACGACGACCCTTCTTGTTCCAGGCATACGACCCTGAGACGTGACGGTGTCACTTTTCCGGCCCGGTAAAGTGACAGTTATATAAATAAGAATAAGAAAGAGAAGCGTGATGTTGTCGTGTTGTCAGCAATCAAATTATCGTAAATAGATAGTACGGTTGCGTTGTTTCAATTTCTGTTCGTACTCTGATTGCTGTGGCTGCAGCTCGATCTTGGCAAATCTCTCAAATGGATGTCAAAAATGCTTTCCTTCATGGTGATCTACATGAGTTTTTTCTATATGCAGCCACCTCTGGGTATTGAAGTTCCTGATGGTCATGTTTGTCGCCTTCGAAAGGCCCTCTATGGGAAAAAAGCAACCACCTCGTGCTTGGTTTGAGCGGTTCAGCTCTGTGGTTCAAGCTGCTGGTTTCTCTTCTAGTGAGCATGACCCTGCACTTTTCACTCATACATCTGACCGCGGTCGTACCTTGCTTCTTCTCTATGTTGATGATATGTTGATCACTGGAGATGATCAGAAGTACATTGCTTTTGTGAAGAAAAAGTTGAGTGAGCAATTCAAGATGTCAGATTGATTTTCTCTCAGTTATTTTCTGGGAATTGAGGTTGATCAAACTAATGATGGTTACTATCTCTCTCAGCATCGCTATACTCAGGATTTGATCTCACGCTCAGGTCTTACTGATACACACACTGCCGCTACACCCATGGAGCTCCATCTCCAATTGCGCCCTAGTGATGGTACTCCTCTTGAGGGATACCACTCGCTATCGTCATCTTGTAGGCAGCCTTGTGTACCTCACTGTGACCCGGCCTGACATTGCTCATGCAGTCCACATTGTCAGTCAGTTTGTCAGTGGTTACTTGAGGGAGATGCAAATACTTCATTCTTCCATAGTGCTGCCAATGGAAGACACATAAAATGTAATATTGCTTCTTTGGAACATGAAGGAAATGTTATACAAGATGAGAAAGAGTTGCAAGAACACATTTCTAGTTACTATAAGAGACTATTTGGTTCAGAGGACAGGGGGGACATATCTCTTGGTGGAAGCCCCTTGGTCAACAGAGCACATGCTATCAGAACTAGACAATGAAGAGTTGACTAAGCCTTTCACTATGGAGGAAATAGAGTTAGTAGTTAAAGAGATGAAAACCAATACAGCTCCTGGCCCAGATGGCTTACCAGTAATCTTTTAGAAACATTTTTGGGAGATGGTTAAAGAGATGGTCAAAAGAATGCTTGATAGCCCGCATGCTGAGGAGTTGCAACTTAGAAGACTTAATTATGGGGTGGTTACTCTGATTCCTAAAACGAAAGATGCTGCAACTATCAAGCAATATCGGCCAATATGTTTATATTATGTTTGTTAGAAAATTGTGACTAAAGTACTGACAAATAGGCTTGAGAGAGTTGCAGATAAGGTGGTGAGTAAGAGTCAGACGGCATTTATGAAAAAGGGAAATATTTTAGATGGGGTGGTCACTATCCATGAGGTGTTTCATGAGCTTAGGAGGACTAAACAAGAGGGGGTCATACTAAAGCTAGACTTTGAAAAAGCATATGACAGGGTGAATTGGGATTTTCTACAAGAGGTTTTGCTTAAAAAGGGTTTTCTTTAGTGAGAAGTGGAGAGGTTGGATTAAACAAGTGGTAGAAGGAGGTGCAGTGAGTATCAATATTAATGGAGAGGTTGGCCCATATTTTAAGAGCTACAAAGGATTTTTTCAGGGTGATCTCACCTCTTCTTTTGAATTTGGTGGTGGTCACAGAAAAGGGGGTCACTCAAGTGTACGGCATTCTTTGTCCGTCCAGATCGCGGTACATGTTCGGACTGCTCTGGATTGTAGAGGAACGAATTTCAGGCTACTTTAGATGGGGTGGGCTGCACCCATTCTCGGTACGTACAAGGTGGGCACCCATTCTCGGTTAAGATGGGAAATCCTATAGGGGTAGAAATGCTACATGAAAAAAATCCGCTCTTGCTGTATTAGGAATTGAAAGTAAGTCAACTCCTTCCTCTTAGAGCAACTTGTCGCAGCTGTGACTACTCTTTCTATTTGAATTGAATGTCAGCGAATCACTTGTTTCACTAATGTGACTAGTCTTGACTGCAGGTTTTTTCTTTCTATAGAGAAGTGACTGCGCTAGAGATGCTTATTAAAGGTTTGCTTGGTGGCTTCCTTGCTTGACAGGCTTTCCTTGTTGATTGGCTTGGTCTGCTAGTTCCCGGAAATCACTTCCTCTAAGTCTTAAATAGCAGAACCTACTCTTTCTTCAAAGAATGTAGCATACCTAAGAAATGATTTCTCTAACGAGTCAAATCCGTTGTGAAATAAGGAAATGCGCGGATCGCTTCTTCTACCCTTCTCTTATTCGCATTTCCTGCTTACTATTGAAAGAAAAGCTGTTACTGCTGCATATCCCCTTTTTCCTCTAATTCGAGCGAGTAAAGGCGCAGCTTCCTCATCTTTGCTTTATAGTTTGATATAATATAGAATTGGATTTTGCTTTCCTTTAAGGAGCTCTAGCTATCTTGCTGATCCACCAGTTCATACTATTAATGAAAGCTCTTTCACCCTGCCCGCGGGTAATCCCTTACTGAGCCTACTCAAGCAATCTCCCATTAGCCGCTCTTTACTTTATAGTCAAGCGATTGTAAACTCCTTATTTAGGCTAGCTACTTTGCTGATTAACAAGATTATCGCATTGGAGCTGTGACAGTTATGTAAACTACTTCTCTAGCAAGTAATGAATCTGAGGTCAAAGCCAATGAGTACGCCGGATGTTGCATTTTCGCAGTGAGGGAAGGTTGGCTTGACAGGCTTCGTTCTGGATGTTGTAATCTCTTCTCATGGTCTTTGTTCGCTTTATTATCCCGTTGTGAGAATGGCTAGGACTGTGGATCCACACGCCCCCCCTCTAGTCAGTACTTTCCGAGTAGCGCAAGGCTTCTTCGTTGGCAAATAAACGAATTAATGAACTAATTTCCTAATATGACGTGAACTTGAACTAGCATTGATCAAGTCCATGAGCTCATAAGAAGGAGTTCTTCACGTGAGAAAGTCCACGGCTTAGCTTAATTCAATAAAAAAGAAAGTATCCAATCGACTTTAGGAGCGCCATATGTTTCTATCTGAAACGGTAAAGCGAGGCTCGCTATAAGGGTCATAGCTAGTTCAGGATTGGTAGGAAAGTAATACAAATGATTGTAATATGACAACCCCCAGGGGAGCTAGCCTTTGTGTTAAGATTAAAAAGAAGAGCCCTCTTTTCATACGACTCGGTG
The DNA here is from genome assembly GCA_032464435.1 of Aegilops umbellulata. Taxonomy (NCBI): domain Eukaryota; kingdom Viridiplantae; phylum Streptophyta; class Magnoliopsida; order Poales; family Poaceae; genus Aegilops; species Aegilops umbellulata. The sequence continues at coordinate 259,484,473 of CP136057.1, forward strand.
ATTCCATTGCTCTATCCGGCCGCAAGATTCGATCGCGTACAGCACGAGCACGAGATGGGTTGGGGACTTAGAAATGAGCTATGCTCCAAGAATTGACCCCTGAACTACCTTTGCCCGCCTTTTCTTGTAGAATCCATTCCCCCTCTTTTATATATTTAGAATGCTTTTAGGGCTAGTGGAATGAGGCTGGAACCCATCAATATCGCTAAACCGGGAGAGTTGCTTGTGTTGGGTTCAAAGTTTCGCTCTACCAAGGCAAGATATAATAGAATAGAATAGAATAGAATAGAATAGAATAGAATATGCATCCAGCTTTAGCTGAATATCGTGAGTGTTCAGCGAAGTATGCTAGCCATTGGCCTTACGTTCAGGATACTCCTTTCTGTCTTTGCGATGTTTGGTTATAAGAGAATGTTGCTCTTCAGAAAACGCGTATAGTGGCCTTCGTCGATGGGACAAACGCTCCAGTGTATGCGTTACAAGGCAACTAGCATTTTGTCATGGAAGTTCGTGAAAGAATGTTCTTGTTTTTCGTTGGAAAAACCAACGCCGACGTCAAGATCAGTCTCCTTTCCTTTCTCTTTTCGGGAGCAGAGCTGAAAAAGATGGACAGTAACGATCGCGTAATATCAATTTATCGGCCTCGTCATCGAAAGCGGCTTCCAATTGCTCGGAAATTCTCAGCTATATGGGGGACTTTGATGGTGAGCAAAAAGAATTGATCAAGAAATTGGTAAACTTTCGCATGATCGATGGTAAAAGAACGAGAGTTCGTGCTATTGTTTATAAAACTTTTCACCGCCTAGCTCGAACTGAACGCGATGTAATAAAACTTATGGTTGACGCCGTAGATAATATAAAGCCAATATGCGAAGTGGTCAAAGTAGGAGTCGCAGGTACTATTTATGATGTTCCTGGGATTGTAGCCAGGGATCGTCAACAAACCTTAGCTATTCGTTGGATCCTTGGAGCAGCTTTCAAACGACGTATAAGCTACAGGATAAGCTTAGAGAAATGTTCATTTGCTGAGATACTGGATGCTTACCGAAAGAGGGGAATTTCACGTAAGAGAAGGGAGAATCTTCATGGACTGGCTTCCACCAATCGGAGTTTCGCGCATTTCAGATGGTGGTAAAGTGATACCACATAAGGAGCTCTTCCTCATTCAGTCATACTCAACAAAAGTAAGAAATGTTTGACCCGGATCCTTTTTTCATCTTCATATAGAAAGAAAATCGGCCTTCCTCATACTCCCCCCTTCATTCATAGAGTTGGAGGAATCCACAAGAGGCCTGCCCGTTCATAATTGCATAAAAGAACCATTCTTTTTATGAAAACTCTTGTTCCAACCTCACCTCAGGTCGAATGAATACGAAAGGGGGATCAATCAAATCAATAAGCCATGAATGAAGAAGTAGTGGGCCTTTCGCCTTATTTCGTTTGACTCGTGGAGCTGAGAAATCTACTTCAAAGAGAGGGAAAGAGTGCTAGTCCGAAAGAACAAGCAAGGGATGAGCGCACGGGAGCGAAATCCGTTGCGCCCACGCGCATACGTTTTCTTGCTGGGTAATTTCTCAGAAAGTTTTTGTGTTGTTGATTCCTATTCCTAGGTGTTGTGCTTTTTCCCCTATGCCGCCTATTGGTACTAGTGGAGTAGGATTGGCCTGTAATACAGAACCTATAGGTGGTGTAACCTTTCGCTCAATACTCAAATCTACAATTGAAGCATCTGAGGCTGCATCAATCGAGGATACACGACATAAGGAATTGTTAGATCTCCAAACTGAACTTCGCCTTCACCAAGCGTGGGTTTTCACTGGTCCTAACTAACGGTTGGCAAGCGATCCCCTATTCTGCATCCCGAAGATCAGACGGCCCAGAGCCGGAGCGATCATTCAAGCAAGTTACTCAGCTTGAGTTTTTCAGTCAATCAATAGATTGTGCAGTTTCTTAGTCTTTTGGTCCACGTCTTCATGACTTATAGAAAGGGTTTCTTTCTTTTACAAGATCATGGAAGCTTCAGAAACCATCCGAGATCTTCTGGAAACAAGAAATGTTGCATCAAAGGGTTCAGTGGTCATATCATAGTGAAATCGAGTTTCTTGATTTAGTCGATATCAAATTCCCAACTTAGAAATTCGAAAGGACTAAGATTCTACTTCTTCCTCAAATACTGGGAATGTGGATTCAAGTATGATATCACTATTCCACAGATCTCAAGAAAACGAATTGAACAAGTTTGATGGCTGGAAGAAGATAGGAAATATTCAAACATGTATTGCATTTCATCGATCTCACCCTTTGTTCAGTGCCGCATAAGTACTGACTTCTTGAACAGATACCGGTACCGGTCATGAAGGCTTCGCCCTTCTCAAGTCAAGTGCAGAAGCGAAATCCGTTGAGCAAGAAGCCAGTGATCCCACAACATCAAAGTGATACATATGACATATTGGAAATTAGGCTTAGTTTGTAGCTGTGAATATAGTAATGCACTTATTTATTGATAAATATGTTCTTTCAAGTAGAGCATACTCGGTAGAAAGGAGGTGGCGGAGCTGGGAAGAGGATTATACTTTTTCGATTACTTGGACTTAGAGACCAATTATAGAAAGAAGACAGTAGCTGAGTGAGTTTTATGGATCTAGTTTATGAGCAGCTTAACTAGAAAAGCAAGCAGAAGGAATAGAAGAATGAAATGCAGAAATAGGGGAAGGGCGGGTAGCATTTTCAAATGCCAGTTTGAGTGAGACAGTTTCTGTCTGGCCCCCCACTTTTAGGCTGTTCTTCCATTCTGCCTTTGTCTTGCTCTAAGCTACCTGACTTCCTTCCTTTGTTCTTCCATTCTACTTTGTATGATTCTGATCATCAGTTCTTATCGATCCCATTTTAAGGACAAATCCTGATGTTGGTAAAATATACGTGTTGATCAAGGCCAAGGACAATGAAGCAGCCATGAAAAGATTGAAGAACGAGGTATGATGATTACTTCGGACTACTTTCTGTTCTTCATGCAAATGACCATATTTTCCGTCTGCAATACAGGTAGAAGATACTGAGTTGTTCAGATGTTTACAGGAAATCCATGGGAAAAACTACCACAGCTTTGTATTAAGCAAGCAGGTTCCAGTCGTTGGTAATTTCAGGGAAGCCTACATTGGCATTGCTCCTGAGTTAGCCAAAGAGATCGCGGAAGAAGTGGATGTTATCGTAAACTCTGCAGCAAATACCACTTTTGATGAGAGGTTCGTGAAGCTATACTAGTCTTGCACCAAGGATTGCTTCCATTACTAAATGTGTAAGTTCACATTCCATAGCAATAAAAGTATTGCAACTTGCAGGTATGATGTAGCACTAGACATCAACACCGTGGGGCCATTCCGGATAATGAGTTTCGCGCAGCGGTTTCGAAGACTGAAGCTCTTCTTGCAAGTATCAACAGGTCAGAATGCCAAATAA